>VZRS01015009.1:0-89996 GCA_013398055.1 Ifrita kowaldi
CTTAGAACTTGACCAATCCCATTTGGGGGTGGATGAGATAAAACCAATTACCTTATGCCATTTAATACACTTCTGCAAACTAACATCTAAAAGCCTTCTAAGAGATCATTAAAGCGCTTCCATTTATCCCAGAGCCTGGACCTGGTGTTGTTTCTCTACTCGTCCATGGGGAGAACAGCGACAGGCACTGGCTCCATGTCCAGCTGCAGGCCGGGGACGAGGGGTGTCCCTCAGGGCTCTGCCTTGCCCCCAGGGCTCTTGAATGGCTTCCCCAAGGACACAGATTTGGCCACAGACTGCAGCTGTTTTAGTTTTAGAATTTCAGATCTCTGCTGCTTTCCCTGGCCCCATCTGGCTCCCGAGATGGACCAGGCAGAGGTGAGCATGGTTGGAAAAGCAGCATCGTTTATTAATGTATCCATATTGAAGCCACCCTGTGTCACTCCCTCTGTTATGCTGCACAGGTTCTGGGCCATCCTCTCTCACACAACTTTTCTCTGAAGCTAATCTGTTCCTGTCTTACCTGAGGATTCAGGTAAACTGGTTTAACTGCTTTAACTTTACTAGTAGGGATAGATCAGTTTTCTTTGTCTGAATAATTACTTTTGCATTCCTGAAAATTCTGCACCTGTCAGGACACCTTGATTAATTTTAATCAATCCTGAGCAGGTGCAGGGTCTCCCACTACCAGAGGCTGGGATGCAGCACCCTGCGCAGGATTTCTCTATATACAGAACTCTTTTGGATGTGCTGCTGGTAACAAGCAGGCCAACAGCTTTCCAGGTGTCCATCTCTCACCTATCCTGGCACTCTCCAGTGCACTCCTTGCCCCATTATCACTTCAGTTACCAATTTGCATCACCAAGCAGTGACAGTGTGTGATCTGCTAGTTTCTCCTGAGCAATCTTTTAGGTGCTGCTGTCTCTGACCCAGTTACAAAGGTAAGAAGTTCCAGGTGTATGAACAGCTATGTCCCATCCCAAGCCTACTCCAAAAGTGTCTGAGCTTTTGTCAGTTTGGGCTTTTTATACTGTTAAATAAAAGGAAAAGACAGATAGCAGGTGCACACCAGCAAGAACAACTTCCTTTGTGCTTCCAAGTGGCCCCCCAGATGTTACCCTCTCCAAATTCCGAAATTAACAGATTTACCCAAAATACAACGTCCACAAAAAATATGGTTTATTGGACTAGATTAAATGATGTAATGCTTAGACACTGTTATTTGTACTAACAATGCTCTTGCAGAGGAACATAAAATGACACTTTTTTTCCTGCCTCTAATGAGATCTCAATGCAGGTAATTCATGACAAAGGGCACTGGATGCTTTCCAAGTCACACAGACTATAAGAGATCTTGCATATCCAATAATTGAAATAGAATTTCAACTTTTTGCTTTGCTGAATTAATTTTGTGCTTTTGCATTCTCTTGAAGCTATGAAGAATTATAAACTATTAGAGCTTGACAAAGTTGTTCAGATTTGTAACAAAAATGCAGAGACAATCATTAAAAAACACCATCCTTTAAAAGTTAGGCCACATTACTTTTGACTCAGAGCATGGCTGGCAGCTGGGGAGCTGGAATAACACTGAAAAAAACCTATAAAGTGACATCAAACAGGTCAGATGAGTTTTCCTTTCTCTTTTCTTACCAATACATCTCTCCTCACAGTACTATTGTGTCTGTGCAATGGATATAATACGTTACATTTCTTTTTTTGTCTTCGATGTTTGTTGGAATTGTCACTATCCAAATAATTTGGGTAATGTATTCAAATGTAACCCAACAATGCTGAATAAACTGCATTGACAATGGTCGGGTTTTGTTTGTAAAGTTGTCCTGAATGAAATTCCAGACAATACCCACCTCATAGGTATATTTACAAAACATTGCACCAGTTCCATGGCACAGATGGATTATGGATGCCTTGCAACAAGCAATCACATCACTAAAATTTCAGATAAAAACCTGACTGCCATTTTCTGCCCTCTCCATTTAACACTGTGGGCAACAAAATATTTGGACAAGCAACAGGTTCAGTGGATCTACAATCAACAGAAACAGATCCAGACAGCCAATACACTTCCAGCCAATACATAAATCATATGTATTAAAACCAACCCAAACCCCAATGTGTCTTGATCCTGGATTTTTCTGTGCATACCAGATCCACCGAGTGACTGTCTGCATCTCTATCCTTGGAGGCATGTGGCATCTGCAACCTGAGGCAGTAACAACCATGCACATACAAATGGTTTTATGCATATTCCACAGGAGACTTTTCACCCACAGGACAAAGTAACAGTACAACATATTGAACAGGCTGTCACACCCTACTTACCATCATCTTGTCAACAAAATCCATTATGCTAATATACAATGAGCTTTTTAAAACATAGATGAACAATACTTGGATAAACAAGTATAATTAATTTATCAATGTATTCTCCAGAGTTCTTTATTGATCACAGAAACCGATACAGCCTAAACCAATACCAAAACCAAATTAAATTCAGTCTTTCACTGTAAGTGAGAAAAGACAAGAGCAAAATTAATTTCTGGCAGTACCACAAACCATGGACTGTCACAAACTGAATGTGAGAGCTGGGACGGATTAGAATTGAGTAGCTGAGACCAACCAGCAATCTGGAAGGACCCCAGTATTTTGAAGCAATTGTAGATGAGCTACAAAAGAACAGTTTCAATACAGTTGCTTATGAGGAGTAATCTGGCAGAGGACAGTCAACATCAAGGACTGCTAAAAACCAGCATTGAAGTATGCAAACGTCATAAAATGTAACTCTGTTGGCTGAAGTAGCTAAATAAACATTTATCAGTTTATTTAACTGATAATCCAGTTATCCTAAGACAAGGTAATGAAGCAGGTTCACCCTCTCTCCTACAGGATCACAGAAATAACTGGTGTGAAGCTTCATGAACAGCTTTGCTCTGGCGCCAGGCTGTGCTTCCAAGCTGAGCTCTAATGTAGAGATCTGCTGCAAAGTCCTTGCCTCATTCATGTAAGGAAAATTCCCAAAGAAAGATTTCAAATCTTCCAATTGTATCAAAAAAGGTTTTATTTTAATTTGCTCTCCCCCTCCTCACTGTTCCCCTTTAGAGTACATAAATGATCTCTTGCAGCAATGCACCTCAATTTTTACCAAATAAGCAAATTAAAAACAAAACATGCAGAGTAGTAATAAAATATCCAAATAAAAACTGTACTCCAAGAAATGCCAAGTGGACATCTGATTCTACATCAAAACCAAAGTCAAGCTGCCTGGGCTGTAAAGTTTCACCCTGTACTGAGAGGCACCAAAGCTTTCAGCTTTTTTTGGGTGTGTCCTACCCAAAGATGCACTGCACCCATCTAGCTCACTTCAGTTCAGTCAGAGGTTCATGCACTGAATGAGAGCTGAGTTCTGGCACAATGTGGTGACACCAGCTGCTAAATCAGACAACCAGGAGTCTTGTCAGACCTCCAGGAAAGGCAGCAGTGGAGGCTGGGGCAAGACCTGGAAATATCAAAGATTTCTCCTGCGCAAGAGCATGAATTTCCGTTCAGTGAAGAGAAGGAGCCAGCTCACAATGTGACAGGCTCAAGCCAGTTTTGGCACTTGTGTTACTGAAAATAATGTGGTGACCTGTCCCCAACTCAGCAGGCAACCAGCTCTGAAGGTTTATTTGCACCAGTGACCACTTGAGCAACAGCTAAGGGTTTCTTAACCCAAGGAAAGCTCGCTTGCTAGCTGCAAAGCTACCCAAGTCCAGCTGCTATTAAACAGAGACATGAGGTAATCGTTATTTCCAGAAGAATTAACAGGATGCCAGGGGGGACACGTGAAAAATGACAGAGTAGAATTTTAAAATACATGAACAAGAAGGCTTAAAATCTGCATTACCTTTTTCCAATTTAAACTCTGTCCAATGAAAGACCGTTTAACAGCATGAAGCGCAAGTTGTCTTATACTGGCTCAAAAAAAAAAAAAAAAATCACTGGAACAATCAAACCCTGAACATTCCTTAATTAAATGAACAAGTCTCTTGGGAATGACATGGGCAGAGACCATACTTTTTGTAGACCAAACCTGAGCAAAGATTGGATTTTGTTTCTTTTCTGTAAATAGACAAAACAAGTATTTCAAGGTAGAGCTGAAGTGGTTTCAAAATAGCAATGACCCAGGTCATAATCAGAATTTTGTATATACAATTTGTATTAACTTAAAAAAATAAAGAAGTTCAAAATACCTCCAGAGAACATTCTAGGTTAGCAAAATGTCCTGTACAAAAGTAGGCCACATTTGTTGGTTTAAAAGAAGTCCACAGCAGTTGGTCTCTTCTTAGCTGACATAGCAAATGGTCTCTTCATTTGGGGCTCTTTTGCTGGGGTCACTGTGGGTGACTTCAGCACCCCATGACGAGGTTTCTGTTCAGGATTGAAAGCCACACGGGAGGGTCCTTCTGGGCTCACTAATATGCTTTTGTCAGTCTTTTTAAATTCTGTTGAAAAACAAGCCAACAAGTTAAAAGAAATGCAACCCATGGAATAACTGGGCCTATCAATCAACTGTGGAATTTCCTGGCCCTGGAAGCCCGAGTTAGATCCTCAAGCCCAGCAAGCATCAGAAGCCTAAGACTTGGCAGAGAAACAGATGGTGGTGAAGCACATCTCTCACAGAGTCCCTTGGGGACCAGGGTCTGGAGCAACCCACTGTGAACCCTCCCCGTGGTTCCACAGACCACCAGAGACTCTGGGCCTTTTCCTCAGACACAAGTGCTCCAGCTATCCTGAAGAACACCACACTGGAGTTTAAATGATCACAGTGGGTAAGAAGTGTCTCTGCTCTGACTGCTGAACAGCTCTAAAGACTCCTGGCCATCCCTTCAGCCAGTAGAGAGGCATTTATTTTTCATTTTGTTCACCTGTGTTAATATACTAACATGAAGACATTTACCTAAATACACTGTTCTCAATTTGAACTTGACCTATTGCACACCTCAGAGAGTTAAAAAATACCTAAATGAATACATGGAATATAATTCTGTGCTATGGAGCAAGACATTTATTTAACAGGGAAAAACACTGTCTGCTTACAGAAGGGAAGTGACATTTATCTACTCATAATCATTAATAAACCACAGGCAGCCAAGATAAAAAGCAAACTTTGCTACTACAAAGTCTGATTTTATCAGCATGTCAGCACCTTTGCCTTGGGAAACAGAAGTGAGCAATGATGACTGTGATGGGCACGTGTTTCCCTCAGAGGAGCCCTGCAAACAGGCAGCTCAGGAAGGCAAGTCCCTCATTCTGCTGCAGTGTTCCATCCATGAGGCTCCTTCTGCAGGTCACTAATGCAGCACCCTGGAATTGCTCAAGTCTAGCTGCAGGGCTGCATGTCCTAAACTTTACCATCTCCTCTGGAAAGGAACTTGAGGAGGGTTTGTAAACGAAATACAAAATATTGAGACAAAAAGGATCAGAATCATCCTGTTCTAGAGGTGTTCTACAAGTGTGTGAGTATGTACAGCTACCAGAGAGACTGTGGACACACACACACATGTATCAGACTCACCTGCAGTCATGTTTTTATTCAAGCCAAACGTGACTTTTTTGGAGCTGGGCGACTGCAGCTTGTTCAGCTATAAAGCAAAATAAAGACATGAAATAAAGTAAGATTTCTGAGGCAATGCTATGAGTTCTTTCATCTGCACCCCACTGATGTAAAGCAACCTACTTTCTTCACTTGGTTTAGAACTGCCCCAATCCTCTGGCACTGACCCTTGCTAAGACAGCACTGTTTTTCTAGCCAAAAGCAAACATATTCTATTTGTGCAGAAATCACATACTCTCCTTAATGTAATTACGTAACTCAACAACAAACAAGAAGATATTTGTGTGTTAAACAGACTGGCCTCACTGCACTCAGGCCTCAAACTGCTAAGAGGACTTGAAAAGCTTTGTATGTTAAAGAGAAGAAGGCAGTCTTTAGAAGCCCTGTACTGTTGCCACTCTCCCCAAATGAGAAGAAATGGAGACTTAAAGTCCCTTTGCAAGACTGAAAGCCAGTTTATGCTTCTGCTTTCTTGTGAAATGAGCAGATTCAGAATGGTGTGCTCAACAAGAAGGTTGGAAGCAGATGGGAAGGAAGAAGAGATTTCAGAGACATCTACAACCCATTTTCTGAAACTCTGGAGCCGTGTGTGACCCTGTCTACAGGGAAATACCTCAGCATTTCCAGTCTTATCTGCTCATTTTAGGAGACTAACATGGAGTGGAAAAGACAACACGAGTGAGGTCACACTCTTTGCTGGGGAGCTTGCTTGGGAAGACATTTGTCCCCAGACTCAGCTGCCCTTTGTGAGATCACCTCACCTGCATGGATGTCCTGGTGGAAGAGATGGCGCTTCTGGCTTTCCTGAAGAACACTGCCTTTGGTACAGTTGATTTTTCAAATTTTACAAAATCACTTCCTGGTTTTGCTTTCTTTTTCTTTAATGGTGACAGAGCAACACTGCTTTCCTGAGAAGGAGGGAAAGGGAAAAATGCTTCAGTACAAAGTACAGTAGTTAACTAATACCTGGTGCAGGCATCAGTGCTGACCACACACTCACATCAGCTAATCATCATGCTTAGCTCTCAGCAGGTAATTTTGGAATTTGCATGACTGAAAGCAGAAGTTTAAGGCAAGCTCTGCACAGAAATAGGGAAGTCATTGCAAAGCACAAAAGGAAGAATTTGCAATAGATTTGCCAAGCCCATCAGAGTGCAAACAAACACATTTTCTTCATGTGCATGAGGATACTTTGCAATTGATAGAGCTCTCCTGTGCACAAGTGATCTTTTCTTTTCCTTCATCACAAGCAAAAACTCTTCCATGGTACTTCTGGATGAGTAAGATAAATAACTAATGAACAAACACAGCTTTGGGCAAAGATGGAGAGTTTGGAGAAAAAAATGGAGTATGAAATCTGACTATACCTTCAGAAATCCAGCTATTGTGTAGTGCTCCTGGTTTGCTGCCTGAAATTCATACTTTTATGGCATTTGAAGCAATTCTTGTCTCCAGCACAAGGGAATTCTTAGGACCTGCACTGACAGAGCTTTCTAACCTGCTGTCTGTGGACTAGGCAGATACCTGTGGATTGTGGTGAAGGGAAGTTCAGTTATGCTTCTCATCAACCTACAGACATGGAATTCCAAAGGCATTCACTGAAAGCTGTGGAAAATGTCCAGAGGATATGGCCTCTTTTGATTTGAAAATCACTTATGCTTTAAATAAAGGGAAAAACCACAAGACTTTTAGCTTTCTGAATTGTGGAGACAACTCTGAAATAATGCGGATCTTGTTGGCTTTTTTCCCCTTCTCCTCCTCCTCTTTCCTCTGAATATTTGAAGCTAATTCTCTGGAGGTGTGTGTTGTCCTTGAAATCAAGAAACAAAACATGCCCCTTATTTCTGGGCACAGGGCCAGAATTACATAACTAAAATCAGGAAATAAAACAACACGTTATTTCTCAAGCAATGAAAACAAAATTAGCAAAGCTTAACTTCCTCTGCGTTTGTGCATTTTAGCTTTACCCTGCCCTCTTCTTTCTTTCATCAGTATTCTCCCTCTCCTCCTGACTCAACTTCCATGTATCTTTCCTTGTCTCTATCCCTCTCCTCCCTTTCAACACACACACAACTATGTGAACTGGGCAAGAAAAAGCAAATGCCATAATTTCTTTGGAATTCTACATGTGAAGAGTGACCCACTGGCCCATGCCCTGACAGCCAACAGGCCAGTGCTGGGGCTGTGCTGCTGCCTTTCCCTCAGTGCCTTACACTGATTTGTGCCAACAACTCATTTCCATGAAGTCTGCAGGAACTTCTTATCTTGAATCTATCACAGGTCTCAGAACCTGCTGGTCAGTTACAGCAAAGTCTTACAGAAAGAGATGGGGGTGTCATAATCATATTTTCTTAAAAACTAAACTTTTATAGACAAAGAGAAACCAGGTGTGAGACATGGAATATTGAGGCAACAGGAGACAAAGCCAATGGTTCATACTTGGAAAGCCCTGCAATGACAGAAAAGCAGTTTGAATAGTCCCTCTCAGGAGTTTATCATCAAAAAATAGAAAACTCAGTTATTTTATTGCTATTTAAGCAAAGTTTCAATATGAATTTTTTCTCCTGTGAAGGACTTAATAGTTGTATCTTCATATACAATGGTGCACTACTTAACTAATTCTACAGTTTTAAACTTAAGTCAAACAGAGGGGAGCTTGTAGGCTCATAACATGCACTTTTAACTCTTTTATGTGCTCATAATCTCATTTGTGCTTTATGATTTTTTTTTCCACCAAAGTGAGATTGTCAGCAAGACTTCCAAGAATGTAACTAAACCCCTGAATGTGTTAGGGTGAATATGAACATGGGAAATGAGCAGTTAAAAATCATATCAGTGGCTGGAGAGGGAAGAACCTCTGCACTCTCTCTCTTAGCCACACTATCAAAATTATACAGTGCAAAATGCTTTTTGACTCTCAAATCACTGAGAAAAATCAACCCTGTTCTACTTATTGCCAAAAAGAAAACGGGGGTGGGAGGTGGTAGGGAATAAACAGGTTGTTCCCAAACTGCAAGACATACATTTTTGAAGAAGATGACTACAATCAGACCTTCCTAGAGAAAAAACACAGTACTGTCTTTATAAAAAAGTGGATAATTCATAAATGTGATTACATAGCCACTGATGACATTAAAGGTCCAATGTCCACTCTCTTTCCCCAAATATTTTCCCCAGACAGTCCTATCAGTTTGTTTAAGATGGAGCAGTGAGTGAGCAAAAGAAGCCACTCCTGGAATTCTGTAGGCAATTTCACAAGGAGCTTATCCTAATCTGTATGCTGCTGCTGCAGAGGGGATGTTCCATCTTCCCATTTTTCACTGTTTGGCCAAAATATGATGCCCTTTGTGAGCATGCTGTAAAGCTCAACCAGACACCCAATGCAAAAGAATAATTAACCCAGGGACCAAAAGAAAAAAAAAAAAGACAAAAAAAGACAACCCCATCTTGCCCCTAACATCCCATTTTTCAGCTAGATGGGTTCTTCCAGCTGAGAGGCTGGCACAGGATTTGGTGTCATTGTACAGCAGGGTGTGACACTGTAGCAGTGTGTGGATTTCTGGGGAGTCAAGTTCTTTTTGGTGACAATGCATGATGACATCAGCATGCAGCCCCGTGCTCAGAAAGCTAAAGCCAAATTTGAAAATGAGCCTGGCAGTTCCTGAAGCAGGCAGAGAAAAGAATGGGATGTACATACCACCTTCCTGCTTTTCTTGCATGCAGTCTCCAGAACGCCATTGGCTTCGACTGAGTTTAGCACCTCTTTCACTTTTCTCTTCTTTTTCAGGGTGGCTGCATTCTGACTGGAGATTTTCATCCCTTCCAAACCAACTAACTTTGTCTTTGTCTTCACTGTGACCTTTCTGGAGGGCACGGATTCAGCCCCTGCCTTTCTTGGCAGGGTCCCCAGCACGCCTTCCTTGTTGGGTTTCAGGTCAGTTTGCTGCACAGGGGGTTCCCCATTCACCAGGACAGCCCCTGCTTTCTGCTTCTTCTTCACAGCCTTAGGAGGCAACAGCGTGACAGATGGGCTGACATCCTTTGCTGCACTGGCTGGTCCATTCTGACACACTGGTTTTGCAGGAACATTCTGCACTTTTGGATTTGTGTTCTTCAACTGACTCTTTTTACTCTGTTCTGCGTCAGTCAGACTGTTCTGCGGAGAGATATTCTGATTTTCTCTGGTGTCAGTTGCTACATTTGTGGTCTCACTGGTCTCATTTACTAGCAATTTCTTTTTCTTCCTCTCCTTGTTATTTTCTGGCACCTTTTTCTGGCTAGAGGCATTAGATCCAGATGTTTCAGCTTTTCCCTCCTCACAATTTCCATCAGCTGTTCCAGAATCAGCACTTGGGCTGTCCCTCTTCTTCCTTTTTTTCCTCTTCCTCTGGGAAACTGATGACACCTTCATACTTGAAAGCTCTTCTTTATCCTCTAAATCCATCACAAAAAGAATGCCATAACACAGATGTGAAACACAAAGGTACTTAAAACAACTGAATTCTATTTTTCCTTCTTTTCTTTTAAAATAGGTGTACCATTTTCCTGTTATCAGCCTGCACAACAGTTTCACTGTTATAACTGCTCAGGACACTGCAGTCTGCTGACGTCTGGCCCAATTAATACTTTGCTAATTTTGCCTTGTCATAGCTAAGATCTAAACCATTCCCTGTGGCAACCTTATTTTTCATAGCAACATCCCTAGAAAGAGTTATTACTCACCTGTTAAGCCCATCAGAAGGGCAACTCAGGGGTTCAGTATTCCAACATTCCCAAATTCTTATATTCTAGCACTCATCCTGTTTTAAGACTGACATGTTTCTGCTTTCCTACAGTAAATTCACCTGCTTAAAGCAGCAATGCAAACAGCTGCTTCCAGTTCTGCTTTTGACTGAAATTTTTGAGGTGATGCTTGCCTCAGAATTGGTAAGAGAACTCCCCCCACTTCCAAAGAGAACTTAATTTCACATTTAACCCTCATCACAACAGGCTAGTAGCGTTGGCCTTCCTCAGAACAGCTGGTATCTGACACTTAGCCAAACTGCACAAGCCACTGCAAATTGTCTCTTTTCCAAAGGTTGATCTTGCCTTACCTTTTACTTTTTCCAGCTCATTTTGCTGCCAAGGCTTGACAGCTTTTTTCTTTCGCTTTCGCCTGCCGAATTCATCATCGTCTTCATCTGTAGAAACATCTTCGGGAATATCTTGGGGGAAGATTCCTGTTGAGGAAGGATAAGGTATCAGAAAATTCAGAGTCCTACTTCTATGAACAGTTATATGAACTGCTCATATCCAGTGTAACTCCCACAGAAAGAAAAAACAACTCCTTTTTCTCCACCCAACCTTAAAGAAAAACATATAACTGATTCCTATTTGTTTAAGCAAAAATAATCATCTTCCATTTCAGGACAAAGTACAGGGTTGCTCAAATTGTGAAAGGAATTTGGCCATCTCACCATAACCACGTTATGTGTCTTAATGAGCTTTTAAAACCCCACAAAACTCCCAATATAATATTCTTGAAATACACATTAAAAAAGAGAAAAAAAAATCCAGTACATATCGTATGGGAGCATTATGTATCATTTAGTGGAAAATAACTGCTTTCTCTGTCTGCTGCTCAGTCCTTACCTTCTGCTAAGTCTTGGAACCTGGAGGGGAGAGGAAGGGAAAAAAGAAAAACCAAAACATTATTACTCATTTAGTACCAGCAATAACACTAACAGAACAGCACCACTGTACTTACTATGCTTTTGTCAAAATAGGAACAACATATTTTGCATAGGAAGTTACAAAGAGCTCACTCCAGAAGAGATCTGCCTCAGAAACCCCCAAACTCAAACCAAATCACTGAAAGTATTGAGGAAACAGCAGTTTAACGCTTTTCCTGCATCTGTTCCTTGCATCACACACAACCTGATGTCACATCCTGCAGAACAAACCCACCCTGTGCAGATAAAGCCAAGCAGATAAACCCCAGCTGGCTGCAGTTTTCTGGTACCAGTGAGGAACAGCATGACACCGTCACCAGGACAAGAGAGACTGGACAGAAAGCAAATGGAAGTTGTTTAGGGCAAGGTGAACTTCAAGAGAACTCACTTTTTGACCAGCTTGTACAGACGTTTTCTGTTCAGGGAAGGCGTATTTTTCCTGCTTGCAAATTCGAAGATTTTGTCAGCAACAGCCTTGTAATCAAACTGTTGGGGAGAAGTACAACACAGCTTTTCTTAGTTTATCCACGCAAGGCAACTCAGTGCAACTCGTGTTACCAGTACATTGAGTGTTAAGTTCAATAGGTAAATTGTAAAGATACACATCTTGAAACAGGCTCTTCCTTTAAACCCCAAATGTTTTCCTCTGTTGAAATTTACGCCCCCTTCACACACTGACTTGTACAGATGGCTGCTTCATTAACAGAACAGCTGAACTCGGTATCACTTTCTCAAATGTTCCTAACCTTAGTTCTTACTCAAGAGAGAAGCCAACCCACTTCAAAACTTCCATAAATATTTAGCTAAATATCAGATTTAAAGTGTGTCATGTCCTAATTCTTGCTTAAAAGCCACAGATGCCTGAAGTGTATCCACCTGCATGTGTGTTTGATGGGAGGATCTGTCAAAGTCACTACGCTGCACTGGCCCCGGGTCTAGAAAACTCAAATTGTAACATATTACGCTCTCTTCTATGTATCCATCATTCATTTTCAATGAAACTCAGGCTGATTGCTTCCCCACCCACACTGACTTGGCTTTTAGCACACACATTTTTTAATTCTTGAAACAGGAAGGGAGGAGCAGAAAACAGAAGGTACAGGAGAGAGAAAAGAGGAATTTAGAATTTAGACATGGATTTATTTTATTACCACTCACAGAATACACATTACATAAATACCACTTGACATTACATCACAAGGAGATTAAAATTTTGTAACATGTTTATCCTTTAACACCCTTTACTTCTGCACCTCTTGAAAGGAATGGGGAAAAAGAAGTATCAATAACAGAGTAAATAAGCCACAAACCTGAAGAACAGTCCCAATCCCATCATCAGCATTTTCATTGATATCCTCTGTTTTTTCAGAGCTCTGCGCTGATTTTCTTGACAGACATCTGTCTGCTATTGTAGAAAAAAGACTGAATATTAATGCTTTGTTTGAGATAGTGACTCCAAAAGAACAAGCTTTATTAAGAACATCTGAAGGGAAGACTGGAAAACATAATTATCCTTACAACACCCTGAACATGTGTTTGATTGGTTCAGAGCAGTATTTTCAGGAAACAAATTTTTCCATCTTAGCAATTCTCACCAGGGCAATTTAGAGCTTCCTCCTCACCTTTGGTTTTAAGCATCTCTTCATTTTCCTGTCTGACTTCTTCAGAAGCATCCTCTTCATCACTGTGGGTACCCAGCTCTTTCATCAGGTCTTCGATGGCAAAGGGGGACTGATCCATGATCATCTCAAAGATGCCGCTGGCCACAGCATGGAGCACGCAGCGACTGTGCCACAGGAGAGCAGGGTGAGCCCAAAGACACACCATGAACACCCTCCCCTCTCACGTTAAAAAAGTGGGAATTTGAGGGAAAATGGATAAGAAAGAAAGTGGAAGAACACCGGGCTCTTCAGATGATGAAAGTGAACCTGTTAGTCCCTAAACAGAAGTTCTTCAATCCAAGCAGTGTCCTGCCAATGTGCCCCTCTTAAATTTCACTGTTTATATGCTGACCTATATTACACTGCAAAGAAGCCAACCAGCTCAGCTGCTCTATGCATTAAAAAATTAAAGTAACTGGACAAATTAACCAACAGAGGTTGATACAGTTCTTATAAATCCATGCAGACTATCTGTAGCTTTGATAAACACAAGTTATCTTCAAATGACTGTGCACATTGCTGGTAAAATACCCTTCTTTTTCTACACTCTGAAATTATGACTCTTTGATCCATTTATTACCATATTCACAGTTTCTTAATTCTTAAAATGTATTTATCCTTTCATTGAACTTACTCCTTTGATTTGGCAGCAATTTTGCAGAAAGGTTCGATGAACTTGAGATTCTGGTCTGCTGTGAGCTGTTTGATTAGAAAGAAAAATCCAGTGAGTATGGAAAATACTGTATGTGTACACTGAAATTCCGTGAATATTGGTGTTTGTACAGGAATTGCTGTTGGGGAATCTTCTTCAACAGTCTTCCAGCATATTATCTAATTCCAACTGGCAGAGGTATCCAGGGCCTTTTTGTTACCACTGCTACCATTAACTTCCAGATTTCCCTGGAAGTGTTATAAAAACACTGACTGCCTTGCAGACTTTATTCTGCTGCGTACAGAAATACAACAAGGCTTCTTACTTTAGATATGGAAACAGGAGGCAGAGAAAGCTTAAACAATTTTGTGTACTTTCCCAAAGAAGGTCTGTAGCAAACAAGAAAAAGATTTGGGTTTCTCTTAACTGGGCTGCTTGCACCAAAACACTGTCAGCTACAGTAGAGCTAAAGACCCTTCCCTTCAAAATTCAATTCATGAGCTTCATCAGTGATTGCAAATAGTCTGGGGGACGCACTCCCCTCTCCAGGCTTCCAGTGAGCAGCTTAGTTACAGTTGTGTGACTGTGGAGCTGCAGAAATCATGTGGGCTCTGAGTTCCGGCACTTCTTTGGTGCAGACATCTTCTCTCTCTTGCTCCACAATCCATAACCACAAAACTGCAGGCAGGATTGGTTTGAGTACTGACTGAGAGGAATAGGAATGGAAAACTGCCAACAGCTTTGTCCATTGCAAGGAGAAGTATCAGAAGCCAGAGACAAAGGGAAGTAACTGAGGAGGAGCCTGGGATGAGCATGGGGCAGCAAGAAGGGTGCAGGGACAGGAGAAACGCACTTTGGCTTTGTTGCTGCAAAACTCTGCACCACTGGAACAGCAGCCAAAATTAAGGGCCACAAATTAACTGTCACAGCAACACACAGCAGGGCAAGACAGATGTCACCAACAGAACAAACATCTGGATGTGGAGGGTAAACTGCACAAGGCACAGACAACAATAAGCAAATATTAGACAACTGTGAAAGCTCACTTTCCCGCCCTATTTAGGTGTTACATAACGAGCCAAGAGCAGGCTTTATGTCAGCCTTTGCAAAAGCAAAGACTGGAAACAAGTTCACACAAGGGAAATTACATCGAGTCCCTTCTGAAACAAACAAATGAGAAATGGTCTAACTTTTCTATCACTATTTTTCCAACCTCAATTTGGAGCAGCATAGCAGTACTCAGGAACTTCAGAGAAACTACAATATTCTCACTGTCAAAGACATGAATAAAAGTAAAAGTGTAGCTTATAGTAAGTCACTTTCTTCATGCTTACTCAGTGTTGTTATGCTACATTTAGAACAATAAAAAACTGCATAATCTAAAAATTACATTTCTTCTAAGATGCTCCATGCCCACAGTTAACATCAATCAGGAAGAAAATGACAAAGTATTTTCTAACCTCCTTTGCACCAACTTTAGCCAATTCATCCAGATAGATATCAATGAAATGGAACTTTATCCCCGTGGGAGAATTGCTGTCTGGGTCCATAACTTCTTTCATTAATAGCTGCAGCAATGATTCAACTAGACTGAAAAAAAAATAATAAAGGGGAAAAAAAAGAACAAGATATTCATATTCAATTGCTCGTGTCTAATCTGCCTTGGAAACAAACTCTTGTCTTGAAAACAAACTCCACTTCTTTACAGTTATGGACAGCTTATAGTTATGGAAAGCTATACAACTTGATTTTTTTTTCCTCTTTTTTTTTTTTACCCTGAGGAGAGAGAAGTTTTGTGTATTCCAAGCTTTCTTCCCTGGTGTTCTTTGGGACCTCCTGCAATTTTGCCCAGAACAAACACTTCCAGTCCCAAAGAGAATTCAAAACATCGAAAACCCATAAAAATTCTTTCAGTTTTACTTTAATACACCTTTCTTCAAAAGCATTTCAAAAGGCAAGAGGAAAGAAAGTCATGCTAGGCAGCTTCTCGGCTCCACTTGGGAGGGAAAGGCAGTTCTTGAGCTCCCTCACTCTGCAAATAAAGGAATCATGATGCTCTCCTCTCACACTGCCTCCTTCCAGTGAAAGATGGAGGCCAAAGCTTTAAGAAACCTTGTCAGAGATCAGTTTGGGTGACCATGTGTGCAGGAGGAAGGGCTTCAGCTTTCTCAAACCTCCTCCCACACCTTCTGCTCCTGTCAAGGAACATTTTCATCTCTTCAACCTGAGGGCATTCACCCAGTGCAAAATTATACAGTGGAACAGGAGGGATGGGGTGTTCTTTAGCTCTGCATTCCTTTCTGTTTCCACAAAAACATGCCTGTGTGCATCCCATATTTCAGAGGGTAAGAGAGAGAAAGGATGACCTTAACACTGGGTTATCGAGCACTTTCAATTAAAAGATTTAAATCTCTTCATCAATTTAAAGACAACAAGGTTAGAAGTGGCACAAGAGCTCTAGACAGAGCAAATGACTACAGTTATTTGCCTTTTAACAGAATATGGAAGAAATACAACCAAAACCACTGATGTTTACAGCAAATAGGAAGCCAGTTTACAATTAAGGGGTTCTGTCTTATCAGAAGAGAAGTCACCATGATTAACCACAGTAAAATAAATATTAAAAAAAAAAAGTCAGAGCCAATCAGAAAACCAACATAAACAAAAAAATTCCTTTTCCATATTTTCGGGGATGCAGGTCCCCTGTCTACACTCTCTGCAGGTGGTATTTCATTGATAGCTCTTCTGGTTAAACCAGAAAATGAAATACATTAAATACTGTATTCAATTTAATGAAGTGTAGTGCCTATGTTACTAAACTAAGTAAGTGATACGAAGAACACATAAGCCTTAATGTTAAGACTTCATGACAGTAGCATCTATGGAAAAAAAGGATCTATTAAATGAAAATATATTTGAATACAGGTATATTGGGTGACTTGTTTATGATGCAACAACACTCAGAAATTTGCTTACCTCTCATCCCATTCATTTCTTTTCAGCACTTCAAAGGATTGCCTCAAAATCAGACGCATCAGCTGCAAAGCACAAAATCTGTTACACATGTTGTTTATGAGAACAGGTAAAGGAGTCACTGTGACTGTAACAGGAACAGATTTCTTGGTAAACCTCTTAAGCTCAAGGTGGAAGCTGCCTCACACGAACATTTTGACAGATTGTCTACCATGCAACGCAACAGAAGGGTGCTGTGAAGCAAAAAAAGGCAACAAACTATTTTCATATGCTAAGCACAGAAAAATCCATGATCATTTCTACTATACAGCTTTCTCTTGATTCACACCCCTGATTTCTTCATTAAGTGCTGCCTTAATGAAAAGCCACTGCTTAAACTGGCTCAACAATACAAGACAGATGATAACAATAATAATTTAATTTATTTGAAACTTGCACTAAGTGACAGTGATATATAAAACAGCTACATTCAACTGGCTCGAAACACTTCACTTACTGAAATAACTTGTATCTGCTAATATTGGGAAAGAAAAACCACCAGTGAATGTGCCTGCAATTACCTTCTTTCAAAGAAGAAGATAATGGGATTTTGTTCTTTCCGAAGGTATGCTTTTTAAGACTTTGGTATTTGTTTTAATATTCTGTTTCCTATAGAAAGAGTTCTGACTATTGAATGTACTACAGTGGATACTTTACTGGTGCAAAGTTGGGGTTTTAGTGCAGAGTCTTTTACAGAAGAGTCTTTAAACAGCCTGATGTAAATAACTGATACTGATACAGTGTCCTTCGAGACAGTATTTACATTCCAATATAGAAATCAATGGAAAAAATCACTGTGTTAGAAGGGAAAGGACTTGAGCACAATATAAACTGTACTGGCTTTGAGATTCACGCAGTGGTGAGTGAAAGCCTTTAAAACAAACATTTCTTGCAATGTGTCAAGAAGATGATCCCGTGTCTTCTCTTACAACATACACCAACACATGTGCAGACAAAGCTGCCTTCCAGCACACCAGCACCACACGTTTTCTAGGAGAAAACACCCCCCAGAGATGAATAATTACCATGTAGTACTTGTCCAGACGCAGATTGTCAATCCCGTTCCATTCCCGGTTCATCGTTTGCCAAAATGTCTGGATGAACAGGTGTCCTGCAAGGGAGCAAGGAAAAACACCTGCATGTCTGGTGCAATGGGTTATTTTCCTAACCTGAAAGAATCTCAAGAAAGGGATGCAGTTCCCTAGGATTCTCCTAGTGACAGGGACAGAGCTATGGGAAGATAGGCTTGAGACTGGTACAAGAATCAATTAAACTTGAGAACAACATAAGAAAAGGCACACAGCTACTTTTAAAAACAATTACAGGGACAGATTTGTATCTATTTTGTGTTATATACACACGAGTTTGACCAAAATATCCATTCTGCACTCATTTCTACCCATGCAAGTTTCAGCATTAACTCAGTACTCCATTTCATGAGCATTTTGAATACCAGGGGCTTAACAGCTCATGAAACAAGGTTGGTTTTGAGCAGGAAATACGCAGAGCAGTCTATACAGAATGGAAAAGTAAGGGGACAAGTTTGTTTTGCTACCTGTCCTGCAAAATCTCACCTGTATCACACTGAAGACACAACTCCACCTCTGCAACAGCCAGAAAAAAACTGCAGCTCATGCTTCCCTTAATGCAATCATACACACCAGTTGGACAAAAAGGAAAGAAAAAAACCCCAAAGCAGCACCTCATCTGTCTGTCTGTATTCTGGCACCGTGATAGTGGAATCACCAAAGAGGGAAGTGCCTCTCAAAGCACTAGGTAATTAAATAGTACTTACGAGATTCTGTATTCTGGAACACGTGGATAAGCTGTGAGATATTGGCTGCAAGTTCCTCCTAAAAGTAAATAAATATAGTTAGTGTAGCATGTTTTGGAGTTTGGACTCCTCACTAAACACACAACCAGCAAACAGCAAATACGAATTTCATGAAACATCTCTCAAAATGAAAAGCTTTCTCTCAACAGCTGCTTTAGTACTGCAGTTATCCTTCCACTAGGACTAGGTCAGCTGGAAGAGAAGTTTCAAGGGTATCAAAACCTCTTCATTTCACCAGATCTCTGCACAAATCATCTTCTTGACAGCAGACAAAATTAAATTAAGAGGAGAAGAATCCCATGTATTTAAATTAACAAATGATGTAAAACTTATGGGGCACTGCTCTCATATAGGTCTCGATGGAGCTGTCTGGGCAATGTGTGAGATAAACTTTGTTCATGCAGACAAGTGATTTGAAAATTGAGGTTACTGAGAGAGCTGGTACTCCAAAACCAGTATCTTTGGAAGGTAGGGAGACAAACTAGTAGAAGTTGACCAAAAAACATAGTAGGGACAAGGCTGGTAGTAGATGAAGTGCTACTGAACTAACAAAGGAAAAGGAAGTGTGAAACTTTCACACTAAAATCTGCACAAATGTTGTAGCTGCAGTTAAGGGCAACCTGCTGTTACTGCTTTAGTTACACCAAATCAGCATTTCATGAGGCATCTATTTCAGCTCTCCTTTTGAAAGGTAAACAGCTACACCTGCCCCTCAGAAGGTGAGTCCAAACATGATCTGCTCACGTTCAGATCACCGAGTTACAGTCACCTCTTCTCCTGCACGTGCCACAGATGGGCTGCAGGGGAAGGAAAAAAAAAGGTAATTTTCCCCATTCTAAATTAGTATGTCCCTAGAGCGTATTTTGGAGGGACCCCCTCAAGCAAATACAAACCCAGTTACTATACCTGAAGCAGAGGTTTATCCTGCATCCACATACAATAGAAAAGGCCCTTCCATATTTTCAGCAGTTCTTCCTGGCTGAAGCCACCTACAGACCAGAACAAGTCTGAATGAAAGGAAAAAACCACACATTTCCACCGAAATATTTTCATGCAGCTCCCTCTGCTCCCTGCTTTCTTCTTTGCTTTTGTTATTTTCTCTCGGTTCCTACTGTAAGCACATGAATTGGAAGGCAGTTAGGCATAGAACAGTGATTCCATGACTGTAAGCTTCTACCTTGTACTGAAACAACAAAGACTGCAAAGCAATCACAGGTAAGATGAATACCAAGATAATTCTGATAAATCTCTCTGGCATATTTTTAACACCGAGTCTAAAAGAAATTTTTAATGAGGGCATCAGAACTAGTTTTACAAGAGACAAGATGCTTTTTCTTTTGTTGTTTTTAACAAAGACTCACTTTACCAATAGTTTTACTCCTTACTAGGAGTTTGTTTTGATAGAATAAACTTCTAGCAATCAACACATTTATTTCTATGTTAAACTGTATAATCAAAGAGCCTGAGAAACTGTAATGAAAATATTTCCAATACAGTTAGTCTTGAGGTGTAGTAACACCTGAATTTTAACAGCAAAACAATATTTTCACATTCCAGAAGTAAAGTACTACATGGAAGTCATAATAGCTACTCAAGAACTGGATTTTTCATTACAGCAACTGCATTTCTGTGAAGTAAAATTATAATGGTACATTTTTACAAGGCAGCTACAATGACCTACTACAGCTATTTTCAAACTATGGCCTACTAAGTACTCCCAAGCAATTTCATGAAAAACCACATTGAAAAGGTCATAATCTTCAGTAAGCTCAAATTTGCTCCAAAAAGATCACTGTCTCAGGGGTCTGCCAGTCAAAAAGCCTGAGACTCAGTGTTAGATCTGAACTGTGCACCTTTTCCTTGGACCAAGTCATTTGAAAGCAATTATCACTCAGACAAAAACACCTGCAAACACGTTAGTGGAATCATCTGCAGTCCTGCTTGGTTAAAAAGAAAGGAAGTGAGGAAATATGCAAAATGCTATGTAGGAAGCAATATGTCCAGTAATATTAAGCATTAATTATAAATTTAACTTGGATTTGGCATTAAGATAAAATACGAAACAATTTGATTCACTGATTTAATATTCATTGAAATATTAAAATTAGTAACATTTCTTAAGGGAATTATATGTGACATACTGAGTGGTAAGAAGCAGGTTTAACCTCACAGGCAGCATTAACCCTCCAGAGGCATCAGACAGAGGCATCACCTGCTACTTATAAATGTGGCTCAGGAGTTCACAGAACTGAATCACAGAATTATTCAGGTTGGAAAAGACTTCTCAGATAATCACTGTCAAGGCTGCCACTAAACCATGTCCCCAGGTGCCACATCTACACATCTTTTAAATCCCTCCAGAGACAGTGACTCCACCACTGCCCTGGACAGCCTGCTCCAGGGCTTGAGAGCCTTCAGGGAAGAAAACACAGACTTCCATGGGGTTGCTTTTCATATATACAGGGCTTTTTAAAGTGTCCTAGCTAGTCCTGTGTCCATGTGACATAGGACTCTGACCAAAAGGTTTTACAGCAAGTCTCTTATCCTAGTGGCTCAAAAGAATAGTTTCAAGTGTGTTTTCTGTTTTTAAACTTTATGTGCCAACCCCAGCCACAGCTGGTAAATAATAATCATTCAAGTGAGGCTATTTTAAAACCTGAATGCATTGTATTAGCAACCACAGAACTGGAGGCCTTCTATCCCTTAAACCTATCCTGAGAAAGATTTTGGCTTTAGGGCTTGAATTGTAACTGTCCCTATGCACCATAACTCTGTTCCTATGTATTGTGGGAGCTGGGATTAACACGTTAAAACCACTCACAGCTACTTTAATGCAATCCTTGTCAGCATTTCTGTTTGGGAGTTGGGCTGCTTTGACACTGCTATAATTGAATTTGCTACAATTTTTCCTGTTCTAGATAATTGCAATGGACCAGATCCACACAGGCACATTTCAGTGGAAATTACATAAATCCTTCACAGATCTGGGCCCGAGTAAGAGCAGCTCTGTCAGGCAGGAAACCCCCAGCAATATTTCCTCTTTTACCAAAAGTTATTTCTGTTTACTATCCTTTCACCAATTCATTTGGTAGTTCTATGCCTTCCACAGAGTTTAACTTCTTGCTGAAAATTAAGAGCTCTGGCTCTCTGAAGAAGTTCCCCCAGCCCAAGCACAGACCACACTGAGCAGTCAGTGTGAACACCAGGTGAACTCCAGCACTTCTTCCAAAAGTCAGCACATTCTCAACTCCTCAGGTTAAGGCATCTTACCTGGGTTGCCTGGTTTGTGAGGCTCATCCCTCTCAGAACACTGCATGGATATAAGGCTGCTAATTAATAAATAACTTAAAAAAACCAAACCCCTTCTCTCCTGAACATGCTTTTTCTCCAAGCCCAAAGAAGTTACCCTTTGTTTCAATACCACCAGTTTGAATAGTACCTAACAGCAAGTAAATCTAAGAGCTCTGGAAATTAGTCACCCTTATTTCCTACTCGTTTGCATTCCACGGTGTGCTGATTTTAACATGCAAAAGGTTCACAGCCCAAGTGAGCAATTTCCCTGTGATGGTTTCACGATGTCTGAAGGCAGTACCTGAACCTGCAGCCTCTTCCCTCTGTTAGGAGTACTCCTGTCCTTCTCGTGGCTACTTCCACAAACTCCAAGGAATCTGCACTTTGCAGTGAGATGCACAGAACACTGCTGAACACAGACTCCCCCTTAGAAAATCTCCAGAGCTAAAAATACCTGAAGGCTCAGAAAGTACTTGAGAGGTACATGATGTACACTGTCCTCGTCCCCAGGCAATCCCTAGATTTATGTTAACTGTCAGGAATGGGATAATAACTGACTGGCTCCCTGGCCCAACCCTGTAGGGCTGTTCTAGGTGTCCTTCCTTCTGTCAGACACGGCTAATGGGTAAAATACCACTTGAAAAAGGCAATAAACTATATCTATTCTACAGTCTTTTCAAGGAATTGACTCAGGTCCAACCAGTATTCCAGCTCCTGTTTAGCCCTTGAGGTCAGGTCTAGGCTGGTTTCCCAAAGCCATAGATATAAAATATAGGAGCAATATGCAACAATATATATTTAAATATATGATAATAAAATATTGTATTAAACAGCTTATAAAATATATATTTTATAAAAATTACATATAAATTATAGATTATCTATTACATTATATATATTATATATAAGGTATAGGAAAAACCCACATCCATGTGGAAACTGTATACGAGACACTTTCAGGTGCAGGAAGCTTCAGACTGGCATTGCCAAACTCAAACTGTCCCCAGGAACACCGGTGAACTCTTGTTCTAAAGTGTCAGTATATAGCTCCACGTCGAATTTATAGAAAAATTTGGCAGAAAAACTTTTGATACCATGAATGTGCAGATAACCCAGATGAGTAACAGAATCAGCTTCAATTACACAAGTGCTGAAACACTCCTAAACCTTCCTCAAATTCCTCCAATGCTCCTGAGCATCAGTCACGGAAACAGACACCGCCTCACAGAAACAACGAAAAATAAAACTTCATGCTGCATGTACAGTGAAATTTCCAGCCTGGATCAGTTCAGTGCATTTACACCCTGTTCCTTGGGATCGAGAGCACATGAGCCATCCCGCTCCCATCCCAGATTTGTTAATGCTGCCAGCAAGACCCTCCCCCGGTCCAAGCTGATCCTTCCCGAGCCCCTCCAGTGCCCGGAGACACTTCCCGGGCGAGGATCCACCAGTGCCTCTGCTCCCGGGTGCTGGGGCTGCGCTTGCGGCAGCACCGGGGCAGTACGTGCGTACACATGGTGAAATACATGCGTAAAAGCTTTAAAAAAAATCAAGAAGGAAAAGGAAAATATACGAAATAAAAACAAATAAATCAAAAATTAAAACAACAACAACAACAAATCCCACCCCAAAGAAAGAAATAAAAAACAACAACAACAACAAAAAAAAACAACCCGAGAAGAAGCCCCGAGGTGTGCCGGGCTCTGGGCGTACACGTGGTGCTTCCCTCCCCACGCCGTCCGTCCGCCGGGGCCGCCGCTGCCCCTGCGCCCTCCACCAAGGCACCGGGACCCTGTCCCCGTCCCTGTCCTTGTCCCCGTCCTAGTCCCTGTCCCGCTCCCCCCCGGCCCCCGGGCCGCCCCGGTCCGTACCGGCGGGGCGCTGGGTCCGCACGCCGATGTAGCCCCGCAGCTTTTTGAGGGCGCGGTCTCGGATGCGCTTCTCGTTGGCGGCCAAACGCTGCGCAAACTGCACCTCGGGCGGCTGCACGGCCGCGGGAGCCATGGCCCAGCCTGTCCCGTTCCCGCTGCCGTTCCCGTGCCGCTCTCAGCTCGGCCCGGCCCGCACCGCGCGGGGCTCCGCCTGATGCCGTCAGCGACGCGGGGCTCTGCCGTCACCGCAGGGAAGGCGGGGCGCCGGGCTGGGCAGCGGCGTGGCCGCGGGGAGCGCGCCGCCGAGTCCGGGGCTCATCGGCACCAGCGGGCCGGGCGCACCCACGGGAGGCACCGGCCGCGGTCCCCCGGGGCTTTGCACCCCAGAAATCACAGAGTCATTAAGGCTGGAAAAGACCTCAGAGATCATCGAGTCCAATCTGTGACGGATAACCACCCCGTCAACCAGCCCACGGCACTGAGTGCCACGTCCTTCCTGAATCGAGGAGCCCAGAACTGGACACAGCAAGCACCTGAGGTGCGGCCTCACCTGTGCCCAGTACATAGGCATAATCACCGTCCTGGTCCTGCTGGCCGCACTGTTGCTGACACAAGCCAGGTGCCACTGACCTCCCTGGCCACCTGGGCACGCCTGGCTCATGCTCAGCCCTGCTGACCAGCACCCCAGGTCCTTTTTCTCCGGGCAGCTTTCCAGCCCCTCTGCCCCAGCCTGTAGCACTGCAGGGATTGTTGTGACTCAAGTGCACAACCCAGCAGTTGGCCTTGTTGAACCTCGTACCACGGGCCTCTGTCCTTCGATCCAGCCTGTCCACATCCCTCTGCAGAGCCTTCCTGCCCTCCAGCAGATCAACACTCCCTCCCAACTTGGCGTCACTCCCTGGAGCCATCATCCCCAGCGGCACCACAGCAGGGCAGCGCTCCGGCTCCCCACAACCCTGCCCTGCTCTGGCTGTCCCCGGTATTGTCCCGGTACTATCGCGGTGCTATGCCGGTGTTATCCCGGGGTTCTCCCGGGGCTCTCCCGGGGCTTGTCGCGGTGTTGTTCTGGGACTGCTCGGGGCGGGGCTGGGGGCGGAGCCTGAACCCCAGACCGCGCCCAGACCACACCCCCTACATTTTCCAACCAATCGGAGCGGCGCGCGGCCGCAGCGGGGGTGTGGTCACGGCGGGGGCGCGGCCATAGCGCGGCCTTTCCCGCCCTCACGCCGCTCCCTCCGCAGCCGCGCTCCCCGCACGACGCCGCTGCCCCGATGTGGCGCAGCGCCGGCCTCGCTGGCGATGCGCAGGTATCGAGAGCGGCCCGAGCGGCTCAGGGCTGGCCCTGGGGCCGAGCCCAGCCTGGGGATCCATTCTGGGCGTGGGTGCCCCGAGGAGCAGAAGGAGCGCGGAGTTGTGTGGTGGTCCTGGGCCTTGTGGGGCCCTGAGGGGGCGATGGCGGGGCCGCAGGTGGAGGGGAGTGTGGTGGGGGCTGTAGAGCGGTGCCAGAGGCACCCTGCACTGGTGGAGAGTGAGTGGAGAAAGGGCTGGCAGTGATTCCATGGTCGGGGTTCATCACCAGCTGGGAGCTCTGCCCTATTCGGACCCCCTCGCCGGGCAGGAGAGGGGAATTCGCATCACTGGGGTCACACCAGGCAGGCCCTGAACTCAGGTGCATCACTGGGTTACTTGACCCCTGTGAAAGAACTCGGTGAAGACTGAAGTAAAATTTTCTACATCCAGGCTAACCTGCTGTTGCTGTAAGGACTGGACAGAAAACTCCTGTTCTCCCCTTTCTGTGTTTGCCTTTAACTTACTGTTGTAGTGCAGAGAGATGTGGAGAAGGTGCTTAAACAGAGAAAATAAAGCTTGTGTGCTGTAACTGCAGCGCTGCAAAGACCTGTTCTTACAGTGGGAGCTACAAATGAGAATTTTCTCCTTACTGTATATTTCATCTCTCAACAGCAGTGATTCACAGCATGTTCTTTTTGAATTCAGCTTCTGCTAGTGAACAGAGCTATTTTTATGTACCAAATTTTGCTCTGTAAGTCTGAGCAGTCCTGAATTCTCCCTGTCATTCATGGTTGCTGACATGCAGATGGCATTCTTCCAAAGACTCCTCTTCCCATGTGTTTATTCCATGCTTTTTTGAGACCTAGATGAGTTGAATTTGTCTAGAGTCATGCCGTGTGGTGCTACTTGGCCTCAGGAACCTTGCCATGAGCACTTTCTAAGTGCAGTTTAGAGCTTATAGTTCAAATTAAAGCAAATTTCTTTCTTCCATACCTTCATTACAGCTCTGAACCTGCAGAGGTGGGACTGACATGTCCCAAAAGTCTCTGGATTTGAAAGACAGCTGGGAAAGAAGCAGAGTAGGAAGCAAAACTGAAGAGAAATGTTCAGTCTGAGGAAGTAGGGAAGCAGAAAGAATTGTAGGGAATGGTTGGAGAGCGTGACCTCTGTTTGTCTTGTGTATCTGGTCTTGAGAGGATGGTGGGGATGGCACATTTTGTACCTGTAGGAGATGAGGTTTTGGTTTGTTACCCTCTTCCCTCTGGAATAAGATATGATACATAAAAGATCTCATTTTGTCACTGTTCTCAATGCAGTGCAAAGCAGTACTAAGATAAGTTATAACTTTGCTTTCTGAAAGCATATTAAATGATTGATGTTTTAGTCAAAACATGTTAAAACCTTTTTTTTGTGGGTGTGTGTGTATCAGCCTTTTTAAGATCCAGCAGAGTGCACATGTACGTACATCAGAAATTGGAATTTATGGGGTTTTTTGAACAAAAATTGCTCTGTAAGTTTAAAATTAACACACATTCTACTGGAATATGGAATGGAAATTATTTTATAGCTATAGTTTGGCAGGAGAGGAAGCTAGTAAACGTTTCTATCTTACCTCAGGATTAAATCATTTACGTGAGATTGGGTTGCAGATGGCTGCAAATAAGTTTTGCTCTTTGCAAAAGATAAATTGGTTTGAAAAAAGTTCAGTCTCCTCCAAAAGAGTTGTTGTAATTTAGGACTGAGGATCTTGCAAATTTTTGAATTAATTAGAAAGCTGAGTAATCTTATCCTTTACAACAGTCATGAAACAACAGCTTGGTGTATGCTGCTCACATTTTAAAATGTGAGTGTTAATTTTTGCAGCATCCTCAGATGCATTGCACACATTTTGGGTGAAGAAACACATGTAGAGAGGTAATATTATTTACTTCAGGCCAGAGTGGCAAACATTAAGATGACAGTCAAAGGGTCAACCTCAGAGACTTTTGGGGTTGATTGCTGGATAGTTCTCTGTTAAAAAGTTACAAATTTCTGAAATGATGTCATAGAGAGGAATATTTTTGTCCAAGAAAAGAAATTCAAGCACAAAAGCTCTACAGGGCTGTAACAGTGTCTTTGGTTGGTTGTTGGTTTGTTTGTTTTTGTCTTGCTTTGTTGTTTTATTTCAGAAGGCTGAGACCAAAGAGGAATTTGTAAAAGTTAAAAGGAGGGATTTGGAAAGGCTGACAACTGAAGTTATGCAACTGCGGGATTTCTTACCCAAAATAGTAAATGGAGATATCCTGGGGACATTCCAGAAGCTGGATGCTATTGAATCAAGTGAGTAGCACCATCTTACAAGCTCTTACAGTTTCTGCCAGAACTGCTTAGAACAAACTGTTGTGCCCCAGAAATAGCTGTAGAGTTTGTGGAGCTGTTCCAGATTCAACTGTGTTGTTCAGTGACTGCTTCAGTAAATTAATGTGTTTGTAGTGAAGAAAATTACAGGCTGCCTTAGGAATAATCAGACATGTCAAATTGATCTTTAAAAATATTTTTCTGTGGATAAAAACATATATCATTCAGGCAGTAAGGGAAGTTGCATGAGGAAGAAAAAAGTGTTTTCCCTTTGAGAAAAGGCAAAAGCATTTTGTTTTTCAAAAAGTCACTTTGCATAGAAAATAAACCCCAACAAAATGATGGTAAATAGCAGTGGATAAAAATTTGAAGGAAGAGTGAATTAATCTTGTATTTGGCCTGTTTTGCTTTTAGTTTGTATGCTATACTCATAAAAAAAAAGATTCTGTAATAAAAGTCTTTTTACTACTGTTCCCAATGTCCCGTTTTTCAATGTTGGGTTTCTCTGTGCATTATTTTTTCAAAAATTGCCCCACTCCCAGCATGCCACCAGGGCCAAACAGGAGTCAGCTCCATCCCTAGCCTGTAGCTTACCTGCAGCTGTACAATTTACCTGGCTCTGAGTTTGCCTGAAAAGACATGGAACAAGCACTGGCACAGACTGAGTGTGTCTCTTCTAGATTATAAAGTGATAAATGGGAAATTAATTTGCAACAGCCCAGCTAAGAAAGACCCAGGTAGGGCCTCGAGACCTGTCTCTGGTAATGTAGTATATTGGGGCAGAGCTTCCAGCTGCCTCAGTGATCCACTCTTTGGGAAGATTCTTCCATGTCACAAGCAGTGGATAGGATCTAGACATGTTCTCTTTATGCTGTTGCAAGGCATCAGGGTCTGTTCCAAGTTCCATTAAGTCTTCAAGATCCTCAATTAGTTTTACCTATTTACATCCATGTCCAGTCTTGAGATTCCTCTCACTGATCCTCCTTACATTCCTTGTGCCAGGCACAAGGAGACACTGTCAGGGCCATCCAGAGCAGGCTCGTGGCATCAACATGGGACTTTCAAGACTCTTTGAAATGTTCTGCTGGCAGCCCAGTGTTCTCTGGGTCCTCTAGGGCAGGACCTGCAGCTGAGTCAGCCTTTGAATTCTCTTGAGGCTGTCTCCACAGTGGAGATTTCTCTTGCGGGTGATGAGGTCATTTGAATATTTATTTAGGCTCTGGCTATCGTGTGCTCCTACAGCTGGACAAGTCAGGTGGTGATTTTTGCTGCTTCAGTCTTCTTCTACCTCTGCAGCAAGAAATAAAGCAGACTGAAAGGAGGCTTTGGAGCATACAGGTCACTAAAGTTTGGACATCACAGGGACACAAGCATCCCTCGCTCTCAGAACAGTGCTGTTTGCTACATACAGCCTCTTGGTGTGGCATGTGAAGCTTTACAGAGTCCTGGCAGCTCCTAGAGATGTTTTTTCCTGCTGTTCTTACAGAAGCCTAATGTGTGATTTGTACATCTCCAATCTGCATCAGCTGTTGCAGTTTTCTGGGTACTGTGAAGCTTGAGGAGTAGAGTCTCCTGCTCTTCAAGAAGTACAGATTATAGTCAGAGACTTTCAACACCTCTGGCCCATTTGGTTGTGAGACTGATGGAGTCTTGAATAGTTTTGAGAAACCTTGAGATCTTTGCACATTTCACTGGTGTGTGTAGGTCAGTAGGATGCCCATTTCCTGAGGCTTCCCAGGGGTGATGTCTGAGATCTGAGCTGGCAATTCTCAGTGCAGCCAACACCTACTTTTCAGGCTGCTGTCAGGGTCTTCATTAAGATTTTTGCCAGGGTAACTGTTCATTTTGAAAAGAGAGTTCTGTTTTGTTCTTATTACCCTTCTCAGGAAGAGTGCTTGGCTCCAGGAGTCTTAGAAATACAGCTCCAGCAATTTTTCTGTATTGTTATGGATATGTTTAGTGGAACTTGCTTCACTGGGGAAGTGTTAAAAATAGCATTTAACATTGATCTAGCATTTGGATCAGTAGAATTGGAATTCCATCACTTGTTGGCATTATTGTTCTCAGTTCTCCACCTCCCAGAGCTTTGAGATTAGATCTCTGGTGCAAAAAATCTCCTGGTAGGACCTATAACTTTCTGTGGATGAGAATGTGTCTACCTCACATATGAAATGGAGGCCTCCTCTTCTTTCTTGTGCCCCGTGCCTTGTTCTGCTTTTGAGTCTTTATCTTGGGAGCCACTTCTGCCCAGAGTCTGATTACCACTGCATTGATGAAGTTACATATTTCATCTTTGTATGAAGATACCATTTCATTTTTTTCTTTAGCTCACCCAAGTTGATAGTGAAGGCTGCTTCTTTCTCTTCAGAGCAAAGGCACAGCTGGGAGGGCTGACTGGGCATAGCAGGGGAGTTTCCACAAATGAGGATCAGCTAGGAGTAGGTCTCTTTTCAGCAGCTTCCACTATTGTCCTTTTTTTTCCCTCTACATAAAACATTGTGATACCTTAGAGGACATCCACACATCCTTGTTTCATCTGAAGCCCTTTGAAAAGTACAGGTTGCCTTGTGTTAACACTCAGTTGTGAGTGTTATTCCCCTTCTGGCTCAGGTTTGGTTCCAGGACCTTTGAAGTCTGATGGTGAAGGATGTGGCATCTTTGTGTGTGTTCTGGCTGGCTTCAGGTTGGATCCATCCTCTCAAAGGCTGAAAGTGATGCTTCTCTTTCTGGAGAGCTTGTTTCCTTGCAGGGACAGAGATTTTCACTGGATGAACCTACCTGGCAAGGATAAACAGGTTCTTGGCCTGCTGTAGATAAGCAGAGCATGTTCTACTCCTGCTCAAGACATTTTGCTGTCAGCTGCTTAGGACTCACACCCACGTAGTCAGAAGTGCATGGGACTGATTTTTCTTCACTTGACAGAAGGGAAGTTTCTTGCCACTGACCAGAGTTATCCTCAAAATCCATTCCTCCCTTCATTCTTTTCCTTTGGATTGCAGGTTGTAAAGAAGTGAGTTGCTCAGAGATCATGTCCTGGCACAGATATGTTTCTCAGCAGTTTCTTTGCCTTGCCTCTTTGCTTTCTGCTAAAAAGTGTTGCTGGCTTAGAATCACACAAGGGCTGAGTGGAAATATGTTCCACCTCTTCCGATAAATCAGACATAAGCAGCTTTTCTCCTTTTACACAGGCTACTCAAAGCAATGGGTGTATATTTAAGGTGATAAACTTGTCAATTAGGACCAAAAGTTTCTCCCTTCTTTTTCAAATTGTGTAGAATTACTAAATAGAATGCCAGAAGCCAAGTCCTTTGGTCGATAAGAACCATATTTGGATAATTTTAATGATGTTGTCTTTTTATGATAGAATTTGATACGATTTTTGGTAATTACATTAAAAAATACTGTCACATGTTAGGGGAAGTATTTAAAGTGTGTTAAGCCATAGACCAAACTGTCATGTCCAAGGGTTTGGTGTTTAAAGTGGGGTGTAATTCGGGGTTTTTTTTGAACCAACCAGGGTTAGAATAGATGCTATTTAGATTTTACTTTTTGGAACTATATAAATATGTTTCCTTTTTTCAGTATAAATACTAAGCATCCAGGGCTGTGGTTTTTAAAGAAAAATACAACACACAGCTATTGTTAAAAATATCCTTCAAAAGGAATTTTTTTAAACAGGCATCATGCTGGTGAAATGGAATACTTTTAACTTGATTTCTGTTCACTAAAATAGTGTCTAAATTAGAATTAATTTCTGATAACATCAGGAATTTCTGATAACATCAGAAATTCAATAACATCAGAAGTTAATTTTATAAGGGAATCATAAAATTTGCTTGTAACTGACATAATGTGTAAATAGTTTATAATCATAGAATCACAGAATGGTTTGGGTTGGAAGGGATCTTAAAGATCATCCGGTTCTAACCCCATTGCCATGGGCAGGGACAACTTTGACTAGTCCAGGTTGCTTACACTACTTTATAAATACTATTTTAAAGTATTTGGAGTAGTTGCTTTTCATTCTTGCTGTCCATGTAAGTTGTAAATTGTAGATTGAAACACTCACTTTTGACTAATGTAGATGTTTCTCTTACATTTTTAATATACTCACTGACTTGGGTGAAATTTCCCTCATGGAGTTTTCATGAAAACCAACGTGAAAACGAAGTAGAAAACTGAGTAAATTTTTTAAAGTCTTCTCAACCCTCAGTATTTAACAGCTACATGTGATTCTTTTAGGTCAGAATCGTGTTGGTTTGCTTTCTCAGAGCTATTGCCCCACAGCAAATTGTGAGATTCCCGTTTGGCCACGGGGAGGGGATCTCGCACAAGCAAACGGCTGAAGCACCTCAGTCAAGCCGCACTTGGTGGATTCTCTTTGCTTTAACGCAGGCCCGATGGTCATAACGTGTTCCTTCTTTCTTTTGTCTGATTTACCCTGTCACAGACCTGGAGAAAAAGGAGGAGGAAATAGAGCAGCTGAGAATGGATTGTGAACACTTCAGAGCCCGTCTGGAAACGGCCCAGGCAGATTGCATGAGAGAGAAGAAGGTAGATTTGCTGCCAGGACATTGATATCTGTGTGTTTGAGTTTTAATAACAAAAGCAGTAATGATGAAATTTTCATGTTCATGTCACAAAATGAATCCTCTCTCAAAAACAATCTGGGATATCTATCCATATAGTTAGATGGTGAGGAAAATAAAACCTATAAGGTCATAACTGATTTTCTTTTCCCCCCCTCTTGATATTTCTAGAGCAAAAGGATCAATATTGTAACTAGGCAAAATATAGTAAGATGCAGTACCAGAAAGAAGTCAGCGTGTACAAACAGAGGTACTAACTGCCTCCCACTGCAGTACAGGATCCTGCATAGCTGCAGGGATCCCTCTCAGCTTCCAGACTCTGTGGAGTGCAGTTGTATGGAGTTGTGTTATGGGTTCTTGGCAGGGCTTAGCTTGGTGTATAGGAATTTAAAAATGAAACATCTGGTTTATATTAACATGTTGAAGTAAAACGCTGGGGTGTTTTTGAACATTGTGGTATAGCTGGAATTAAGAGGTCCTTCACAGAATCAGTTCTTTTGAATTTAACATTGCTATAACATATTTGCAAAGAGGACAATAGAAGATAATTTAAGCAGTGCAATGTACAGAATGAAAGCAGCCTCTCTTGGTTTGCTGTGAGATGTGTACCTTTGTCTAGTGTTAATAGTCTTTCTCAAAGCACCTATTGGTCCAATTGCCATGTACAGCTGAGAATCAAAGAGCAATTTCAGGGCTCCTTTTGTTCTGTCAATATTGTATTTAGTGATTATGAGAGGGGAGATTCTTAACAATGAAGGAATAGCAAAGACTGTGACTTCTCAGACTGTGAAACCATTTGGGTTCAAATGAGTCTCTGTGAGAATCAGTGGTGATTATCTGCTGCAAAAGTTCATGTCCTTGGAGCAATCTTCAGTAGTCAGCAGAAGCTCACATTGTTGGGGTTGTACAGCTGGCATTTGCCAGCCTTGGGATTGCACAAAGGCAGATGAACCTACAAAACTTACTTCGTTTTTGAAGAGGAGTAATGAAGACTTCAGAAATGCACTTTTAGTGGACATCTGCATAGAAAAGTCACTCTGGGATGAAGTTTGGTATGGTGGAATAGTTGTCAATCTGGATATTCCTTATTTCAAAATAAATATCTTCTGGGATAGCTGTTGCAGTTCAGCAGTAGGTACAGGGTTCATTTTGCTGGGCACTGAGGTCTTGAGTTGTGTAAGCACCCAGGATAAAATCCCTGTAAGATTGAATGTTGTTGCTTTAGATGCTAATGAAGAGAGCCCCTCCCATTATTCTTGTTAATACTACGAAATAAAGTGCAGGTGGTTTCAGTTTGATTTCTTGGGGATGAGTTTTACTTAAAGCATGGATAGTTTACTAGGAGCCGTTGTTTTGGTGTTTCTGCTCAAAGCTCTTCTCTTCCTGTCTTTGCTGTTGTGCAGTGTGTGGCAGCTGTCTGAATGCATTCTCTTAAATGCCAGGAAGGTGTATTTGAGTGGATTGTGCTCATGATGGTGTGCAGTCCTTTAGCTCTTCAGGATACAACAAGATGGTGTGCGTATATGAGTGATTTTTGTTCCTGTTAATCACTTTTCTGGTGTTTTTCATTTGGTTTCTGTTCTGCTCTAGGCATCCTTGTGTAGAGTTTCTGAATTATCTTCTAAATATTTATCTTCTAAAGGAGAAGAAAATGATTCACTGAAACAAACATAAAATAAATGCATTTCTGGTTGAGCAGCGTCTTCTTCTGAGGCTGTCATAAGTCAACATTTTGCATTCCAAACTCTACACAGAGCTGTATCACTGATTAGGGAATTGCTGTGCTTTCTGAACCTGAGCAAAACTTGAAGTGCACATGTTATTCTTGGCTAATGTCTCCTTTGTCTGTCTTTTTGCAGTTTCCATACTTGGGCACTGCTGTGTTCTCGTGCCTTGACCTTTTCCTGAAGATGGTGGTGTTGCATAGCACAGGGATTGCTTGGTGATGTGAACTCTTAGGAGTGTTGCTTCCAGCCAGGTTATTTGCTTTTGCAGGCTCTGTTTATTTTCCTGGCTCTTGAATGTACTGTTTTGTTTTCCTTGCTTCATATCTTTGTTCTGATGTTGCTTTTGATCTATTAAAAAATCTGGCATTTCTTCTGCTGGCTTTGCATGCTTGTTGGGGGATCTCGATTTGGTATTACTGGGTTTTATGTCTTACTCAGTATTAGCATCCAAATGCAAATAAAATGTATTAAAGTTACATTTCCCTAAGACTAGGGCAGTGTGGAAAAGACAGGGAGAATATAGGGATTAGGCAGGAGGATGCCTGAGGGCATTTTGTGGATGTACATGGTGGCAGAAAAGCTGATAGGCCTGGCAGTGAGTCATGTAAAAGATGGAATTTGGCTAATTTGCTTTAAAAGGATCAAAGTATTAAGAAGTAAGAGACTTTTCCTAGGAGACTCTGCCTATGGAATCAGCAGCAAGTGTCAGTCTTTTGCATATATAGGTGAGAGAGACTCACTGCATAGAGTAAATACACACAGAAGTCTACTTGAGAAATGAAATTTGAACTTTACAAATCCCTACCTGCATGTTCCAGCAGCAGCAGTGCAAATCAGGCTGGTAGGTGTGATCAGGAGGCTCAGCAGGTAGTTGGTGACAGAGCACAGGCAGCTCTGTACTGGTTGATACCATATTGTGTAAATTTTCAGATGAGTTTACATTTCTATTCTTTTCCAAACACTCGACATGAAGCATTGAGCTGAACCCCAAAAACGACAAGATACTTATTTTAAAGTCTTGATGACAATACATGGTTGAAAGTCTTGTTCTGTTTAGTTGCTTTCAAAATTGACATAGAAGAGATTCCTTCTCATTTCCCCGTAGTTCATCCTGACAGCCAAACACGCTGGGAAGGCTGAGCTGAGGAAGGTGTTTTCTGCAGTGAATTTGAATATATCATGTCAGTAAAATGGGCAAAAAAACCCAGATCCTTCTGTTTTTTTGACATAGTGCAATCTGTGATTCTCTCTCTTTTAATACATGAATTAGCATCATTTTTCTGGATTGACCTTGGTCTTTCCCTGCAGCACTGTGTAATACCACCCTACCTGGAGTTAGTTGGGAGCCCCCACCCACCCTGAGACCCAGACTGCTGAATCCCTGCCTTGATCTCGCTGTCTGTGCTGGCTCTAAACCAAGAAGTGCAGCAGCTTCACTGCTCCTGTGGCAGCTGGTAGGAAGACAATGAGACCCAGAATCCTGCCCAATTCCATGATATTCTTCCAGCCAGCTTTCCATGTCATTGGAAGAAAGTACTGCCAAATGGAAATTGTGCTTTGTTTTTGGTTAGGGTTGATCTGTTCTCTCTATGCTTTGTGGCAAGAACCACTTAGCAGTTCACTTAGGTGATCATAGAATCATTGTGTCACAGAATAGTTTGGACTGGAAAGGATTTTGGGGTTGTGTTACCTCATTCCAACCCCACTGCTGTGGGCAGGGACAACTTCCACTAGACCAGGTTGTTGAGAGCCCCATCCAACCTCATGGATGCACAGGGGTGCCTCGACTTTCTTGCAGTGGAAGGTCCTCCAAACTTCAAACCTTAGGTGTGTTTTTTGGGAACTCTGTCTCGCTTTGACACTGCTGCTCAGGACTATGCCAACAGTGAAGAGTTCGAAGAGGCGCCAGTATTTATCCTAGATATCCAGCAACTGTTCCATGTTGGCTAGAGCAGAAACCTGTTTTGAAAAACAAAACAACCCTCCCGTCCTGTAAGATGTTTCCTGTATCTTTTGTCAGGTGTCAGGAAAAGCTGGCCCCTGATGCTGAAATCCCCTCTCTCTTGAAGAGACATGGATCTGTTTACTCAGGGGGAGATGTCTCCTATCAGGCTTCTCTAGGTGCCACTCTGTCTTGGTGGGTCACTTGGTTTGACCTTGTGGACAGTTTCTGGTTCCTGTCAGGCTGCACTGCTTAGAGGCAGCTCAGGAGAGAAGGAACGTGCCTGCAGCTGCTCTGGGTTACCCTCCATTTCAGAGGTGGCCATGATTGTGTTTCTTGTTCTGTCCCTTAGCCTAGAAACTTGTGGCAGACATGAAGTGCAACCAAACTTTCCTTACGCTGTTCCAGGAGAAACTGGACCTGCGGCAGCAGCTGAACGAGGCCAAGCAGCAGCTCCTGCAGCAGGCAGAGTATTGCACAGAGATGGGAGCAGCAGTGTGCACCTTGCTCTGGGGGGTGTCCAGCAACGAGGAGGCTGTGAAATCCATTCTAGGAGGAGTAAGTATGGCAGGTCAATACTGACCCCTGCTGATGCTCTTCGGCCTTTAAAACAAGGACCTTTAAAATAAGGACATTGCTGTGGAACACACTTTAAGGATGCATTTCAGAAACTGTCTGGGCAGCAAGAATGTTTTCTGGTTTGCATGTTCTTTGAGCACCATCCATTCTCATTCAAGAGGGGTTGGAGCTGTGAAGTGTTATGAATAAATGCAGTAATTAATTATTTTGTTACCGAATGAGTGTTATCCGTTTTCCACCACACACAGCTAAAATGGAAGCAAGGCTACGGTTAGCACAATGTAAATATCTTCACAAGCTAACAGAAGGAGAGCATAGTTCCTGGGCACATGCAGGAGTTTCCATGCCTCTAGAGAGCTTGGAGGAGCTATTTCCATGGAGAAAAGACAGATCCGTTGATTCTCAACTTCTTTAGATCCTTCTGCTGCCTTAATACGTGAATGACTCTTGGAAGTTTAGAGACCCTTACTGCTTGTGGATTTTATTAAATCATCAGTGTTAAACATGGGCAAGTAGACTATTTGAAAAGAAAAAAACCAAAAACAAACCACAAAACCAAAATAACAACGGTTAATGACAATAGTAATACTGCAACTATCCCAGTTTCACTGCCAAGTGCAGCTGATGGAATTAGGAGGGATTAGGGGACCAGGCCTGTTAAAAATATGATTTTCATTCTTGACACAACCAACATGAGAAGGAATTGCTGTATTTAATCTGAGTGAACTGATGCCACAGTTTCTTTTGGCTTGATTTTTCAGCAGCATGATGAACAGCTGAATGAATAGGATTAGTTCATTATAGTAAGTGGTAAACCAATGTGTTTGTGAGAGTTGTTCTAGTTGGGTGCTCCAAAATACAATTACAACTTCGTATTGGATATCAGAAAGCTGTACAATGATGCCTTTTTAATGATAATTTCTGAGGATTCCAAATCCAAACAGCAGCAGCTACTAGGAAAAAAAACTCTGTAAAACACTGTATAAAGTAGTTGAAATTTAAAGAAGGCTGGTTGTTAAAAGCAGTCTTAAGTATTAAAATTCAGTTGAACTAGTTAAAAACAAAACTGTTGCCTGAAGATTTGTATAAAGGTAAAAAACCCAACTGTGAAGATGCAATACTTCAGGGGTTAGGTTGGTTTGAAATGCAAAATCTCCTACAGTCATTTCCAGCAATCATTAAAGCCTGTTGAACTGCTGTACTTCTGGTGAAGATCACAGCAACCTTTGGGGGCATCATTTTCTTTGTGATGGTGCACGTAACGCTGTAAGAAACGTGCCTGGGCTTGCAACAAGACTCCTAGGAAAAACATAAATGGATTGTGTGGCATTGTGTCAACCACAGATTGCAACTGGCAGTGAGTCAGGTCATTAAAAGATGATGGAGATTTGTCACACATCATGTTTGGTATGGGTTATTTTGGGACAAATTGTACAACTTGTAGCTTCTTCCCTCCTCCCTTGAGAAGGTGCTGTGAACTACGCAAATGTATGAGAACATCAAGGGTGCTTTGAAACTGTTGCTGATATTTAAGCACGTGGGGAAGGTGGCATCAATTCATAATCGTGTCATGCCTCAAGGAACAATGCCCAAGCTTTTTTCAGTCTTTGAAGCAACACAGAAGTGGGTCTTTCTTACAGTCCTGTAATGCAAATGGACTGAAATGACGTTAGTGACCAATATATGTTTTGTGTCCGTACGGGTTGGGAAAATCAGAACTTAAGCAGCAGATTTGAAATGTGACACAAATAGTTCTCAAGGCAGTGGAGGAGAGATGCCTGCTGGTTTTGCCCACGTGTTCCTAGAGAGAATTTGAAGAAACACCCAGAGAAGCATAATGAGAGAGTTTTCAAGATTTCCTACCTGCATGTACCAAAAAAAGAAGTAAATTAATTCCCATGAGATTGTTTTGGATGTCTTTCAAAAAGTTTCAGCCAGATATGACAGGCTTCTCACGTGGAAATACAACCTGAAGGTTTGATTTCAGAACAGCATCAAGGCTTGCTTCAACTTGAGAAATTTTGGATCCTACAAGGTGTTTTGCTACTTCAGTTGTCTGATATGGTGACAAATTACTTTATACTTTGTGGCAGCACTTTTTCATGTTACCTGGAGTTTTCACATAGGAGTTCCACAGACAGCAGAGGGTTCATTGCACCATCTGAGCTCAAGCACCTTAATGGCTGCTTTCAGAACTGTCCTTATCTCAACATAGGTGGGTGAGACATTCTTCAGTCCCACGAAAATGCTGTCAATTAATAAGGGACTGTGCAGAGTGCTTAATGTTTGCTATTTATAAACCTGCTGAGTCTCTGCTGCAGCTCTTCAGACATCAGCACTAGTTAAGTAGTGGCTGTCTGGAAAGGATCAGCAGAAAGGACACCAGTGAAACCTCAAGAGGGTGGCAGATAGACGGTTTCTTGTGTTTTCTGTGCAACATACCAACTACTCAGGGTTTTTAGTACCCGTTTGTTCCCACATGAATATGTATTTTCATAATAACTTGTAGGGCTCTTCATTTTCTCTCACACCCTCTTGCTTCTTGAGCTATAGTTACTGCTTGTGTTAAAATTGCCATCTTTGAGGAGTGGTGTCCATACGAAAACTACATCCAGCGCATGCAGAATTGTACTTGTTTTCCTCCTCTTTCTCCATGATCCCTTCATTTCTCTGATTTTGGGGCCACAGTGTCATTTGTGAAGATACTGTGTTGACTGAGCCTGCTTTTTGTCCCCTCTTGCTGAAGTCACCCCACAGGAGCTATACGTCTTTAATGTGATGAATGTGCAGCAGTGGAGGAATAAATGTTACCACTAGCTTTGCACATACTGTGAAAGCAGTAATTTTGCAAAAATATTAAAATTTTCAGTCACTTTACAAAATGAATAAAAGTTCAGGCATTTCTTGAGCTCTCCTATTGGGTCACTTCTGGGAATAACTACAAGTTTCAGCTGCTTCATGAGACAACTGGAAAAATTATTAAAGACACTGGGAAACCCAGCATTATGGGCTCTCTACCACACTGTTTTGGTTATGAAAGCTTCGTCCTCTGTGTGAAAGAGAGTTCCAGCAATGTTTTACTAGTCAGAATTACCAGTGAACAGACAGGTCTCTCCATCCTTCTTTGTGGACTCTGCACCTCTGTTCAGGCTCTTTGACCTGCCCTGAGCTTTGTACCAGGTGGTGCTCCCTCAGCTGAGATACCTCCAAGTGGAGCAGGATTGCAGCTGAGGGGAAAAGACTGTCCCATAATTGCAGCCTGTGCTCCTGTTCGTGTGCTCTGCTGTGATGATTATTCTTTCTCACGTGACATGGCTGACTTAAGTTCAACCTGTGACCCAGGAGAGACCTCCATTTCCTTTTCTAAAGAACTTCTGCATAGCCTGTTACTCTCCATCCTGTATTGAGCAATAATGAGTCCTGTTAGGATCCATATGAATTCTGCCTTTTTTTCTGGACACTTCATTGTTTTCTTAAGAATTTCATGTTAAGTCTCCTATCTTCAGTTGGTTTTGACAAAAGCTACTGTAGTAGGCCAGATAAATGTGAAACACCTGGTGCAGCTACTGCAAAACAAAGAGATAATATTCTCACTTTTGAAAATAAGCTTTAATTCTGCCGGTTGATAGATATTGCATGCTTAGGAGGTAGGTATGCAGTGGTTCAGTTTTATGAATAAATGTAGCATTGAGTAGTTTCCTGTTTTCTTCTGAGGTAATGCTTTCAAATACTAGGGGATCAAACATCACTCAGTGAATACCTGGTATTTTCTGTTGTTTATTTAAAGTAACTGAATGTTTTAATAATTTGGAAGGTTGTCCAATTTTACTGTAGCATCTAATAATTATAGTTGCTGTAGTGTGTGTAATCTTTCTTCTCTTCCACACTTGCAGAGTAAAGCAGTAAAGTTTTTCACAATCACTGCCCAGACCATGGAGAGCTTTGTGAAGTCATTAAGTGAAGACATGAAACAGCAGGATTTGGATTCTGAGGAAAATCAGTTTGTATTAGCTTTGGCAGGGATTGTAACAAGTAAGTTAATGTTGTGTCTCAGAATAGCATTCCAGACGTACTGGGAATGTATATTGCCTCATAGAAGCTGCAGTAAATACAGCTTTTCAAAGTTAAGTAGTCAGTGTTGATATCTTGGGTGACTTTCTGGTTTTCTAAAGTTCTAGCAAATTTTGTTACTAACACTTCTGCTACAGGCACTTCTGTGCTGCCTGTGACATTTAGGACTAGACAGGTAAGAGCCATTGAGTTCTGATATTCCCTATTGCATCCTTCAGTCTGGAATGAAACAAGGACCATTGTACCAGTCCTGTATGCTCACATTAGTCTGTACACATCAATTGACTTTGTGAATCACCGGTGATGCCAACATGTACAAGATTACGAATTGCACATGCTGCGAGTAGATCAGCCCCAGCTTAAGGCATGGACTAAGGATTTTAAAACTGCTTAAAAATTTGGTTACTGTCAAATACACCACACTTTCACTGTATAAGAGAAGTAGAATGTAATCAACATGACTTTCATACTAAGTATTATTTTTAGGGCCAGAAAATAAGTAAAAAGCCACATACCTGCTGTAGAATGACTGCTCTTGGCTTGGGAGGCTGTGAGGCATAGGGCTGGTACATCATCTGCATTTCTGTGAAACTCTGTCAAAATTACACTAAAGACATAATGCAAGATAGATGAAAGCGGATATTTATACAAATAAGTGAATCTTGAATGAACAGCATTTCTGAATATGGGATTTTTAGCTGTTGGGGTGTCATCAAAGACTGTAATAAAATCAATATGTGATGCATTATGCCACTGTATTATGGGGCAGGTGTAAGGGAAAATAATAAAGGAAAGTCTGCTCTGGAGTAGTAGCCTTTGGAAATAATTTTGTCTTTTGGCTTGTGCTTCAATAATGCAGACAGGTGGGAAAAAAGAATTTGAGTAAATGTTCATAAGAATTTTGGTTGTGTAGTGTGCCAGGTATGTTGAATTGGGTGGTTGTAAAACTTTGCCATCCTGTTTCTTTAAAGTGGAACCTATAATGATCAGCCTTATTTCACTCACACATTACCTGTGGATGAATGCAGCCTTTTGTTTCATAATTTACTGTGTTGCTATTGGGACACTGGGCATTCTGAATAAATTCTTTGGTTACCAAAGTAGAATTACGGAGGAGCTCGACCAGTGTTTGCTATTTAGTATTTGCTATGTAGGTGAATGTAATCTGAAGTTTGTAAATGCCATAGTTCATTCTTTACAGCTGACATATCTTTTTAGTGGTCCTGATAATTAGCAAAAACTTTTGTTTGAAACATGAGTTTTGGTGATGTTTTGTGCTCTCCCACAGACGTGGCTGCGCTGGCGTGTGGCCGTGAGTTCCTGGTCAGTTCCAGTCGGGAATTACTGGACACCATGATGCATCTCCTGGGAGACATGAAGCCAGGACTCTGTAACAAATTCAAAGTGTATGTTGACTTTTTTTTCCTCTTTCAAATGAAATGCATTATCTTGCAGCGCAGCTCAAGTGATGACAGTGATTTTCCTACTCTCCCATTATTCCGTTCTTGGAGAGGAAGCTGTTCCTCAGTAGCATTCCTTGCAGATATAGCATTCCTCATAGAGTTGGCTACAAGGCTTTATCCAGGTTTTGTGTCTCTTTGGAAGTCTCTTAAGCACCATAATATTGTAAAGGTGAGCAGGGGTGCCCTCACCTACCTTGGGAGGGGGTCGTGTGTTGAGTGAGAAATAAGGAAGATGTGAGGTCAAGTTTTACAACAGAGAGGATGTGGGAAATGTGGACTCGTATTTATTCCCTTCTAATATGAAGTGTAAAATGTCACATGCCCTTAGTGAAGAAAGTGAGTTATGGATCTGCTAAGAGCAAAAATGAAATAATTTTTGATTTCAACTCAAAAAGACTCACCACACCCTTCAGTTTGTAAGAGGCAATGCCTGTAAAGTGACCTTGCAATACAGCTTTAAAGGCAAAGCCCTGTTGCACAGCTCAGATACTGCAGAAGTGCTTTTCAGCTGATGGAGAGATTAAATAAACAATTGTCTTTGCCTTTTCCTCCAAGACCTTGTAAGCTGAGGATATATAGCCTTGACAGAGCAAATTACTGTGGCTTAACGAGTGGCTCATCTGCTGAACTGTGGGCACTGGTCCTGTACACCTGGTTCATTTGTTCATGAAGATGGTTTGAGCCACTGAGGTGGTTTTTTCATAAATACACAAGCAATTCATACCCCAGGCAGCTGTCACAGCTCAGCTGAGAGCAGCCCTGTCAGCCACAGTAACTTGAGCACGTCCAGGCACACATTTTTAGACAGGTTGGATGTGATAGTCATTAAATCAGGCTCGGTCCTCACTTTAGAGAGCATTTATCTTGCCTAACCCCAGCTGTCAGAGAGGGGGATGTCAAGCATTTGCTGACTGACTGGGCTCCTTCCCACAGTCACTGGGAGGAGTTGGTGCTGTCAGGTGATTGCTCATGTGAGGGGGAGCAAGTTGCCCTCTGAAGGTGTTTGCCTTTCCCTGGTGGGTGGTGAGAGGAAAGCTGAGCAGCCTGTGCTGTAGATAGTGGCTGGATGATTTCAGATCAGTTATTTACTGTGTTTCCCAAGTGTTGGGCTTGAAGGTCAACAGAAGGGATTTTTTTTTGATAACATACTGGAAGAATTGTATGAGAATCTCAATTTAAGAAAGGAAAGGTAACTTTTGCCTTCATGTGTATAAAAAACCCAAACCAACCAACCAACCAAAACCAAAAAACAACCCTGAAAAGAGGATCCATACTGTTTCAGAATCTGTAAATGGAGGTAAAAAAAAGAGGACTTTGAGAGGAGGAGGGAAGATACTCCTGCACACACACTCTGAATTTAAAGTGGATATGTGTCTATGGGTCCAGATAAACTGGTTTTGATAATTTCATATTTTATTAATGTAATTGGATTTGAGGGCCTTTCTTTTGAATTTATATTTTGGGTTGCTTGTAATTATGCTTCAAAATCTGCCTGCTTTGCAGAGGAATTACCCATGGTGATGTAAACTTGGCTGCCATACAGCACTGCTGGTAAAATATACATAGAACAATCCCATGAGGTGGCAAGGAATTCAACAGGGGTGAATTTCTGGGCTAACAAATGGAGGGAAGCTTGGAAAACAGGTTGCTCAAGGTAGTCGATAAGTGAGAAATACTAAGCATATGTTACAATAGCTTGAATGCAGTGCAGTGGTGGTATTTTCTGATATCCCACAGAATCAACTTTTTTTTTTTCATTACTCTGAACTTGCCATTGGATAACAAAAATTGTTGTATTCTGACATTAGAGCAAATGCCAGAAAGGACATTTCTTCATGGCCTTGTTATAGAACGAGGGAGCCTAATCTGCTCAAATGTTTTAGTGCAAAATGATTCCCTGTGTTTGTCTTCCATGTCCATAATAAAAAAAAGTCCTTTTTTTTTTTTATGAGCTCTGTATGTGTCTTGTCACTATTCAGTTCTAAAAATCTGTTACTAACTAACTAGATTACGAACTACTAGATTTTTTTCTTGTCCTTTTGGGGAGTTTTACAGTCTCCCAGCCCAGCAAGGAAGGGTCTGGGGGGTTGGTTGATTTGTTTTTAGGTTGTTCTTTGCATGTAAGCTTTTTTAGCTGCTGGTCAACCTTAATCAGCATTTTCATAAGCAGATGTGTCAAAAGAACTCCCTTTTCTCCTCCCATAGGGAACATAAGCCAGGACAAAATGAAAGACAGCTGTGAGACAAGGATATGAAGGTTGCCATAAATTCTAGTGCAATTTTGAAGTTATGTGAAAATGGACTCTGGAGTCATCATAAATAGTGTTTACACATACATTTGTATACATATTCATACAGACAGATACATTTTTAAAACTATACCTCGCAGATGAAAATGTCTGTTCATTATTGTAGAAATGCAATGTATTTTTCTTAAAGTATCACCATGGTGTTACATGGAAGGATGTTAATTTATAATCCAATCAGTTGAAGAAAAAAAATTGGCTTATAATTTTAAATGCTGTAGTTGTCTTTTGCTTAGTTTTGAGGTTTTACAATTATTTTCTAGCTTTTATTTTCAAAAACATTTTTTATTTCTGTGTGAAAAGTCAGGGGAAATTGTGAGTCTAATTCTACACGCAGCAGTATCAAAGTAAGCTGATAAAGAGGGGAGTTCTATTTTCTAGTTCTAGCAATCCTGTGTTTTATTTGGATAAAGAAGCTGTCACTTACTCCAAAACTGCTGTGATATCCACTGTAGTCTGTGAGTGTGGAACAAATATATCCCAGGCATCAACGTGAGTGCTGGGACTGAAATCTCAGGGGTGACCTTGCCTTTCTGAAGTTGCAGATGTGAAAGACTTTAGTTATTTTTCTCATTGGTTTAGGGTTTGTTCAACGTTTGTAGTTGTTACACAGTCAATAAACATTTACATAATTGTTTGTAGCTATAATTAAATGGTTAAGAATATTCAACTTTGCTATTGTGGCAGTTGAAAGTAGCCAGTAAAGAGACATGTTAGTACATAATAGTACATTTGATGTACTAATCCCATGTATTAACAAGACAGGAAGGGGCTTTAGCTGTGCATTTAGTTCAAGATTTTAAAGAAGGCATTGACAGAGTAGTACAAGATGTTAATTAAATTTGGCTTGTCTAAGTAGGAAGATTATGAAGTGCATAATTAAGACTCATTCCACATTAAAAAAAAAACAAACCACCAGAAAGAATTGTTCATCCAGTAATCATTTGTGTCAGGTTTGCTTCAATAAGCACTTTTGCAATTATTATTGCAAAAAATGTTTACTAAAATGTGCAGGTACTGGAGGTGAAGGTGGTTATAAAGGGCCTGGAAATATTTCTCTGTTGTGCCTAGGTGAGTGTGTTTAGTTAAATATGCTGTTACATATTCATATGCCACTGCATTGGCTTGTGGGGTGCTCCAGCTCTCCAAAAACCTCAGCACTTTCTTGGATCACCACCACCAGTTCCTTTTGTCTGCACAAAGCAAACAAGTGAAATAAAAATACAAACACAGCAGTGCCTTTTTACGTCACTTTCTTTCTAACTGCAAATGTCAAACAGATTAAGGGTGAAAGACATTCTCAAGAAATGTTAACATTGCCATTATAAGATGATGGTTTATTGATCATTTCCATTCTGGCTGATTATAGGTAGTGCTGTGCTCTTTTGTCAGGGCTTGTTCTGGAAGCCCAGAGCTGCAGGGGCTGAATGAAAAGCAGTGTATGAGCTCTACCAGCTGAAATTTCAGATCCAGAGCACCCCTCCCTGCTTGGCAGTGGCCATGGGTGCAGTAGATTTAATAAATCTGCTCTTCCATCTTTCTACTGCTTAATAACCAAGGTGATCAAACTCAGAGCACATAAATGACACCTCTTACAACTCAGTTTAGCTTGTAATGGGTCACTGCCTTTTCTGCTTTCTGAAGGTGTCCACAGAGTGTCCAGAAGTCTGCTGGTGGCACAGGGGCTTAAACCATGAGACCTTGTTTGAGAACTGGATGTGAGTTGTGAAGTCCATTTGGAATAAAGTCATTTCCCTTTTGTTTGGACATGGTGGCAGTGCAGAGACATGCAGGTTTATCTCAGGCACGAGAGAGCAGTAGCCAAGCTGGCTCCAGGACAGAGAACATTCCCCTCCCTGAGACCTTCTTGCTCTTCCATGGGGTATTTTTTCATGTGTTCAGAATATGTGATTCAACAGTAGAAACAAAGGTTTGCACAACATACTTTATATATGAGATTCATCTCTTCTACTAAAATAAAAATTATTAGCTCAGGGTTCTGCATCGATACACGCTTGACACAAGTGGCAAAAGATGCTGAAGCATGCAAAGAAATCAAAGACCATCACATCTTCTTTCTTTCAATTCTAGGCTAATGCTAATGTCACTTTACAATGTGAGTATCAACCTGAAAGGCTTGAAGTACATCAGTGAAAGTCCAGGTTTTATTCCCCTGCTTTGGTGGCTGTTGAATGGTAAGTTGCTCTAAGAACCTTGTAAATCATGACTTTAAGGGTTTTGTGAATTTGCAATAGGTGTTACAAGTAACAAATCAGAAGTTTATGTCTGTAACCTGATCAGCTTTTGACAGAATAGAAGTAAACAAAAAGAGCACATAGCTGGAGGGAGAAGATGTGCATTTCCCACAAAGTTTTTGGCACTGTATGTTATATTTCATTAATGTAAAATTTAAAGGTGGTAGATTTAAGAACAGGGAATGGAGAAATTTGATGGAGTGGTTTAAAAAAAAAGCCACCTGTGTCTTCACATACTAACTTTAAAATAAACCTGAAGGGAAATCTACATATCAGTTCTCTACCATTTAACAGAGGAAAATGTACACGTTTGGGGGAAAGAAGCCAAGTCTGTAACTACACTGACCCATTGCAAAAGTGGCCCTTTCTAAAGAGAGGCCTTGTGCTCTAATAGGATTTGGGGTTCCAGGGCTGGAGGACTATTCCCAGCTGTGCCTTTGGCCAGTGCAGGACTCCAAGGACGTCAAGGACTTGTGCTGTCACTGTCAGCTACATGAGTGACATCAAGGCTCTGCTCTTTGGGAAACTTCAAATCCCTGTGCAGGAGCCAGCAGGGATTGACGTTGCCAGCGTGCGTTGGCCTGGGCTGGCAGCTGTGTGCACAGCTTGTGAGGGACAGAAGGGGGACAGAGCTGTGACACTGCCCTGCCTGGGCTTTCTCAAGATTTATGAGGAGATTTTGGTGTGCAGATAGGACTGGGGAGGTTAATTATCCCTCTGTGCTGCTAAACCCCTGCTAAAGTACGACTGGAAAATACTAACAGCAGCTGAAATGAGCGAGATTGCATCTGCTTTTTCCAGAAATTATTTTGATACTGGATTTTTGAAAAAGCTTTGGTTAGGGTTGGTAAACTGAAAGCTATTTGTATAAGTCATGGTTCCCTTAACTATTTTACAGAAAATGTAGCTGCCCATGCTTTTCATCAAATAATTTCCTGCTGTGCAATGTCACAGGCTCGCTCTTCCGAGGTCTCAGGAAATTAAGTAATCCTTGTAAGGGAAAACACCATTTCTATAAAGGTTTTTAATATATTCTGAGAAAAATTTGATCTTCAGAGAGCATTAAATACTTGGTCCTTTGTTCAGCTGTGCTTTGAAATTTAACATGTCTTAGTACAGGTTTTCCTTTTGCTTTATGTTGGCTAATATATACATAAGCTGTTCTAGCAAAAAATACCAACCCAAAACACCCTCTAAGAATCCTGTCTGACTGTGGGTTCCCAAATGTGCCCTTCCAATTGTTGTGGTAAAACAAAAAAGATAATAATTTGATGCAGTCTGTTGTCTGAAAAAGGTGAAGTAAAAGGATGAAATGGGAAATGTTTATAATTAATTTGCAGCTACTAATGGAAATAAGAAATGGAAAGGCTACTCTGCAATTTGGAAGCGCTAATTGTTTATGGCTGTGTTGTAGAAAGAAGGATGATCATGGCTAATTCCTTGACTTCTTGGATAATAAACTTCTACAGTTACAGCAAGGGTGGAAGATTCTCAGATAAAGCACTTCTGCAGGTTCAGAACCCTGACTTTGGAGGAAGTCTGCTTACTGTCAAGAGGGAGAGCTGACTGGTTTGGATATCAGATGAGAGATTAGATGCAAGACCTGATCTTGTTCCCATCATTTTGTGTGAGATCTCTGTAGTTTTCTCAACATTTAATCTATTTGTAAATGTCTGTACTTGTAAAATTCAGCAGCTTCCGCCCACTCTTGCTCCTCTCCTGTTTCCCTGACCAGCACCTTCAGGTTCTGCTAGCCAAGATGCAGCTCATAAACATGTGGAGCTGCTGCAGCATAAGGTCCTGTTTTTTCCCTGCAGGAGAGTGGAGCACTACCCTGTGCTGGCAGAGTATCCTGTACGTGTGCTGCCTGCCTGCCGGAAGCTTCTTCAAAGCCTCTTTTGATTAAGGCTTATGACATGACTCAGCTTTCCAGTTCTGTATGCTTTTATCACCATTCCCACTAAGAGAGGCCCCAGAAATCATCCTCTGATTTTTTTTTTCATTTTCAGAGAATCATCCTGTTTGCTTTTCCACTGCCAATCTGCAAGAGTCCATGACCTCAGCCTATATGCATCAGGCCCATCTTTCTCCCACTGCCTTGTATGCAGCTGATAAATCCCTCAAATTCCTTCTCTGAGTTCTCAGTTTCTGACCATCCTTGTCCCCTGAAGAAGAATGTCCTTCCCATTAAGTGAAGAGAGCAAATAATTGACTCTATTCTCTTTATTTTCCTTTGTTGTATCTGAAGCAAAGAGGGATTTGATTCAAATTGTCTCCCAGCATTTTTGAAGAGACAGAAATGTGCCTTGACATTGAATACATGGCTTGGAAGAGAAAGAAGGGAAAAAATCTAATAAGGGTTCCTAGTGGAGTGAGAATGTTAACAGCAGACTGTCCTGTTGTCTTTGGGAAACTTGGATGAGCTGGTGTGACTTCATGTTCCCTAACAAGAATTCTTAACAGCTCTTTCTGCTGGAAGCTGTACTGATCATAGGAGAAAACCAAATGTTTGACACAATTTTTGAAGATAATACAGATCTCTAGTTTTAACACTTTATGAGGTGGGCTGTCTTTTTCTTCCTTTTTTTTCCCCTGCCTTTTTAAAACTGCCTAAAAGATGGACACCCTTTAATAACCAACACTGATCACTGAGTCCCCTGTATAGGTATCAGCTGTGCCTGCCCACACCTTCCCAGCCTGGTGCCAGCATGAATGATGACTCAGATTTCTGTCCATGGAGCAGCCTGTGGGATCAATGGAGTTCTCCTCTTGTGGTGCACCATTTGTTTGCAGAGCAGCTGTTCCCATCTTGGACAAAATAGGCAGCTTTAGTTTCCCCCATCAGCTGCTGTCCCTGTGTTGGTGTCCTGGCTGAGGGTTTCACATAACTTCCAGATTTAAAGAACCTCTGTCCTCAGCCACAGAAAAAGAAGCCAGTATCATACTGCGTAGAAATCCACCTGAGATTTGTTAATATTTATTTTTTCTGGTGTTTCCGATCTTAACATGCAGTAAGACCTCCATTCTGTAACTGCCAAAGGAGTGGATTGGAACCTTTCTCTGACAAGGATCTCTTGAAGAATGTGAAGTAACAGTTAGCTCAGGTATTAATAATAAAGACTAAATTAAATGTTTTTCATTTTTGATCATGCAGAACATCTGCCAGCGCATGAGTGCTGGAGAAAAGGAGTCTAGGCTCTTCTCTACTTTCTCTGATTGGGTGGGGTTCTTTTGGATTTTTTATTATTGTGTATCTTTATTTTGGTTTTCCCCACTTTCCTTTTCTTTGAATGCAATTAAAAAAATTGCTTTCTTTGGATACTTGAGAAAGCATGGAAATCAGAGACACGATGTCAGTGACATTTCTTGTCTATAGCTGGGAAATTGCTCCAGGTACTTCACTGAACAAAACACAAAAAGAGAAGTAGGACTAATTTTAGATCTTGCCCTTCAGTTTCCTCCATCACAGTTCCATGTGGAAATCCAACCTTGTTTATCCAAATTCTTTGCAAATGATGGTCTCTATTAGAAATGCTTGCATGAAGCCCATTCTCACTTTGCTGCCTGCACCCTCAATATTTGCTTTTCATGACTAACTCTGAAGATTTCTAATGCCTTGCTCTTCCATCTGAATTTTTTATGGCTGTGAGAGCTTTTGAAATTTCAGGTTATTTGCATGGCAGCATGTTATTTAAAAAAACATCTGGACAAAGAGAACTGTCATATTTATAAACTGATGTCTATATTAAAACAAATTTTGGCTCATAAATCAAAACCTCAGTTACCAGTCTTTCAAGTGCTCAGCGGTTTCATGCTCTTGTCATAGAGCCATAGAATATTCTGAGCTGGAAGGGACCCATCAGGATCATCGAGTCCAACTCCTGACCCCACAAAACAGCTCAAGAATCCCACCATGTGCTTGAGAATGTTGTCCAAATGCTCCTTGGCAGGCTTGAGGCTGTGACAGCTTCCCTGTGGAGCTTATTCTAGTGCCCAGCTACCCTCTGGATGGAAAAGCTTCTGATAGCCAGCCTAAACCTCCCCTGACTCATCTTCATGCTGTTCTTCAGATGATGACATTAATCTTAAGAAGAGGATTGCCCTTTGAGACCACATCCATTTTTGTGAACGCAGGGATGTCAGCTCTGATGCAGAGTCCCCTGAGCCTCAGTTATCTGGGAGACTGGAAGAGTGGCCAGGGCAAGTCTCGTGGGGTGTTTGCCCTTTTGCATACTCATACTTCTCCATACTCAGCTGCTTGCCTGGATGGAGCTCCGGGCTGTCCTTGCCATCTGAGCAGGAGCTTCTCAGCAAGGTCCTTGCCCTGCCAAGGATGGGCAGAAAGTGAGAACTCAGCTCATGCAAACTGATATTCTGTGAGGGGCACAGTGTTACCCACCAGCTGCAGAGCAGCCTCTGTGCAAGCTCCTGTTCTCTTGCAGCCACTGGCAGGGTAATTGGGACTGAATTGCTGCTTCAGTTTGGATCCTGGGAGTCTCTCAAGGATTTCCCTGGTAAAAGCATGACAAACGTGTCTGTAGGAGAGTGGGGAATTCTCCTTAGCTGAACTCCATGTGAGAGCAGCCACCCAGCCAGGGAGGAGAGTTAAGCCAGCTGTAACACAGGAGCTGGGGCAAAAATTNGTCATATTTATAAACTGATGTCTATATTAAAACAAATTTTGGCTCATAAATCAAAACCTCAGTTACCAGTCTTTCAAGTGCTCAGCGGTTTCATGCTCTTGTCATAGAGCCATAGAATATTCTGAGCTGGAAGGGACCCATCAGGATCATCGAGTCCAACTCCTGACCCCACAAAACATCTCAAGAATCCCACCATGTGCCTGAGAATGTTGTCCAAATGCTCCTTGGACTCTGGCAGGCTTGGGGCTGTGACAGCTTCCCTGTGGAGCTTATTCTAGTGCCCAGCCACCCTCTGGATGGAAAACCTTCTGATAGCCAGCCTAAACCTCCCCTGACTCATCTTCATGCTGTTCTTCAGATGATGACATTAATCTTAAGAAGAGGATTGCCCACATCCATTTTGGTGAACGCAGGGATGTCAGCTCTGATGCAGAGTCCCTTGAGCCTCAGTTATCTGGGAGACTGGAAGAGTGGCCAGGGCAAGTCTCGTGGGGTGTTTGCCCTTTTGCATACTCATACTTCTCCATACTCAGCTGCTTGCCTGGATGGAGCTCCGGGCTGTCCTTGCCATCTGAGCAGGAGCTTCTCAGCAAGGTCCTTGCCCTGCCAAGGATGGGCAGAAAGTGAGAACTCAGCTCATGCAAACTGATATTCTGTGAGGGGCACAGTGTTACCCACCAGCTGCAGAGCAGCCTCTGTGCAAGCTCCTGTTCTCTTGCAGCCACTGGCAGGGAAATTGGGACTGAATTGCTGCTTCAGTTTGGGTACTGGGAGTCTCTCTCAAGGATTTCCCTGGTAAAAGCATGACAAACGTGTCTGTAGGAGAGTGGGGAATTCTCCTTAGCTGAACTCCATGTGAGAGCAGCCACCCAGCCAGGGAGGAGAGTTAAGCCAGCTGTAACACAGGAGCTGGGGCAAAAATTTTGCAGAGAGAAAGTGCATTTGTGTCTGTAAGAATTGCAGCAGCAAAGCTCAGTCTTTTTTTTCTGCCCTGGTGGTGTCTCTGCTCCTTCCCCTCAGAGCATCTTTACTGCAACAGTTCTTGTCTCTTCAGACCTATCAACAATATAGAAATATCTGGAAAACTCTACTGCTGCAGATGCTGCTGCAGCCCTGCCAGCACTGGCAATGCAAAGGGATCTTACACGGGGGAAGCCGTGGCCGTAGCTGTCTGCTAAATATGCTGTGAACACAGATAGTCTGACAGGCTCATTACAGGGAAAGGCTGAGTGGCAGATCATTTCTTCCTGCAGGAATCAGACAGGAATTTAATTGAATGGTATCTACAGCAGTGGTAGGAAGCTTTTGAAATTGTAAAGTCATAGAATGGTTTGAATTGGAAGGGATCTTAAAGAGCATTTTGTTCCAACACCCCTGCTGTGGGCAGGGATACCCTTCCACTACGCCAGGTTGCTCAGAACTCCATCCATCCTGAACTTGAACAATTCCGGGGATGGGGCATCCACAGCTTCTCTGGGCAACTTATCACACACATAATGAGGAATTTCTTCCTAGTATTTAATCTAACCCCCTCCCCTCTTTCTGTTTAAAGCCACTGCCCCTTGTCCAGTCACCACATTCCCTTGTACAAAGTCCCTGTCCAGCTCTCTTGTAGCTCCTTTAGGCACTGGAAGGGGCTCTAAAGTCTCTCCAAAGCCTTCTCTCCTCCAGGCTGAGCAGCCCCAGCTCTCTCAGCCTGTCTCCATAGCAGAGGTGCCCCAGCCCTCTGATCACNGTGCAAGCTCCTGTTCTCTTGCAGCCACTGGCAGGGAAATTGGGACTGAATTGCTGCTTCAGTTTGGGTACTGGGAGAGTCTCTCAAGGATTTCCCTGGTAAAAGCATGACAAACGTGTCTGTAGGAGAGTGGGGAATTCTCCTTAGCTGAACTCCATGTGAGAGCAGCCACCCAGCCAGGGAGGAGAGTTAAGCCAGCTGTAACACAGGAGCTGGGGCAAAAATTTTGCAGAGAGAAAGTGCATTTGTGTCTGTAAGAATTGCAGCAGCAAAGCTCAGTCTTTTTTTTCTGCCCTGGTGGTGTCTCTGCTCCTTCCCCTCAGAGCATCTTTACTGCAACAGTTCTTGTCTCTTCAGACCTATCAACAATATAGAAATATCTGGAAAACTCTACTGCTGCAGATGCTGCTGCAGCCCTGCCAGCACTGGCAATGCAAAGGGATCTTACACGGGGGAAGCCGTGGCCGTAGCTGTCTGCTAAATATGCTGTGAACACAGATAGTCTGACAGGCTCATTACAGGGAAAGGCTGAGTGGCAGATCATTTCTTCCTGCAGGAATCAGACAGGAATTTAATTGAATGGTATCTACAGCAGTGGTAGGAAGCTTTTGAAATTGTAAAGTCATAGAATGGTTTGAATTGGAAGGGATCTTAAAGAGCATTTTGTTCCAACACCCCTGCTGTGGGCAGGGATACCCTTCCACTATGCCAGGTTGCTCAGAACTCCATCCATCCTGAACTTGAACAATTCCGGGGATGGGGCATCCACAGCTTCTCTGGGCAACTTATCACACACATAATGAGGAATTTCTTCCTAGTATTTAATCTAACCCCCTCCCCTCTTTCTGTTTAAAGCCACTGCCCCTTGTCCAGTCACCACATTCCCTTGTACAAAGTCCCTGTCCAGCTCTCTTGTAGCTCCTTTAGGCACTGGAAGGGGCTCTAAAGTCTCTCCAAAGCCTTCTCTCCTCCAGGCTGAGCAGCCCCAGCTCTCTCAGCCTGTCTCCATAGCAGAGGTGCCCCAGCCCTCTGATCACCTTTATGTCCCTCCTCTGGACTCACTCCAACAGATCCACGTCCTCCTAATATTGTGAGCTTCAGGGCTGGAGGGAGCTCTGCAAGTGGGGTCTCACCTGGGCAGGGCAGAGGGGCACAATCCCCCTCCCCTGCTGCCCACGGTGCTTTGGATGCAGCCCAGGACACGTTTGGCTTTCTGGGCTGCCAGTGCACGTGGCCAGCTCATATCCAGCCTCTCACCCACCGACACCCCTGAGTCCTTCTCAGGGCTGCTCTCAATCCCTTCATCCCCCAGCCTGTACTTGTGCTTGGAATTGCCCTGACCCGTGTGCAGGACCTTGCACTTGGCCTTGTGAACTTCTGTGCTCTTGTACACAGGCACAGCTGTAAACAGTGTGCTGGCAGTAAATCTTGCATTCAGGTGGCCTGGGGATGGTGTGGCCACGTGTAAATGGAGTTCACACAACTCAGAGCCAGTTGAGGATAAGCTGTTCAGCACTGATGTAATGCAATTACTTAAACACTGCTGTAGGGGACAGTTCATCTGAGAGCCTGGTGCTAATGACAGATGTGACTAAAATCCGTCCACGTTATCAGCTGCCTTTTGTCAGTGACTGAAAGCCATTGACATCAAACTGAGCTGGCAGCTTGCAGGACGTCAGCAAACTCCAGCAGTTTCAACACCTTGGTAAAATTACATCAGCACCTGATGATGGTGGTAGGTTTGTGCTATGTCTGTGATCCTGGCTGAGGCAAGCAGCTTGATTTCTCCCCCTCTTCTCCAGAAATAATGGTGATAGTTTTGAAATTGGAGATGTGCGTGCTGGTGGTTGGGAGGATGTGATGCAGTGATTTGATTACAGCTAAAAAGGATTTTTTCAGTCTTGTACAAACAAAATGTTACTCAGCTAGTGTAGAAGTGACTAAATCTGGAAGCTGTTGACATAAATATAATGCTGAATAATGAAGATTCCTTACATTTCTCTGAGTGCTTTGTAGACAGGGTTTTTAGAAAACGTCCCTAATGATGTTGGAGACAAGAGAAAGATTTCTCTGGTTTTTTTTTTTTTTAAATCCTCTTAGGAAACATGATTATCCTCAATAAGTAGTATTCTCAAAACCACATGTAATCCTAAGGGAGTGTATTTTAAGGCATATGTATTTATTTAACTCAGAACATTTCAGAATACATTCAAAACAATGGCAATCTGAGGTTAAATGTGTATTAAGTCATCTTCTGGTGCAGGATCATTTCCTTCCTTTGCTGGATGCCCACGTGCCTAATCTGTTCTTCATTTGAGTGACTCAGGCTGTTGAGCTCCCCTGGCTGGCTGCTGGAGATTCTTCCTAGAACCTCTCTGCTCTTACTGGAAAACATTCTTGTTCGTCAAGCTGGAAATCATTTCCTGATCTCCTACAGATCCTCATTTTCTTGGCTCCCCTGCTAAGGCTTCTTCCCTGATCGATTCTTTAATTTCTACAGCCTTTAAACACTTGCAGATAATACTAATATTGATTCCTGTAACAGTATTAATAACAAAGCTCTTTTCATCTAACACATACGAAGCTTCCCAGCAGTACTGCAAGCCATTAAAAGTATTTATTTCATGGAGGAATAATGTCACACAGAGGAAGATTGTAAATGAACTACATAGATTTTGCTCCCCAAAGCTTCTTTCTTCTTACCTCTTTGGGCTGTAGTTTGTGGCTTTTATTCCTAATGAATAAATGTAGAATAATACAAAGTACAGAAAAAGGGGGAGGTGATGTGTGCAGAGTTTGAAAATTATATCTGGCAAAAAAAATGCATTAAAAAACAGTGTGGAAGGCATAGAGGCAAAAAACGAAGGCAAGGGAGGATGAATTCAAGGCTTTTATTTATATTTTGATTAGGTCAGAATAAATCTGAAAACCAAAATTTGCACCCAGGTTTTCTCAAAAAGGATTCACTGAAATGTTGCTGGCCAGGAAATTGGACATAAAGTGTTGCTGTCTGTGAGGCTGAGCTGCAGCATTTCCCCATGAGCTACAACTGCTCATCACTCAGAAAGTTGCACCTGCAGGTACTGCTGGAGATGATGATGGAAAGAGACACCTTAGAGCCTTCAGCCTGGGTGTCAGCAATAGGAGTGGCTGTGCCATGGCTGTGCAGCACTAATCACTGGGGTTTTATTGATTTGATATGTGTAAAATTGTCCAGCATGCCCAACAGCTGGGATTCTCAGTGCACAGAAAAGGAGAAAATGCACATCATTTTTTGGGTTTGGACAATACCTGTGTCCTCAGGTTATACCCCACTCTGCTGGTTTTCCAGGAGAAAATAGAACTCCTTTCTTAATAGGTTAACACTTGATTATTTCCATTTATGATGGAAAATGGAGGAAGAGAGAGAGTTTCTACTCTGGCTTTTGGGTGTAGAGCAGATGTCACAATCTTTAATACCGTACTTCAGCCCTGTGCTGTTGGGAATTACTTAAAAATCCCCATCTCAGCAGTGACTTTCATGCTGAAACCAGAGTCTTCTTCACTGTCCATCACATCCTGTTCTCTGCCCCCCTGGGTGCTTGCAAGCCCTTATGCTTTAATGAATAATTCTCCTCAGTCCTTTTTCAGGTCACCAGTGTTATGTGTGAAATAAGCCAGGAATGGGAAGAACTTGCCTCAGCCCCACCAAATGCATCCTCCAAACTCAGTGCACTCTGGTTCATCACTGCAGTGGTTTTACACTCCTTCAGTGAGATTTTGGACTCTCTAGTGCTTTTGTGCTCAAAGTGATCTGAATTAATTTTCTCAACCTTTCTGCACAACCCTTTATCAAAAGCTTGCTGAAGACTAGGTATGCTAATGAAAAACACATTAAAAATGCATGGCACGTGGGACAAATAACTGCTTCAGCTATAAAAATATATTAGATGTTTTCATTTGGAATATGCAGAATAGGGAAGTCTTTCTACCACATGCTTTTGATAAAGCCGTAAAGCACTAAATGCAAATGGGCCGTTGCAAATGATTAAAATGTAATGCTCCTAAATGTTTCAGTAATTAAAAATGCATCCTGTGTTCTTAGCAGTGGAGTTATTACATGTCTTCCTGTCTTAAATCAGTCAAAGGTCTTTGCTGCATTTCCCTGGCACGTTCCTGAGCAGCAGTGCTTCAATGCCCATTTCAGTTTTGTGCAGACTGAATTAAACACTTGGCAGGTTGATACACGGTAGCTAGAAAGTTTTACAAAGATTAATATTTTACTGAGCTTTGAAGAAATCTGAAGCCTCCTATAAAAAGAAATTAAAGAAAAGCCTGATGATTTACTGCAGATTTGATTTGTTAGTCTGTTTGTTTTTTAAGTCTGAATAGTCATGGGATACCGTTTGTTCTGCTCTTAAATTGGATTGCATCCAACAGTACATCCTGGGCACTGACTGGATAAATTCAGGTTGATAAATTCCCTGGTTTACAGCGGTTTCAACATCTGAAAAACAATAGAAAGGTTCCTGGTTATCTCTCCCTTGCCAACACTGCTGGGCAGAAGCTGCTGAGGGAGGACAAAAATGTGGTTTTCAGGTACCTCCTAGAGCCAGCCAGCAGCAAACGGCGTCTGGGAATTGCGACACTTCCGTTTTTCCCTGTCTGCCTGGTGGATCCGTTCAGACTCACTTCTAACAAGCACTGGATGCTTTTCTTCCCTGCTTGCAGACCCGGACACAGAGGTTTGCCTCCACGCCCTGAGGCTCCTGCAGTCGGTGCTCCTGGAGCCAGAGGTGTTGGCCAGGTCGGGCGCCGAGGTGCGCGAGACGCTGCCCTTCCAGCGCATCGTCGCCCTGTCCCAGAGCCGCAATGCAGAGCTGCAGGCACTCGCTAAAGAACTACTTGAGGATCTTAAAATATTTGAGTACGAAGCATAGAAGAGCTCTACGACACCAAATGCTTACGTCTTTCCTATATTTTTATGCTGCAAGAGTTGTTGGAGATGGGCTTGACTGAAAAAAAAACCTCTGTCTCAGTTCCTCTGACAAAATCCTTTTCGGGAATTAGGTAACCCAACTAAAGTTGTACCTGGGAAAACGTGTTGGGTTTTAGCTGCCCAAATAAAACCTTGGGTGGTCTGGTAGAGATGGGACAGGCCTAATTTCTTTGAGCAGAATTTTATTGATAATGGGTTTCCAAACTGGTCCAGTTTATGTTGTATATTTGCTGTCTAGATGGAGTAAAATATACTCATTCATTGATAACAGTTCATTGCAGTGGTAAATAATCCTTTTGGTCCATCTGTGAGAATTACTGTACTGTGAGGAAAACTTTGTTGCCTTTCATAACTCTTCTGTGTCAGAATGCACCCCAAGTTCCAGTTTTATTGTTGTTATTTCTCACCTCTTTCTATTGTAATAAAACTGAAATTCTGTAGCATGTAACGGATTCTGCTTTCAAAATTTGTATTCGGAGTCAATTTGTATTTGCAAGTCAAGCTGGTCTGTGGCTGCCAGGCATGCTAGAAACTGGGCTATTGTTTTTAGAAAAGCCCTGAGAAGGGGAATAAATTGCTGTTGTTCGGGTACCCAGTTGTGTGCTGAAGAGGCTAAAATGAGCTGCTGCTCTGTCATGAGCAGCATCACATCCCCTCACAACCATGGGGTTTGTTAGAGCTTCTGAGTACAGCATGCTTACCTCAGGGGTAAATACAAACACTTGGTGCTGGGCATTGGTAGAATCTATAATGTTCTTAGAAAAAAAATAGCATTCATTTCTGTGGTGTCAGAAACAGCCAGTTAAGTGAGGCTGTGCAAGGGAATAGCAAATGAGATGTGCAGTGCTGTGGTAGCACCTTTTTCCATACTAAAGTTATTGCACCTCATCTGGGATCCCAGTGGATTAACAAAATACAATGTGAACTTCAAATTACAGAAAACATGAAGTAAGCTTCATGGGATTTAAATATTGTGATTGGCAGACAGCTTTAGAGGGAGACGGTTGTAAAATGTGAAATTTAAGCTATAGGGCATCTCCCTTTGGGCTGTTTGCAGAATGATGGATGTTCAGAGTTAGAAATGTAATAAATCACCTTGAAATTACTTGGCTCAGATGCTGCAGATGGTAACAGTCTGGTTTGGGGCTGTAAAATGAAGATTAAGATAGAGATCTCACATACATGGGTGGGTTGCATGGGGTTCTGCCATGTCTGATTCAACACTGCATTGAGCTTAGCAAGTGCAGATTTGTGGAAGGCTTTAAATCTTCTGTAAAGTGTGCTTTCTTTGGATTTGTTTTCTTATCTTGCTATCCTAGTTAATCCTCCTAGAGTTTAATCCTGAAGGGATCAAAATGATAATTGGTAGTTTCCTGGAATATCAACTCATGAAAGTGTTTGATTTTGAGAAACACTGAAGGGCATCATCCACTTTGCATTGAATTGTTATCTGCTCACGAAGGTCTTTTGTCAAACTTTGGAAGCCAGTAAATAGCAGAAAAAGAAAAAAGTAGTTCTGCAAGCAGAAAAGCTGATGGAGCCTCATGTCCTGTGGATTTGAGATACTTCTACAAAATTTCCCTGCCCTTCCCAGCCAAGGGTCAGTGTGGTGTGCACGAGCTGGGGGTGACACAGGTGCTCATGGCCAGGTCAGTAAACTCTGGTGAGGGGCCACAAAGGCTGACAACTTCAGCCTTACGAGAGGGACTGGCAGTGCAACTGCACCTCATTTCCTTGGGAAATCAGGGAACAAAACAATCAGGACTGTTCATCTTAATTGTGTGTCCACTGGCACAGTCAGCTATGCTCAAATAGGTGATTTGAGATACAGTTTTCCCCAGCAAGCTGCACAGATCTGATGGTAAGTTCTTTCAGTGTCTCCCAGATGACTTTATTTTCAGGTGTAGCTTGCCAGGACTGTTTCTTCAGAGCCAAATCATCAATGACCCACTGACCTCGAGAAAGTCTTTTTTCTGTACAAAGTGTTTCATTATGCAAGACTGAAAAATAAGAGAAAATCACCTCATCTGTGAAATACAGTGTATATTTAAAAATACTAGAGAAGAAAAGTATCAGAAGCATCAGAGAAGAACCTGTGTCAAACAGTTCTCTAGGAAAGTCTGTGTATTTTCCCTAAGCTTACTTTTTCTGGATGTTCACAATTAATTGAGTGTATTGAAAAGAAGAAGACAGCATTTGAGGGAAACTTGTTTTCACAGGGAAGCAAATTCATAATACTTCTTGTTTTGGGGAAAAAAAAGTGTCACACGGTGCTGAAGCAAGGTGAGTGGATAGAAGCCAGGGGTAAGCCTGACCCTTTAACATTCCAGAGTGTTTGAAGTGTTCAAGGTGTCTCATACTTAAATGTGAAATGAGATGGACATTAGTAGTTGCAGGTTGCATGATGGGCTGTTAGGTCATTCTTTTTTCAGGTTCCTTCCTTCCCTAGTCCCCCATTTGATGGAGGCAGGGACCAGCCCCTCCTGCTCTTCTCCAGGTCTAGGGCTGTGTACAATTAGTTGAACCTTTTTGCTGTGGAGTGAAGCCTGCAGCTTTGCACACAGGAGTCTGTTACACCCCATGCATACTCTTGGACATGCCATGGTGGGACTCTCCCAGACCTTGGCGTCTGTCATAAACTGTAGATCTGTTCTCCCTCATCAGCAGCATCAATGCCTTCTTTACTGTTCCTTTTTCCATCCTGAAATAGGTGGGAATCTCATGCCATCAGCTGTAGAGGAAGCTGCAGTGACTTGTTGAGATGAGATGCCAACTATTGAGATGGCTGAAATTAGATGAGGTGAATCCTACCCTTTGGTGTTTATTTTGCAATAATAGACCTGAGCAAGTGTTCAGATTGTCCTACTGTTTGCAGACAGCATTTTATAATCTTGTGTGTTGATCAGCTTGAGAGATCCCTGTTGGAAGAGACGAGTGTCTGAAGGCCTAATCTGTCTTCATGTGGTTAGTGCTGGAAATTAGGCTGTTTAGTAACTGTGGATCTCCTTTGAGTCCCCATTTCCCCTGGAAGACATCTTTTTTGACAGGTTATGAATAAAAGAAAGTCTCTGAATAACAGAAACTCTGAAAACTCAGAGTGTGCCAAAGCTTTATGTATGAAGTTGAACAATGGGTGGCACACAGGACACAATGTGACACAAGGAGCTGCTGCAGTTAAAAGACTGGTCAACAGATGCATTGTAAATCTCAGCTCTTTTTTTGCTTCAATTTGCTTCATTCTGAAACTCTGGACCATTAGGTAGCTTTATTGGTTTAAAATCAAGAGTTCAGCCTGTGCTGTAAAAAACACTGGCTTTGGAGTGTTGCTTTTTCTGGATCCTGTTGAAAAAATGGGATTCTTCGGTGTAGTAATTGATTAACTGAAGTACTTAATTGATTAACTGCATTACTTAATTGATTAACTGGATTGTTAGCTTGCAGGAGTAAAGGGGGTTCACACAGTCAAAGCACGAGTTTCAGTAGCTGTGTTCAAAGTCCAGAGTTACTCCAGCTTTGCCATTTCCTCTGTTGCACAATCTCAGAGTTTCAGTGGAGAGGAAAACGTGATTCTGGTGTTGCTTTGAGATTATCAGTTACTCCAGACTTAAACCCATATAACTGAAAGTAAAATTTGACTCTTAGGCTAAGCTGCCTCAAAAGATGAAAAATCTGTTTTAACAACTTGTAGAAGAAAGTTCACAGTATCAGCTTCACAATTAAAAGTGAACTTGGCTCCTTTCATTCTATATACACCGTACAGAGCCCTGGAATGATGCCTGTTAGCTGATGCTCCAGGGAGATGCTGGCTCTTCATAGTTGGTGCTGGTGGTAAATTAGATGAATTTTGCAAATTAAAAATAAATGAGGATCCCCTGAAACTTACTTCCTGCAGCTTAAGAAGTTTAGCTGTGTAATGTACTGCCCCATCAGTTCTTTGTGTGGTATCTCAGGCCGGTGTTTGGCCTGGACCACGAGCTGGCTGGAAAGAAACTGGCAAACCTCAGTAGAAGAAAGCAAGGCCCCTGGTGGCTCTGTGCCCTGTGCTGAGGGACAGGCATGGCAGCAAGAGGGGCCTGGCATCTCTGCAGGGCACTGTGAGAGCTTGGGTGGGAGCAGCAAGCAGCTGTCCCGAAGGAAGGTGGTGTTTGGTTACAAGAGGACAACTGGCCCATGCCCAGCACTCATGAGAAAAGCAGTGAACTGCAGTTCAAGGCACATCATCCTGTCGTGGTTGCTTAAGAGAGGGAGATAAGTCCCTTTTAAGGAAGAATGGGAGGAAGAATGGGAGATGTGACAATTTGGTCTTGTGGCCCCAAGTGAACTTTTAGATGATTCAGTTTCAGCTGGTGGCACCAGTCATTTAGATGCTTCTTTGAGTTACCATTTGCACTTGTGATGTGTGCTGATTAGCACAAATTGGACTTCAGAATTGATAAGATTTTACAAGTCTTGCAAATATTGCATGATTCATCTCCTCTACTGCCTCCAGTCCTTCGAGGATGCTGGAGGTGAGAAGAAAGGAGTTTTCCTGGGGAATAAGGAACCTCTTCTTTGCTCTGTTATCCCTGCCCAGTGCTTGTACTACAAGTTATGAGCTGTGCAAAGCATGGCTGCGCCTTCATTTTTCTTCATAGCATTTCATTTGCAGCTGCATCTGGCCGTGTCTGTGGTGTTTGGAATTTTCCTGGTTTGTATGCAGGAACTTTTGCAACTGCTGGTTGCTGCTTGAATACGTAAGTTCCAAGTTACAGCTGATAAAAAGTCATTAGAGAGCTCTCGAGGTCGTACAGATTTAAACTTCTCCGATGCTTTACGATGGCCTTTACAACCTATAACTTGCACGGTCGGAAACCTTGAAAAGACTTTGACCAAATGATAGTTGCACATGTAATTTATGGGAACTATAATTTTTACTGTGGGCGTGACTGCAGTGAAAGCACTTCAAATTCCAGCTGCTCAGTCCTTCCCAATGCACGTGTTTGTCTGTGCTGTTGGGCTGCAGGTGGGAGAGGCAGCAACCACTGAGGGCAAGGGCTGGGGAGGGAAAGGAGTTGTGTGACCTGGGGTGGATGGAGAAGGTCAGCCCTGACTGAGCTGCCTAAGCAGCTTTTGTGCCACCTGAGTGTTGCTTTGAACCTGTATGGAAAGTTTGAACTTTGAGTCTTGCTTTGAGGCAGGGGGTTGGGTTGGGTGTTAGGAGAGCAGGTGAGCTGCTTGAAGCTCTCTGCAGAGATAAATCCCTCCTTGCTTCTGAAGCTGTATTGCCACCGGGGTCAAATAAAGTGCAGCAGTCACCCTGCACTAGCACAAAACAGAAAATGGAGAACGGTGGAAAAAAAGGCCCAGTTCTTGGATCTGCACACCTTCCTCCTCAGCAGGATCTGTGGTGTCCAGAATCAGTTTCATAGAATCTCAAATGGCTTGGGTTGGAAGGGGCCTTAAAGATCATCTCATTCCAACCCCCCTGCCATGGGGCAGGGACACCTCCCATTAGACCAGGTTGCTCAAGGTCTTACCCAACCTGGCTTGGAACACTGCAAGGGATGGGGCTTCCCCAACCTCACAGTAAAGCATTTCTTCCTAATATCTAACCTAAATTTCCTCTCTTTCAATTTGTACCCATCTCCCCTTGTCCTATCACTACAGTTTCCAACAAAGAGTCCCTCTCCATCTTCTCCCTTCTCAGGCTGGGCCCTGCTGCCTGAGAGTGGGCTGGGAGTCATTGCTAAGGGGGAGTGAAGTCTCAGGCTACTGGGGGCAGGGTTGGCCAGGGTTTCAGCAGTGCTCCAGGCTCTTCTCCCAGCAGTGGGGCAGCATGTTTCTGCTCAGGCTGGGGGGCTCTGGGGTACACGGTCCTGAATGAGCGTCCTGAGCTGCCTGAAAGGTGACTGAAAGCACCAGGGCCTTGCCTGTGCCGGGAAGTGGTGCTGGCATTTTGTGGGATGCCTGTTCCAAGGAATGAACCTGGGGCAAAGAACAGGGTGGCCAACCTGAAGGGCAGCCAGGCACTGTAAACCCAAGTGCAGGCTCTCCTGCTGGCCTCCCTGTGAGTCCCCTGGCAGCCCTTGCTGACCCTGGAGTGTGTGGGCAGAGCTGCTCATAGGGAAAGCGGGACTTCTATGGGATCTGTAACAAATAATGGACCCACAACATGGGTGGGCAGGTGGTCCATAGGGCTTGCAGGCTCCCCTGCAGGCACACACAGAAACACACATGCTCTTGTCTCTGTATTCTGCACTCCACGGCCTGGCTGGGTGCAGCTGCATTTTGGGAAATGCAGTGGATGCATCATCCCGAGGCTGTCGCAAGGGGACACAGAGCTCTCCATGCGCTCGGAAATTGTCCAGCAGCAAGAAGCTACCGACAGTGACTGCTCTTCCCAAACATCCTCTCTCTCCTTTATATTGCAGCAACTGTTTTTTCCTAGGGATTTTCACGAACATCATCAGTGCCCTGGTGCAGCAGGAGCGTGATCTCCTTGAGACAAGAGCGGCTGAGTGTGGTGAGTCACCCACATTCCAGTAAGGAAGCCCCTTCAGGAAGCCTCTCTAGCAATGATCCTGCTCAGCCCAGCTCATCTCCAACAATGCTGACCGAGTGTAACACTGCCCTGGAAACCTTCAGAGATTGCTTGTCAGGCACAGCCAGTGTCTCCAGTGCCCAGGCAGCTCAGCCAGCAGCAGACAGATCCCGGGTAAGGAAGCCAAGGGAAAGGAGGTGCCCTCTTGGCTGTAAATGGCAAGGGACCAAACAGTGCTGGAATAATTTCATGAGCACTGATGGCAATCTGGAGCACAGTTAGAAAAAAAGGGATGGCCTCTGGGGATCCTGGAGTCAGCTGAAAAGCTGAGCTGCTAAAAACAATAGTGCTGCTGTCAGTGGCCGAGGGAGAGGTGAGGTTTCAAGGGCAGATTACAAGCATGAGAGCACAGCCACACTGATGAGGGAGCTGCCGCAGAGCCTCTAACAGAAAGCGTTTGGTATCCCACAAGCTTTTGTCCCCGGAACGATACACATTTCTCAGGACTGAGAGAGTGCATTTGCCATTAATTTTTAATTGTAATGGAGTGTTCTGTAGTGATAGGAAGCTTCTACTGTACAGGCTGTCTATGGCAGGAGTTGACCCACTGGCAACCTTCTCACTGATAAAGCTGGCACAAGAGGAGAACAGAGGGAAGGACAGGAAAGTGTTACTGAGGCAATGCTGTAATGCCACCAAAAAAAGGGGAGACATTACCACACAAACTAAGCATTTCCTCTGAAGTGCCCTGCTGCTATTAAATTTTAGTTTCTTAGACCTGCATTTCAGATTCTGTAGGCACAAGAAGATTATACAGCTTCTGCTCCACTGGTGGCCAGGAGATGTCTCCATGGCTCCTGCTGGGGCAGGAGATGCAGCCCTGAGGCCTGAGATAAGCTGCTGGGTTTATCTGGGACTCAGGGGATGTGGATTCAGTTCCCTGTGCAGTCACAGACCTCCTGTGTACACAGGAAAGCCGTGTGGAGCAAATTTGCTGAGGGGCTGAGCTTCTGTTGGAGCATTCCTGATTTCAGAGGGAGTATGCTGGAGTGTTCAGTCCTCCAAATCAGTTTTCTGCTTTGGTTCTCTTTTCATGTAACTCCCCTCCTTTCTACCTAGGTCTGACCACTTTTACTTGGATTGCAAAAGTCTCTGGTGTAAGTAAGTAAAGTGTGTGGCAGGCACAGGGAGGATAATACTGCAGTCCAAGTAATAGGTGGCTGAGGGAAGGAGAGGAGGGAGCTTGAGGTGTTGAGGATACCCAGTCCTGCTCCCAGCTGGTTGTGTGGCTGTGACATGGCCTCTGCTGTCCTGATAGTCCTCCTGTGGCACTGACTGAGACCCCTGCAAGCTGCTAAAAGGACCCATCTTAAGTCCTACAAGTCCTTTCCAGCCCAGGAGATGGATGTTGCTCCTGCCAGTACAGAGAGAACCTCGTGGAAAAGGAGACCCTGGGCTTGCTGCTCCTGACTGTCTGCAGCCCAGCTTGTTGACAGTAGTCTGAATTTGTGTGAACTCTCCTGGGCTCATGCTATGAAAGCTTAATGTGGAAGGAGCCAAAAGGAGCAGCTCCTCTATTGCCCAGAGTGTTCCTGCTCTCACCACTGTAAATTATGGGAGGGAGAATTTCTCCAGGTCTGTGCTCCTCTGCCTGTCCAGATGGGAGACTGCTAATGAGGATCCAAAGATCCTAAACTAAATGCTAAAATCCTAAATGAGAATGAAACAATCCCTTCTGGAGATCTCGAGGGAAGACAAAAGGACAAAGGGCATTCTGGAACTAAGAGGAAGAGAAAAAAGAAGCTTGCTTCCAAGGACTCAGCCCTTAAGCACAGTGACGTAGAAAGAAGGAGATTCTGTTTACGGAGGAAGTGAGAAAGGAAATGAGCGTGGGGGAGGGACAAGCAGTTAGCCAAGGAAAGCTAGTCCTTTGGGACAGGGCCGAGAGCTAGGTCTGTTCCCTGGGGAGCTCTCCCAGGAACAGAAACCACTATCAGAGGCTGCACTGCCTGTGGGCCAGGCTTTGAGGAGACCTGGGACCTGTGCTGTGCTCTCATTCCTGCTGCAGCACAGGCAGAGCTCCTTCCCTCCCCTGGGGGGATCCTGGCTGGATGCCTTTGGAATACTGAATCTGTTCATTCTTGAACAACTCAACTTCCCTGGAAAATAAAAAGTATAGTCAAGCAGGAGGCAACCTAAGATTTGGAGTATGTCTTAGAAACTGGAAAATGTCCCATGTGTTTTGTTCCTGCTGCTAGCGGGAGCCTGGAGAAGCTGCTTGAGTCCACAGCATTGTTCTGCCTGTGGATCAGCATCTCCCAGGCCTTCAAACAGGCACGGCCTGTGTTACTGCTACCCCTACACCTCATCCCCCTGTCAGGTCTCAAAACATTCCTTCCTTCCTTCCTTTCTCAAGGAGTACCCTCCCCATCCTGCTGAGCCACTGGTTTCTGTGGACAGTGTGTCTGATCAACTGGCAGCAGGGAAGCTGCAGTGATGCTACCCCTGAGGGGCTGCAAAGCCTGTCTTCACCAACCAGGCTGATATTTCAGCTTTTCTGCATCAGCAATGAGCATGGATTGCAGCAGGAGAGGGGAAAAAGCAGCAACAGTGACTGGAGTGCTGCCTAAAGTTACCTGGCCTGTCTTGAGCAACAGGGCCGGGGCACCAGGAGCTGCCCAGCTGTGGCAGGGTGCCTTCTGTCTGCTCAATGGCCACAGCCTGCAGGGAGGAAGGAAGGCAGACAGGTGAGTGCTGTGGGCTTCTGTTTATCCAGACCCTCTCCCAAGGGCTCGCTGGGGTTCCCTTCCTTCCTCTGCCCTGCAGGGGATGCTTTGTTTTTTTCTACCTTGAAAATCTCACTGTCCTTGAATTCAGAATAGTAGCCAAGGCCGAGGATACAACAACAGGGACAGGGAAGAAGGTCTTATAGTTGCCTGATGATGGGAATATTTTTGCATTTCTTGCCTCTTTTCCATAAAGACAAGCATCTTTCTCTGTTCCACTCTCTTTCCTCCCATGGCCATTAAGCACTAGAAGATGTGTATGAGCCTTTGTATTGGAAAAGCCTGGGAACTGCTGGCTGGGATAGAGCTGTCTCTTGTCAGCAGCACCTCATCCTGGTCTGATTTGGAGATGTGTGATGGGCTTGCAGAAAGCACCTTCAGCATCATGCCCTGCCAACTATCAACTGCAGGGCTTCAGGAGCCTGTGCCACAGTGGGCCAGGATAATGTCAACAATGAAATATTACAGAAGTAGCACCTATTATATCCTGTGTAACAGAATTTCTGCCCAAAGCCAGAACTGATGTACAGCTGAGCAGCAGGGGAGCTGTGTGCAGGCAGCTGGCTGGGTTCAAGGGTGACTCAGCCTGCTGAGCATGTGTGCCCTCAGATCTGGTCATTTCCCGCCTCCTGCTTGACATCTCTATCTTACAAAAATATTTGAAGAACTAACTGAAAGTATGTGCTCGACAGCGTGATGCAGGTTATGGGTTTCTGTGAACTTCCCAGGTTTTTTCTTGAGAAAACCAACGTGGAATGCTTGGGGAAAAAAAGCTGGATTAGGTTTTATTCTTTCTCTTTGTTCTCCTTTGCGGTGTAAGACTTAGGATACAGAGCAAAGCCAACAGCACAAAAGGACTGAAATGGGAGTTTGCCAACAGAGGACTGAAGCAAAATGTAACCTCAGCATTGATGATGTCATTTTCCAGATGAGAAGCACTGAAAGGCATTCCCAAGCCATTACAAAAGCTCTGCTCCTCACCTATCACTTAGGCAGAGCCAACCCTATGTGTGAGCACTGAAAAGCAAATCTCTGCCTGTGTTCCTGCTGTACCAAGGGTTCTGCATTTGCCCGTGCATCCCAGAGTGTTTCTCTTGGCTCATGGGGCTGGAATGCTCTGGAGTTCGCTCCCAGGCAGTTAAAAGGAAACTTGCCTGTCCTTCCAGGAAAATATCAGGGGAAGCAGTGGGAGATTTTGAAAACTGATTTCTTTCCCCACCTCTGTGCAGACGAGCAGCTTGGGGCATCACCATTGCCCTCGGCCACACCAGCTAGTGGAATTTCCCTGGGCCAGAACCCTTCTGGGGGAAAGGTAGGGGGGTAAGAATGAAACTTGTGTGACTGCAGAGAAGACAGTTAGTGGTGAGAAATCCACCTTTTGACGGCCACATTTTTCCCAAGACCTGGCTCCTTAGAGTTTTTCATAGTAGGTAAAAATATGTCCCTGCGCAATGAGTGCAAATGGGCTTCTTGCACCTCTAAGGTGCCTCTCCCTGCAGGTGAGGAAGAATTTGAAGGCTTCTGTAGCATATCTCAGCGAGGATGGGCCACTGATCCTTGCTCCAACAGAATTAATATTTGCTTCATCTATTTAGAGATGAATAGGAAATTCCAGCAGCTGCCATCTCCGAGGAGCACTGCGGAAGGGCATGGTTAAAATCCAGCATTATGTGGAACTCCTGGGAAGGCATCTCTCTCCTAATGATGACATTTTTAAAAACACTCTAAAGGTTTGATCTTGGTCCCATTGGGCACTTTGCCATAGATCTTAATGGCTCTGTGGCTGATCTCTTAATCTCCAGTGCACCTGTGCAAACTTGACAGTTTATTGCAATTTCATGCTTTTTGGAAATCGTCTCACACTAACGCCATCAGAGAGAGCAATTTTTAAGGTCATTAGCTCAGGACATAACAAATAAGTACTGAGAGAAAACAATCTGCAAATGTCATATTTGTTTAACACACAAAGTAGCTCCTGAAGAGCAGTTATCCTTATGTCTAGAGACAGCATGAAAATTGCTTTCTGTGGCTTGAAAATGTGGATCTGTTGAAAGTGAGAAGAGTGTATATATAACATGGCTGTTTATCCTCACTACTCTCTTCCCTGTCTCCTCATTGTTCCTCATGCATCTGTTGTTTGACTTGTCCAACAATATTCTTAAATTTTTGGACTACAGACCAGGGCTCAAGGAATAAATAAAGACCTTCAAGTTCTGCTGCTGAGATTTTGTAACAGGGTTTTTTTTGCTTGGAGGATAAATATTCTATTCTATTCTAATATTGCTGTTCCCAATAAAAGGAATTGTGGTGAGTGGGAAGTGTTATCCCTTCTCCACATCAGTATAAAAGACAGGCCCACTGATGTAACCCGATGTAAATACTCTCTGAAGAAGAAAAAGGCAGAAAGAGGTGAAACTTTCATCAACTGAATCAAGCCTGTACCATCAATAACTACTTTTTGTATCGTATTATGATTCCCTGGATAGAGGCTTTGTCCTCTCTGTCACCATCTACCCTTCCTCTCTCCCATTCTCAGCACAGGACCCACTTCCCAGCAGTGCAGGAGCATCTGCCTGTGAGATATCACAGATTTAATGATTTAAAAGAAACCCTGACTTTTTTCTGGGTAATTTTCGGAGTATCTGTGGGAAGTCACTTACAGTGACTTTCCTGTTGGTGAGACTCGAAGAGGGGGACCAAACCCTCAGCTCCTGAGATGGATATTTAGTAAATACTCACCCTGCCCTGCTTTAAGCACCTGAGTTGATGTATTTGCCAGCTCTACAAAGACTGACTATAGCCCCAAGTGAGTCATTCAAAGCACCCAAGTGTTTCTTGGTTCATACACTTGGGCCTCCTAGGGATTAAATATAGTGGTGTCCAAGATAAATGGGGTGAAATATGCACTGCTTTATGTGCTACAGGAACACCAGGCTATCAGCAAGCCCAGATAAGCTTCAGTAATGGATAATTATTACAAGGCATTGTGTCACACTCGGGTTAAGCATGGCAAGAATTTCCCCAGTGTAAGAAGATGTCAGTGTTTGCTGAAAGTATGTACATTTTTCTTGCCTGCTTAAAATATTTGTTTGTTCATTCTGGAGTAAGTTAACACTGTAAATTTACATTTTACAATGTAAACATGAGTCCACTAGCTAGTTTTTCTTTTTTTGGCCAAGTTTCTTTAAATATTAGCAACGTGTTTAATGGTTGCTTTATTCATTTCAGTTTCATACATTCCTCTAATTAATCTTGTAACTCATCATGGTGGTTGAGGCTTGAAGCAGGGCTTCACTCCCGTTACGATGACGTCTGTTTGCTTTTATCAAGCCCAGTGGCTCAGTTTCAATTGATTTGTACATCCAGAGTTTCAGCCACTCTAGGGTGTAGATGCAATTTCAAATAAAGAGACACAAACTGAAGTGAATATAGAAATGCTGTTGGTTTCGTCATGGCAGGGGATTCGGCCTCTTTGAAAATTCAGATTCTGCAAAAGGCTTGAAGTTTTGTTCAGTGGAAGTGTGAAATGCCAGGATTTGCTGTTTGAGTGGCAAGTGCAAGAAGGCAAAACCTTCTGGATGCTGAACAACCTGACACTGCCATAACTCACCTGAGCAGCAACACAGGCATTCCCACCCAAAATGTGCAGTCGATCAGCACTGAGGCAACAGCAAGGGCAGTTCTTCCACAGGCAGGTTGTTTCCATGTGGTGGGACTGTGCAGACAGGCACAGCTCTATCAGGTGGAATCACAACCCCTGAGCCAAAATCCTGTCTCCAGCAGGGAACACCACCAGAGGCTGTCAGGGAAAATGCTGAAAGTCTGGAGAATAGGTGCTTTTCTTATGAGGAGGAGGGGGATAGAACACTTGTTCCTGAGCCCTGTTGTTTGCTCTGGAGCATGAGCTGGCCCCTTGGCTTTTGACAAACATTCCTGGCCTCGCACTCTGCCAGGAGAAGGCTCTGTGGTGTCCCTCCTGCCCCACAGCAACCCCCACCATCATGCCTGGTGCGAGGGGCCAGCCTGCCCCTGGTCTGTGCCACACAGCCCTCAGCAGGGCCTTGTGGAGTCCTGCCAGGAGGCACAGGAGTCTCTGTTCCCTGCCTGGGCCCACCTCTGCCACACCACTGGCTGTTCCCACCCCATAACTTGGTGATGGAGCAGCTCTCTCCCTTAAGGGGTGTTGTAGATGCTGAGGAAGCTTGTGTGGATCCAGGAGGAGCTTAGACAAGTTTGTGGAGGGAAATCCACTGAGCATCACCAGAAGGGTTATGGGCATTGCAGCTGGCTTGGGAAATCCCTGGGTGGTTTCAGGCCAAAAGGGCATTCAGGAGAGGCACCAAGTACAGCTTCCCTGTTCGTGGTGGGCCAGGGGAGCTCAGCCAGGCTGTGCTTTTGCACTGTGGCATCTTTGGCAGCACAGCCAGTGGTGGGTGCCCTCAGCTTCTCACCTGTGCTCACACTGTGGCTCACCTGCCTCCTCCTGTGCTGCCCACAGCTTTTGGCCAGTGCTGCCAACACACCTGAGCTGGGTCAGACCCCAGGGATTCTTTGCTGTGCGTATTCTGTGCAATTTCCCTACTTGCTCTTCTGCTGGATCCGTTCCCTAAGCCAGTTCCAAACGTGGCCCCACAGACAGTGGAGCTTGGTGGTGTGAGGGGGTGGCACAGGGGCAGGAAGGGAGGGCAGTGTCCATTGTCTGAGCCAGAATTGCTGCTGATGGCCTTGTACTGTGAAACCACGGCCTGTTAGTCCTGGTGCCCTTGTGTCCACAGGAACCTTTGCAGCTGAAACCTCTGCTGGTGGCAGCAACTCTCTGGTAAAGTCAGGAGAAGAGTTCTGATTTGCAGCAGCAAGCAGTGATTTTAGAGAATATCCCATAGCTCCAAATATTCCATATCAGTCCTACCCAGCCTGAGAACAGGTTGCTGTCCTGAGGCAATGAGCTCTGCAGGCTGCCAGAGCTGTGCCAGAGCATCATTTGTAGTCATACAGGTACAGACCCAAAAAAATATTTTCTCTTTCTCACAGTTCACATGAATAAAGCTAACAAAATGCTCCCCAGCTTATCCTCTACTGCCATTTTTCCAGAGTTGAATCCGAAGTTCTTAAATTCCCTTTGGCTTTTTAAAAATTTAATTTCTCTGTTAAGAAAAAAAGAAAGTAGAAAATATATACCTACATACCTACATAGGCATGTGAAAACATGTTTATATATAACTGCTGAGAAGAATAAGTCCTGCTGTCCTAACAATTTTAAGCAAGAAATGGTTCTGTGAAAAGCAAAGAACAACACATCAGTGAAAGAAATGCTGGTATGAAACAATTGCACAGATTCCTCTGTGAGCTCTGATTGCTGTGCAGCTTTCTGGGAATTCAGTGTAGCCAGAAACTCAGCTTATGGATGGCAGTTTATGGCTCAGAACTGTCGCTCTGAATGTGTAGTGGGACTGGTAAATTCGCTCCCATATAATGCAGAGATTTTTCAAGTGCTGAGTGCAGCCCCTGCTGCTCATAGATCTTCCTGTGTGTCCTGTGGAGACCACAGCAATCGACACATGGCACGTGAGAGCAATCCTGCATGGACTGTGTATCCTGTCTCTTGTACACTGCCTGCATCTCCCCCTCTGCAGCCTGACATCCCATGATTCATCGACCCTTCAGGGCAAAATTTCTCTCTGGAAGTGGAGCAGCTTTCTGTGCCTCCAAAGTCACCAGTCACTCTGGAAACCTGAGAAGTAGCTGTGAGGAAAACACAAATGTAGGTCTGACGTGTTTGTTGCACCTGAAAACCCCAAACCAAGCAGCCACTTGGTGTAGCAGTGGTGGGCCCAGCGTAGGGGGACAGGGTGGGACTGACATCCTGGCAGTACATTCCTTGCTGAATTATGGGCCTGAGGCAGAGACCTCATTTTCTCCAGATGACTCTCAGGAAATACCCTCCCCATCAGCTATTATTGCTTAAATAATAGGGAGGGAAGTGCGACCGGCTCGAGCTGTATCTGAGGTACTCCACAGGGCACATCCCAAATCTGGTACAGGGCAAGGCAGCTGAGACAACTGATTGTAAAGTCACTCAGTGGGCGTATACAGTTCTCTTTTTGCCCCAGAGTTATGAGGTCATGTGGAAAAATACAGATACTTGTTTAGAAAGAGGTAATGCACTGAAAAGAAACGTTACAAAATCTGTTCCTGGTCAACATTTGTGCATAGATCTGACTTCAATGATGGGGCCTCTAGGTAGGAAAACATGCGTACAAATGTTTGCAGGATTAGAATCTTAAATGTTAAGTTTCCAGAAAGTCCAGTCCAGGAAGGGAAAAGCCTGTCGAGGGAGAGGTCTGCTGGGATTTGATTTATGAACAGGACATCCTGCTTAGTTCTGAGATCTTGCAGATACGATTCTAGTGAGGCCACTGGCTTATTGTGATGGCAAAGAACAGGAGTTCACCCGCTCCCTAGTCTGCCAAAGGCACTCAGACCTTTCTGGGCATCGTATCAGTGCTAAACATTTGGCATTTTTTATCATGTTTCATCACCACTGTTTACTGAGTGATGTTAAGAATGCACGGCATGTGTGCAGCTCCCTGCTGGGAGGCTGACATGGCTGTCATTAATTAGTGACATGCTGTCATCTGTGCAGCTAAGATCAGCATTGATTCCATGACCCAGCCATAGAAGATGGCTGGCCAGAAAGTCGGGGCAAAAGGCAGGGTGAGGTAGAGCTCTTCAGAGAGCGTGAGGAGAGGTAGAGTTCTTAGGAGGATATTTCCCAGTTCTTCTGGATCCCTGCAGCTGCATCTGCATTTTCCACAGGCAGTGGCATGGGTCTAGCTCAGCCTGTTTACTCAGATTTCCTCTGTGTGGGAACCAGGGTGCAGTGGGGATGTGAGGAAGGATCACTCCCACATTATTCTCTAGGAGGAGATAAGAGATATCCAAGACATGCTCTGGGGCAGTGATGCTGACGCATTTTTAGAAAGCTGCTTTGTTCTCTGGGATGCTCCAGCCACTGAAGGGCTGGCTGCCAGAGGCTGCCTGAAACTGTCCCCTGGTTTGGGCTGGAGCTGCAGCACTTCAGCACCTCAAGCTACTTCTCCGCTTCTTAATTAAAAGATGCCAGGGCACATTCCCACACATTAAGGCTGAGTAACCTATACTGTCCAAAGCACATCTGTGGTCCTTCAGATGTTTCCCAGGCATGGCTTGGAAGCCAGCAGAGCCTGGAGACCATTTTTGGTAGACATTTGAGATGAAACTGCCTTATTTTGGCCAATAAGGAAGTTTAGTAGACTGGAAGCATCTCGTGCTGGCTGGCCTTGGTGCCAGAGGACAGACCTGGGCACGTCTGATACATTTTATGGACATGGTCTGGGCGTCTCCAGCTGCCTGTCCTTAGGAGAGAAGGCTCTTTTGTTTACAGAGTGGTTGGAAAGCATCGTGTGGTGCTTTAAAGGTCAGTGCTGGAGCTGGCTGTTCAACTCATAATACAGTGTAGCTTGGTGGGAGCTGGTATGGAAGGAGCTGGGTAAATTCACTTGTCTGGCTGCTTCCTCATACACCAGGGAAGGAAATATCTGAATTAGAAATGGCTAAACTGTGCTTACCTGTGTTTCCTTCTGGCCTTCTGACCACTGACAAAGCTAACTTTTTACCTTGTTTTATTTCTGATATGTAATTTATTCACCTCATTCCTTTCTTCCTGGCCCCACGACCCCACAGACTAGTGCTGAATCTTGTACTTCATTGGACACTGCAGAAAATCTCAAGTCCACCCTGTTGCCAGTGGGTTATTGGGAGGCATAATTCATCCAGCTGCAGATTAACAGAAGAGTCTTCCAGGCAGAGTTTCCTCCCTACCTCATTCATTACCTTGTCACTGGCTGAATCCCTGCAGTTCATCTTCGTGCTTTGTCATTTTCCTGGGAGTCCTGGCACTTCACTTTTACCTCCAGATGAAGGGAGACCAAATCAGAAACCCCAAGCACATGCCTCCTAGCTGCCTTCTGCCTCTGTCTTCCCATTGCCAGGGTCCAGTTATAGCTGTGTCACCTCTGGAATGAAGAAACTCAGGGTGGGTCTGGCTACCCACAGTTTTCACTTGGAAATCCCCTGTTTCTAACCTTGTAAGTAGCCCTGAAGGTATGTGGGGCTGCTAAAATTAAGAGTCTGACCCAGGACTGGGACGGGTGACATGACAGCTGCAAAGTGGCCTTTGCAGAGGTTGTCAATCTGCCGAAGGGTGATTGAGCTGTGCCAGCCACACACACACATCACAGCTGCAGCAGTGCCTGCTGGGGATGTGATCAGAGACCCTCCCTCAGATCTGGGACCCCTTCCCAGGGCTGTGTCCAACGTGGGCACAGGCTCAGCTGCGGGGCCATGTGTCGGGGAGGTGGCAAATCTGCGTTTAGAGCACTCTGTCCTGGGCGAAAGAGCACTGCAGCCATGTGACGCAGAGTGCTTCACAGAAATAACATTTCTTGGCTCCATCAGAGAGGTGTGAAAAAGTCAAGCTGGTGTTTGCACTGCTCTGTCCCTTCAGGGCTCTTGACTCTTCCCCAGGATTTTGCCCAGTCATCTCATCTCCTTTCCCTTCTCAGCTCTCCGGAGCCATGGCTGCAGGAGTGGCCCACGCTCTTTAAGCAGGTTTGTGCTCAAACATCCCCCTTCTTCCACTCAGGTGCTCCTCTGACTCAGGTAATTCCTTGCTGCCAACTGCCTTGTGCCAGCCTCCTCTGCAGCCCAAAACTCAGCTCTCCTGCCACTTGGCCTCATTATACTCAAATTCTGGAAAACCAAATGTTGGCACAGGGGTGCAACCCCCCTTTGTTTTTAAAGCTCCAGATGGAGCTTCACACTGTGGATCGGGATGGGGTAAGTCCTACCAGGGGGGCCGTGTAAAAAACCCTGTGTCCCCAAAAGTGGATGCACTGGAGAGAGGGTGGATGAGAGGACAAGCTGTGCTGTCAGCATTGGGAATAGGCAATTGAGAGCCAGAGGGCTCAACTGTCTTCCCCAGTCTCATGCAGGGAGTCCGTGGCAAATTTAAACAGCAACTCAGACTTCTCATGTCTGTGTCCCAACCACAAAAGAACAGCTTTTGGTGTGATGAATGAGGAGAAAGCCCAGCACATGTGCTTTATCAGCTGTCTCTGTCTGGGACAGAGTGGATCCGGCCCCACACAGGACATCCTGGGGCAGTGTGGGTGGGAGCTGGTGTGGGCTGGGTGGGAGGCACTGGCCACTGGCAGGGACACATGTGACTGGTGGCAAGCAGAGGAGCTGCCCCTTTTTGTTCACAGGCGATTTCAAGGTGACTTTGAAGTGGTCTGTGGGATTTTGAGCAGCTTTGTCTGATTTCTGAGGGGAAACTTAAAGTGTCTGCCAGTGGAGACTGCAGAAGTGAAATGACCTGCCTGACAGCAAAGCTCCCGAGACAGATCCCCTGTGGATGCAAATCAGCACCGTCACCTCAGTCCCTTTAGAGCCACTCTGGCTCCCAGCCCGTGCTCCCAGCCATCCTCCTGGGCAGTCAGCACTGGAAGAAATTCAGGTGTAATTGCTTCTCACAGAGAAAAAAAACCAAAACTGTAAGGAAAGGCAGCTTGCTCAGTGAGGATAAATCTAGGTCTCATTGTTTTCTTTTCCTTGAAGGAAAGCAGAATTATGATGCAGAGGCAGCAAGACAGGAATGCCATAAAACAAGCAAACAAGGGTGGAAAAAGGTTTGCCATCTCACAGCCCATTTTTCCTACATCCTCCTGCCACACAGCAGCTATCCAAAGGGACTTGAAGAAAACCCGAGTGGAATGGCTGCAAGAACAGCCTTTAAAAGAGCCTGGGCTAGTTCTCATCATCATTATGTTGGGTTTTTTCACCAGTGCTACTCCACTGATTTTCACTGCAGTGACACAGCTGTGAAACAGGCTTAATGTAGTGGAGAATTAAACCTTATTTATCTAGGTTTGTTTTTCAGATCTGTGCTTTTCTTACAGAGGAAAAAAAAAAGTGCCTCGAGTTTAAAGGTACGCTCCAAATCTTCACCGCACTGTGAAGATTTGCAGATATAAATCCCATTTAGACGACTTTTATAAACCACTGAAGTGCTCCACAGCAGTAGGATTTAACCTTGGGATGTTCACTTGCTGTAATGTGATTAATGAGCCTTTGCCCATGCATAGCAGATATCTAAGCAATTTTTTGTGTATGGAAGTGGAACAATTGTCCGGCTTTACGCAAATGAGGAGCTACTTCAGTGTTTGCCCTGTGAAGAGACTTCAGTTTCAATGGGCTTCAAGATTGCACTTTTGTGTTAAGTGGAGCTGTGATCTTTTTCCAATGAGTGTTGCTATGCAGGGCCAATTTGTGACGTCCATTATTCTAAAATAAGTAACTTCTGCACAGCAGAAATATGCTCCACTTGCACTGCTAATCTCTCACACAAAGGCGTGTTTGGAAGAAAAGTTATTTATTGCAAGTAATAAATGCAGGTTCTCAAAAGCATTTATAACTTAGTCTCCAGAGCACTCCAGTTTGAAATAATTTCCTTTCAATTTTCTGTATTTTCAATCTCTTTCCTGGCTGTTTTAGACCATATATTGCATACTTAATTAATCTCCGAAGGAGAATCTCAGGCATTGAAAATGGGATGTACTTAACAAAATTCTTCATGCAAGAATCTGTTCTTCAGGGTTCAACTATGACCTGTTGTACGAAGGGAAACCTGACAGTGTTAAATCTGAATGTTATGTTGAAGTCTCCTGCCTCACCTACAAATGGTTATAGATCTCACCTGTATGGTTTATGAGCTCTTCTCAGTCATTGAAATAATTGTCCTTTGAATGTCCTCTGTTGGAAAATGCAAACTTGTAGTTAACACTCACCCAGTTTTTCAGAATTTACAGAGAGCTGGGTGCAGTGGGATTTGCAGACAGCTCGTCTGGTTTTTTATACTTTATCTTTCCCTCTAGATAAGCTGCATCACTAAGAGCAGAATGGTTTAAATTTGTCCCAGAAGGACCCAGAAACCTTAATTTCATTGGAAACCATGTGAGTTACCAACTACTGAGGACTCCAGTTACTTAAGGAGTCTGCATGGGTTTTTTGAGGCTGTCCTTAAGCAGATAAAATGCGAATATATCAATATTTGGGAGGCTTCCTATGGTTAGTTTGACATTTCTTTGTAGCTTTGGCCATCAGGTGCCATGGGACTGGGAAGTGCAACTGAACAACTTCATGGCAGCAAAGAAATGAGTGTCTTGCAGTCCTGTTTAAGTCCTGTGTGAGGCTGGCTAAGAGATCCTGACCCTTTTTCTGCCCTAGCAGCAGCTGGCTGTGGCTGTGCAGCTGCACAGCTCTTGCAGTGGGACAAGGGCTGACTCCATCCTGGTTGTGCAAAGGGTTTGCATACAGGATGAACTACAGCTGCATCCCTCTCTTGCTTCATAATCATGAACGGATTTATAGTCATCCAAGTAGGTCTGAGGATAATTAGCCAAGTGGAAATGAATGTTTCTAGCAAATAATTCATGTGCTTAAAATCCCTGCTTGTCCCGTGTGTTCGAGTTGCTGATGCCCCTTAGGAATGGGAGGAACTGCAGGTGTTCCTGTCATCTCTCCGCCTTTGGAGGGAGGGAGAAGTGAGAGTTCAAAGGGGGAGTTAAACCACTTTGGTTATAATAAAGTCACACAAAATCTCTGTGTAGTGGAAATATTCACATTTCCCTTTCATTTTCAAAATCCTTCCAGGATTTTATTCTTTCTGGCAGACTGCGTTAGCCAAAAGAGGTTTCTCTCTGTTCTCTGAAAGACCTTTTGTTTGACTGCTCTGTCACCTGAGGAAATGCTTCTCCTTAACAGGTTTTCCTTGAATTGGTTTGGTTTGGTTTTTATTTTGTCTTATAACCCACACCAAAATTTTACCCCAGTGTAACCAGTTTTCACGAAGTTCCCTACGGAATACAGGGCAAGCCGTGTTGACTGCACGCTCTGGGAGTGGGAAATGAAAGACAGCCAGGCTCTTAGCAAGGTGTAAAGCCTGTGTGGTACTCAGGTTCAGCAGCTGAGTTCGTGGAGTGTAAGGGACCTGCACCCATGGCAGGTGCTGGGCTGTGAGATGGGAATTGTCCATAGCAGATCGTAGAGCACGAGTTTCCATGTGAAGCCAGTTCCAAGGCATCCACGCACTGCTGTTTCAGCCCGTTCTAACGTGTGTGATGTTGCATGGCTGGGATGTGCTATCGACAGGCACAGATACACTCACATTGTTTATAGAGGCTGCTGGGTGCCTCTGGAAGCCAGAGCTTTCTGGGAATCGTTCCCTCCCCAACAATCAGGCTGCTCTGATCACAAAGGGAGGCTGCAAAAAAGCTGTGAACTAATCTGGAAAGTCGTNCGTGTGTTCGAGTTGCTGATGCCCCTTAGGAATGGGAGGAACTGCAGGTGTTCCTGTCATCTCTCCGCCTTTGGAGGGAGGGAGAAGTGAGAGTTCAAAGGGGGAGTTAAACCACTTTGGTTATAATAAAGTCACACAAAATCTCTGTGTAGTGGAAATATTCACATTTCCCTTTCATTTTCAAAATCCTTCCAGGATTTTATTCTTTCTGGCAGACTGCGTTAGCCAAAAGAGGTTTCTCTCTGTTCTCTGAAAGACCTTTTGTTTGACTGCTCTGTCACCTGAGGAAATGCTTCTCCTTAACAGGTTTTCCTTGAATTGGTTTGGTTTGGTTTTTATTTTGTCTTATAACCCACACCAAAATTTTACCCCAGTGTAACCAGTTTTCACGAAGTTCCCTACGGAATACAGGGCAAGCCGTGTTGACTGCACGCTCTGGGAGTGGGAAATGAAAGACAGCCAGGCTCTTAGCAAGGTGTAAAGCCTGTGTGGGACTCAGGTTCAGCAGCTGAGTTCGTGGAGTGTAAGGGACCTGCACCCATGGCAGGTGCTGGGCTGTGAGATGGGAATTGTCCATAGCAGATCGTAGAGCACGAGTTTCCATGTGAAGCCAGTTCCAAGGCATCCACGCACTGCTGTTTCAGCCCGTTCTAACGTGTGTGATGTTGCATGGCTGGGATGTGCTATCGACAGGCACAGATACACTCACATTGTTTATAGAGGCTGCTGGGTGCCTCTGGAAGCCAGAGCTTTCTGGGAATCGTTCCCTCCCCAACAATCAGGCTGCTCTGATCACAAAGGGAGGCTGCAAAAAAGCTGTGAACTAATCTGGAAAGTCGTGGCTTGCTTCTCTTTCACCTCCCTCCTCGGGACACGTCTCCAGTGTGAGGCTGATATTTGTGCGTGTAATGCCTGTGCCCTAGGGGAGGCACTCCTAAGTGAGTCAGGAATTTGCTGTGTGCCTGCTTAGCACACTGCAGCCATGCCTGCTCGGTCTTGCCGTCCTCAATTTCCATTTGTGCCGCTGGGAAGAGAGGAGAGAGCTCTTCCCCTGGTGCTGTCACAAGTAATATGCTGTCCAGACTCATGCAGGAAGAGAGGGAATGCCTGCCCTCCCCAGGGCTTGTGCCATTCCCTGGGGTGCTGATCAGCATCCACGCTGACCTGGATACCTGAGAATGACACAAAGGACAAACCTCACTGAGGTAACTGAAAAGAAAAAATCCTTTAAGCATCACACTGTGGTCGGTGGTTGTCCCAGGAGTGGTTTGATCCCAGAGAGCAGGGGCTTCACACACGCCCATGATCATCTGCAGAATTGCTGAATTCCCTCACGCTGCCAAAGTTTGAAAGTAACTCACCAGAATGTTTTTGGGCTTGTTCTGGAGGCTGGAAATTCAGCTACACTCCCAGAAAGCTTGAACTCTTACCTAGGGGTTGAGTTAGCAAGTATAAAGGAGGGTTCAAGTTAGTTGGCTGATCCGTAGGGGAGGTGCTCTTGTTTTTTACAGCTATTTATGCAAGAGTGTGGACACGTGTATATACACACAAAGAAGAAATATGGGCCATTCCCTTGGCCTCAGCCCACTTTCCATGAGCAGAAGTGTTGCCCTGGAAGCTGTAGCCATTCACGTCTCGCAATCTGCCACCTGTCAGAGCAATCTGCTGGTGACAACTGAGTGTAATGTCTGCCGTCCTTGCCCTGCAAACAGCCGAGGCATTCCAAGTCCCAGGCCCCTGGCCCTTGCGTCAGCTCTCCTCCCCGGGATTAGTTCAAACTCAGCCAATCACCCAGTGGCCATTTGGAGTGATTCACTCTTAGCAGGATCTTCAACACTCACTGAAACTTCAGGGGGAAAATGAGTCATTTCACATTATAGAAAGTCATATCTTGCCCTTGGTATTTCTATGTATACACGAGTGATAATCATTTATTTTTAGATCGATTTCTCCAGCATAAATGCTGCTTCCTTTGATAAAGGCCGCCTTGAGAGCCACTGCTAATATTCTGCTTATTGCAGAAAAGCTATAGGAGTTCATTTATTTATTTATTCATGCGGTTGAATGACAGGGAGCCACAGCAGTGGCTGATTGCTGGGAGTCAGCCTGCAGACAGGGGCCCTGTTGCTAGGCTTATCTGCCCAATATGTGTTCAATAATGCAGTGAAACCATCCCCTTTCTGGCATTTGCTCACTGCTTGAATCACTCGGGTCTGCCTCCGAGACCGTCTGGCGATGATGACGCAGAAAATCCTGGCTTTTCAGGGGCAGCCATTAGACAAGGTATTTGTCACGGTGTCCTGGAGCAGATCTTGGCACTGGATAACCAAGGCCAAGCAAAGGGATAAAGCAGAGCCTCAGGCCTCATTAGCTCCTGTCAGCATCCCAAGGAGCCAAGGCGTTCACCACGGCAGCTGTGGGTGGATGTGGTTTTGGTCCAAGCACACCATTGGGCCTGTGCCGCCCACAGCACATCTGTGTTGGGACCTGTGGCTGGTTTGGGGTGTGCCAGGCCTGATACTGCACCCCAAAGCTTCAGCTGCAGCCCCCTCTGGATGACAGCCTGGCTTTTTTTGTACCTAACACAGCAGCACTCCAGCCTTGGGGTCACCTGGCCTCGCCTCACCCAGTCCTGCCCGTGGCAGGTCCATCCCCTGCTGAGTCTGTGTGAGGAGGGCAGCACAAATTCCTTGGAAATTCCTGAGGGGTCCAGCTCTTGGGCAAGCACAAGTTTCCATCACCTTTTCATACATCAGCGGAGAAGGGCAGGGAATACCATCTGGCCAAAAGAGGCATTTCAGAGCCCTGCCTGAAGGGACGTGGGACAACTTTCTGCTGCACTTCAATGCCTTCAGAAGAAGTCTCCTGAGCTGTACACACATATGTGTGTAAATGTATGTTTCTGTTCCAGATAACATGCAAATTGATATTTAAAAATACAAGTGCATAGCTGTGTGTCTCAGAGGGGAATTTTGCAAATTGTTGAGATTTTGCTTGCTGCCCCTGCACCCCCAAATTGAAGACGATTCAGATATAATTCCATATTGAAGCGGCTTTCAGCCCAGTCTAAGATAATTTTATTAATGAGCCTAAAATAACAGCGACCTTTACATGAGGGGATCAGTGTGGCTCAGTAGCCAGCTGCTGAACACCTGGGGGAGTTCCCCCTGTGCCCATCTGGCCCCTGAGCAGCCTCGCTGGAAGCAGGGATCAGTCCCTCCAGCTGTGGTGCCAGGATCCCATTTCACAGCCCCCAGCAGGGAATGTGCTCCCACGGTTTGAAGCCTGGCCCCTGGGGTTTGGGCTGTAGCCCTTGCAGAGGAGATGTGCAGTGTCCTCAGGCACGGAGGGAGGGAGCAGGGGGGACGCTGAGCAGTGCAGGCAGAGTGTGTTGCCTGTGGATAAATTCCTGTCTCCTCCCAGGGCAGCAGGGTTGAGCCGTCTCCTGTGCCAAGCTTGGCCTGTGCCCTTCTCATTTGAGCCTCCTGCCCTGTGGCCTGTATTTTTTGGGAAATTCCAAGTGCCTTTGCCCTTCTGTATGCACATGTTTCTCCCTCCCCACTCCTCTCCTGCCTCTCCCCTGGCCTCCAAGGCCAGAGTTTATCCCTGCTCTGGAGCCTCTCTCTGGGTCTTGTTCCCCAAGAATTTCCCCAGAGGCAGCTCCATGTGCAACCAATAAAACCTGGTCCAAACTGTGACTTGCCCTCCTTCCCATCCTCCGACTGTTAAAGGCAATTTTGGATATAAACTATCCAGATTAAAGAGACAACTGAGACATTTTACTATCATGCTGGCTCCTAACTTAGATAAATACTATAAATTGTGGAGCCAGACTCAGCTCTGACTGAACTTTCACATCAAGCTTTAGTTTGATGTTGAAATGAGGTGACACCCCGATTTCAAGAGTACTGACTTCTCCCCTATTGGTGTTTATGCAAAGAGAGTTCAGCTCATGGCCTTCTTCCTGCATCATGGAAATACTGCCAGTGTGACTCCGAGAGGTGTTTTCCTTCTCTGTCTTTCACTGTTCACCAAATGTTCACAGGGAAAACGGGGCTCGGGCAGCATCTGTGTAGGAACTGCTTGAGCACAGATGTTACATCACTTTGGCTCAGGATGACAGAACATAATTATCAGAAAACATTTCTAAGTAACAGGCTCATTGTCTGCTCTATTTAAAATGATTCCTGGCAAATGATCATATCGCAGGCAGAAGACCAGCGACCTTCTTATGGCAGGAGAGTTGTGTGTGACGAATATGCATGGAAGGGCCCGAGTGAGAATCAAGTCTGTGAGATGTCTGTCTCCTCACAGTGGAGCTTTCTTGCTACCTGACAGAGAAAATAAGGAAAACCAAGGGAAGGGACAGGCTGTGTGTGATGGAAGATGTATGCCTGAAACGTGACATTCAGCGGTTTGGCCGTTTTTACTGCAGCAGCAAAGCGTATTCTCAGCTGGCTTGGGAGAGGAAGTAAAGCAAGTACTTTGCATGCCTCCATTAGGACGTATTTATGTTTTATGTGACTGGATGACATAAACCACTGGTTCTCATCTCTTTCTGGAGCTGTGAAATCTGGCTGCGTTCATGCTGCACCAGGCCTGCTGGAAGTCAGCACATCAGTGAGGATCTCTGTTGTTTGGCAACCATGGCCATAGAAATTACCAAAACAGACAGCACAGTGTAGTGCTGCTTGATATTTTCCCTGCCTGGACTCCAGCTGCAGAGCACGCTTTCCCATTCTCAATCTCCAACACTTCTGGCAGAGACAAAAGCTTTTCAAATCTTTTAAATTATTGCTTTCATAGTCTTCAATGTTTTTAAATCCTTCACAACTGGAACATGTTGCCCAGAGAATTTGTGGATACTCCATCCTCGGAAGTGTCCAAGGCCAGGTTGGATGGGGCTCTGAGCAACCTGGGATAGTGCAAGGTGTCCCTGCCCATGGCACGGGGTTGGAACTGGGTGATCTTTAAGGTCCCTTCCACCCCAAACCCTTCTATCATTCTGTGATGATTCTGTGATTCTAAGGTCACCTTGCTTAACCTTTGTATGATGGAAGACTTTGAACTTTATCCTCCAGTTCCAAAAACCAAGTAAGCTTTTGCCTGAGCTGCATCTTTTATGGAAGTTTTGCCAGATGTAAAGGAACCAAGTAATGGCCTTGTTAATGAGTCCCTTGACTGACTGTGCTCAGTACTGGATGTCTGCCAGAACACTGTTTTCCTCAATTCAGTTTCTCTGCTCCCTTTACCAGTCCTTTGCCTGGTTTGATAAGGAACTATCTCCACTTTGTACGGCTCCCTCGGCAAGGCACCTGGACACTTCCCTCTGGTGAGCTGGGAGAGATCCTGGCTGAGCTCTCATGGATGACAACCTTTGTCAGGGACCTATTCCCACTGCAGCTTGACAGATCAGGGAATTCTGTGACTGGAATTCCACAGAAGGCTCCATGGCCCTGTGTAGGCCCTTGGTCTTAGGGCTTTACCCAGGAGGTGCTTGCCTTGTCTCTGTGGTGTGAACACACTCACCTCCCATCAAAACATCTGCTGGTGGAGGACGTTCTGTGTCCCTCGGGCAACCTTGGATGATCAACTTGTGTAAAAAAGGAGTTTCCTGACACCTGGAGTGACCTGTCCCTGCCAGGCAAAGGGCTGCTGTGTTGAACAGGCCACCCCAGGGGTTGCCTCTTGGCCAGCCAGCAGCCAGTTTGAAGGTAATTAGGGAATCCTGGGCAGACTGTAGATGATTTTTTGGGCAGTTTTGATGGAGTAATATGAGGGAAATGGAAGGAGGGAAAGAGGACAGTATGCACTTAGAAATCATTCATGTTATTTATTTAATTATGGCTTGTTTGTTGATTTTTGGTTTTGGTTTTGGGGTTTTTTTTTCCTTTCACTCAACTCTGAAAGTCCTAATTGCAAAGAAGCATGATGTATTTGTCAACAGCAGAACACAGAACTGTTTGTTGAGCTGTGGCATTTTTAGCTTCTGCTCCCTTGAGCAGCTGCTGAGACATTGAGAAATACTTGTTTAGTGGCCTTAGAGTTGTGTAAATCATTTCAGTCAACAAACTTGGCTGCTCTGTCAAGTAAATGTACCCTTAAAATGCAATAATGTTAGACTATTTGTTTTTGCAACATTAATGTAAGTACTTTTGCTTATAAACAAGAAGCAGTTATAAAAAGGACTCAGTCAGTCCTGAGTGTGCAATAGTGCTCCTTCCACAGGGACAACCTTTTCCAGAAAAAAACCTAAATTACCATCTGGGTGAAGCCTGTGGAAATATCTCCATTCACTTCAACCAGATCAAGATTTGGCACAACAAGAAAACAAGTTCTGGGTGTCCACATTCCCTATCTCTCCCAGATGCACAGACATGCATTTTGGCCCTCTATGTTTATTATTAATGTAAATCCCCAAGCTCTCCTAAACTCTGTAATCAGAAAATGAAGGTGCAAACCCTAAAGCTCTCCCATTAGTTCAGAATCTCCTTTTTCCCATCAAGGACAGTTGCCCATGCTATGGAAGCATGTCAGCAGAGGATGTATATCCTCTAATTTGCATAAATATCCTTAAATTTAGGTCTCTTTTCCCATTAAAGCCCTGCTGGGGGAGGAGAAGAACAAGAAGGAGGAGGAGGAGGATGAGATCTCAGGACGTCAGTGGCCAGAGCAGAAAAGCAAAAGCAGAAACAAAATAGGGAAATCTATTTCCCATTGAAAATTATCAAAACGTAAGTTTTCCATCCCTGCTGTATCCATAGTGACTATAGAGATAAGGATAAGAGGTCTGTGTGTCTGAAGGCCTTGGGAGGACTGAGGTAAAAAACGATGATTAAAAAAACAACCAAAAAAGCTGTATGCAAATGATTTCAGAGCTATTTGTGACACTGACAACATTTCTTTACTCCTGAAACAACAATGGGAATAAGGGGAGAAAGTGGGAGGAAAAAGAGGAAATAAAACAAATGGAATTTTGGCAGTAAAATATATCAGGAGCACTTAGGTACTTCTGGAAATGTTATTCAAATTTCCCAAGTAGCAGAGGCCATGGCTCAATGAGATCATAAATCAACTTTCAGGGTACTTAGCACTGACCCAAATCCATTACAACCACGCAGCACAAGACATTGAGCTGCTACTTTGAATCCCTTTGCTGCATCTCATTCACCAGACAGCACAGCTTTGGATGGGTTAACATTATTAAAGCAGCTTTCATGCAGACCAGGTGCTCTGTGTCCTCCTGAAGGTGGCACGAGGCCAGGGTGATGGGGTAGGGCTGCACAAACACTGGGCCATGGGTTGTGGCTTATGCAATGGAGAGGCAGCAGTGTGAGTGTGACGGCTCAGCTCAGCTTTGTCCTGCCAGGGGAGAGCAGTGAGCTCCTTGGTCCCCAGCCTCCACTGAAATAAACGCATTGGGAGAGTGGGGTCTTTTGGAAGCCCCTCTGGGTGCCCTTACAGATGTGCCTCCTGGTGCCGAATTCTCACCAGAAACCTCTCGAATTGTGAAATTTCTCCATCATTTCCGCAGACTTGGACATCACCTTCTGTCGCAGTTGAGACGGACGCGACACTCACGAATCACACACACCAACCCTGTTCAGAAGGCAAAAAGCTTATCTTTGATACCACACAGTGTCTTTTATAGTTTCTTAGCTGTTTACATAGTTTTAAAGCACAACAAGCTTAATTCAACCAATCACCACACACCACTGGGTGAACACACGATAATCACGCAGCATGTTTTTCTGCCTCTAATTCAGCTATACCTCTTTCCCATGGTCATTCTCTAGCAGAAGTAGGAGGCCTGAGCCATGATTTTACACAGGCAACAGGACCTTCATTTTATAAGGTTTTACCTGTAGGCAACAACCTTCCCCTGTGGTCCATCATCCCTTGGGCTGGACCAACCTGCTCATCCCCCAGAGATGCCTTTGGCTGGCACTTTGGAAGAGGCCATCAAGAAAACTTAGGATTTACCTAATTCTCAAGGGCTTGTAATTCACAGGTTCTGAGGATTTTCCTGATTGAAGGGATGAAGAACTTGGGAAGCTGCACCTGACTGAACCCCACCCTTCCCTGGCCCGGGGTCAGGGCTGTGGAGCACAGGGAAGGCACCACTGGCAGAGCCTGGATTCAGATGTGACCCTTCAGCCTGGGACAGGCACTGCAGAGCCTCACAGAAGCTCAAAGAGGAAAAGGGGGAGCCTCTTTAATACCTAGCAGGAGGTGGGCAGCCTCAAGCTTCCCTTCAGTAATCCATAGGTCTTGGAAAATGGTAGGATGTGTTTTGGGGTGCTGTGCAGAGCAACTATGTGATGAAAGGGACCTTGGGGAACTTCAAACTGAAAGAGAGTAGGATCTTTAAACTGAAAGAGAGTAGGTTTAGATTAGATGTTGGGAACAAATTGTTTCCTGTGAGGATGGTGGGGCCCTGGACAGGGTGCCCAGAGAAGCTGTGGCTGCCCCATCCCTGGAAGTGTTCAAGGCTGGGTTGGATGGGGCTTGGAGCAACCTGGGACAGTGGAAGGTGTCCCTGCCCATGGCAGGTGGTTGGAACTGGGTGATCTTTAAGGTCCCTTCCAACCCAAACCATTCTATGGTTTTATGATTCTAACTTGGTTGCTGCGAGAAGCTCCAAGGACAGTGAGGCACAGAGAGAAAATGCCTCCTTCTGAGGAGTTTTCTAACGTGAAGCTGAAAGATTTTGCACTACGACAAGCTGCGGACCTTGAAAGAAGAGTTTCAAGGCAGGAAGCAAAGGCCCCTGAGGTCAGCTGAGGTCCATAAGAGGCATTACTTGTGCTGTGTCAACGTGGCAGTGATGCAAGGTCAGGTGAGGCTGGCTCTAATGGCACACAGCTCACAGGATGCCTGGGGAGCCGACGTGAAAGGGGCGCTCCGAGTTGCTAATGCCTTCATCTGGGTCAGCAGCTAATAGTCAGACACTGATTCACAGAACTTCCCTTCCCTGAGAGGTCCTGTAAATAGATGTATTTTTTTTAAATGGTGAGGAAGTGAGCAGCCCTGCTGAGGATTAAGTGCTCCCCATGTCTGACCTCAGGCATGCTGGCTTTGCCCCAGCCCAAGCTGCCTCAGGCGCTCCTCTCTGGCTTTCTCCACGTTTCCCCCTCATCCTTTCCCCCACTCCTTTCTCCTCCCTCCTTTCCTCATGTTGGGGCTATTCAAAATTGAATTCCTGCTGGAGTGGAGAACAAATGTTGAAATCCTTTCTTTTTTTTCTCTTTTTCTGTGAAATGCAATTCTTGCTCACTGGGCATCTTATTCTCAGAATATCCCCTGCTGGATGGACCCCTTGCCCCTTTCCCTGATCCCAGCTCTGCACAGCTGCACAAAGAGGTCAGTGAAGTTGCAAGAACAGCCTTCCCCCAAGGCTTGGTCTGGCCCTGAAGGCACCTCACTGGTGCCAGTTCCTATGCTCAGGAGATTCCTGCTCACTGCAGCTCCAACTGGCTGGTTCAGAGGCTGGCTGGAGCTCACTCACACTTTCTGGGGGCTATTTCAGTTAGGACTTTAAAAACTGCAAAAGATGCTCAACAAATTTCAGCAGGATCCTTTAATCACAACCATGAAACAGTGGAGCTTTCAGTTCTTGGAGAAGTAGGGAGTGGGATCAGCAGAACTGCCAGTTTGGACTTCCAGAGGGCAGGCTTGGGCCCGTTTAGGGGTCTGGTTGACAGAGTCCCTTGGGAGGCAGTCCTGAAGTCAAAGAGGCCCAGGAAGGCTGGAGATCCTTAAGAAGGAAATCCTGAAGGCACAGCAGGAGCAGACCATCCATCCCCATGTGCCAAAAGATGAGCCAGAGGGGGAGAAGGGCTGGCCTGGCTGAGCAGAGAGCTTTGGCTGGAACTCAGGGAATAAAGGAGCATTTATGACTTTTGGAAGAAGGTGCAAGCAACTCAGGAGGACTACGAGGATGTTGTGAGGTCATGCAGGGAGAAAATCAGAAAGGCCAAAGCCCAAATAGAACTTAATCTGTGTACTGCTGGAAAAGACAGTAACAGTTGTTTCTATAAATACGTCAGCAACCAAAGGAGGGCTAAGGAGAACCTCCATCCTTTCCTGGAAGTGGGGGGAAGCACAGTGACAAAGGCTGAAATACTTAATGCCTTCTTTGCCTCAGCCTTAAGTAGTAAGACCAGTTGTTTTCTGGGTACCCTGAGTTGGAAGACAGGGATAGGCAGCAGCATGAAGACCCATAATCCAAGGGGAAACCATCAGCAATCTGCTACAAGACATACAGCCATACACAGGTCTGTGCAGGATTCATCCAAGGGTGCTGAGGGAGCTTTCCAAGCCACTTCCCATCATTTACCAGCAGTCCTGGTTAGCTGAAGAGGCCCCAGCAGACTGGAAGTCAGTAGATGTGCCATCCAGCTAACAGGAGGACCAGAAGGAGGATCCTGGGAACTGCAGGTCTGTCAGCCTGACCTTGGTTTTGGGGAAAGTCATGAGGCAAGTCATCCCAAGTGACATCATGTGGCACATGCAGGGCAACCAGGGGATCAGGTCCAGCTGGCATGGGTTTGGGAAGGGCAGGTCCTGCTTGACAAACCTGATCTTCTGTGACCAGGTGACCTTAGCAGGTGAGGGAATGGCAGTGGATGCCTGGACTTCAGTAAAGATTTTGATGCCATTTCCCACAGCATTCTCCTGAAGAAACTGGCTGCTCATGGCTTGGGAAGGTGCACTCCTTGCTGGGCTAAAAACT
>VZRS01015009.1:90323-143062 GCA_013398055.1 Ifrita kowaldi
TTTCTCTTTTTCTGTGAAATGCAATTCTTGCTCACTGGGCATCTTATTCTCAGAATATCCCCTGCTGGATGGACCCCTTGCCCCTTTCCCTGATCCCAGCTCTGCACAGCTGCACAAAGAGGTCAGTGAAGTTGCAAGAACAGCCTTCCCCCAAGGCTTGGTCTGGCCCTGAAGGCACCTCGCTGGTGCCAGTTCCTATGCTCAGGAGATTCCTGCTCACTGCAGCTCCAACTGGCTGGTTCAGAGGCTGGCTGGAGCTCACTCACACTTTCTGGGGGCTATTTCAGTTAGGACTTTAAAAACTGCAAAAGATGCTCAACAAATTTCAGCAGGATCCTTTAATCACAACCATGAAACAGTGGAGCTTTCAGTTCTTGGAGAAGTAGGGAGTGGGATCAGCAGAACTGCCAGTTTGGACTTCCAGAGGGCAGGCTTGGGCCCGTTTAGGGGTCTGGTTGACAGAGTCCCTTGGGAGGCAGTCCTGAAGTCAAAGAGGCCCAGGAAGGCTGGAGATCCTTAAGAAGGAAATCCTGAAGGCACAGCAGGAGCAGACCATCCATCCCCATGTGCCAAAAGATGAGCCAGAGGGGGAGAAGGGCTGGCCTGGCTGAGCAGAGAGCTTTGGCTGGAACTCAGGGAATAAAGGAGCATTTATGACTTTTGGAAGAAGGTGCAAGCAACTCAGGAGGACTACGAGGATGTTGTGAGGTCATGCAGGGAGAAAATCAGAAAGGCCAAAGCCCAAATAGAACTTAATCTGTGTACTGCTGGAAAAGACAGTAACAGTTGTTTCTATAAATACGTCAGCAACCAAAGGAGGGCTAAGGAGAACCTCCATCCTTTCCTGGAAGTGGGGGGAAGCACAGTGACAAAGGCTGAAATACTTAATGCCTTCTTTGCCTCAGCCTTAAGTAGTAAGACCAGTTGTTTTCTGGGTACCCTGAGTTGGAAGACAGGGATAGGCAGCAGCATGAAGACCCATAATCCAAGGGGAAACCATCAGCAATCTGCTACAAGACATACAGCCATACACAGGTCTGTGCAGGATTCATCCAAGGGTGCTGAGGGAGCTTTCCAAGCCACTTCCCATCATTTACCAGCAGTCCTGGTTAGCTGAAGAGGCCCCAGCAGACTGGAAGTCAGTAGATGTGCCATCCAGCTAACAGGAGGACCAGAAGGAGGATCCTGGGAACTGCAGGTCTGTCAGCCCGACCTTGGTTTTGGGGAAGGTCATGAGGCAAGTCATCCCAAGTGACATCATGTGGCACATGCAGGGCAACCAGGGGATCAGGTCCAGCTGGCATGGGTTTGGGAAGGGCAGGTCCTGCTTGACAAACCTGATCTTCTGTGACCAGGTGACCTTAGCAGGTGAGGGAATGGCAGTGGATGCCTGGACTTCAGTAAAGATTTTGATGCCATTTCCCACAGCATTCTCCTGAAGAAACTGGCTGCTCATGGCTTGGGAAGGTGCACTCCTTGCTGGGCTAAAAACTGGCTGGATGGCCAGGTCCAGAGGTGGTGGGAATGGAGTTACATCCAGCTGGTGAGCAGGCCTGAGCAGGGTTCCCCAGGTCAGTACTGGGGCCAGTTCTGTTCCATATCTTTATTGTCCGGATGAGCGGATTGAGGCACCCTCAGTCAGTCTGCAGATGACCCTAAGTTCAGCAGGAGTGCCCCTCAATGCAGGAAGGACATTGAGGGGCTGGAGCATGTCCAGAGGAGGGCAGTGGACCTGGGGAAGGGTCCAGAGCACAGGTCTGATCAAGAAGTGCTGAAGGAGCTGGGGGTGTTTAGCCTGGAGAAAAGGAGGCTCAGGGGGAACCTTTTCGCTCTCCACAGCTCCCTGACAGGAGGGTGTGGCCAGGTAGGGGTCAGTCTCTTCTCCCAAGTAACAAATGACAAGAGGAGAGGAAATGATCTCAAGTTGGGCCAGGGGGAAGTTTAGGTTGGATATTAGGAAAATTTTCTTGAAGGTTAAGCATTGGAACAGGCTGCCCAGGGAAGTGGTGGAGTCACCATCCTTGGAGGTATTTAAAGGATGTGTAGATATGGTGCCTGGGTATATGGGTTAGTGATGGCCTTGGCAATGCTGGGTTAATGGTTGGGCTTGATAATCTTAGAGGTCTTTTCCAGCCTACGCTGTTCTATGATTCCATGATTTCGGTCTCACTATTTCCTTCTTATCCCCAATTACTCTGCCCTCCAGAGCCCGGCCATTTCTGTAAAGGACGTGTCCTTCAGGGCAATCTTTTACACCTTTCTTGATGTCTTTTATTCATCCATTAATGTAAACTCTGTCCGTGACAGGCTTTTAGCATGACTGTTTCTGTGATAAGTTGCTTAGTTCTTTTTCCTTTGGGTTTTGCCCGTAACAAAAATGATTTACCATTAGGAAGCTGTTTCTTGCCTGTTTTCCTTGCCTGTTTTTAATCCCAAATTTCCTGCCTCTTGTCATTTTTTTTTTTTCTCCTAGATTCACCTCTTTATATGTTTGCCACTGTATTGGTGTCCTCAGCCAAGCTGACATATTTCTGGGCAAAAGAGATTATTTCCCAAACCAGGTTAGGTACATCAGGAAAGTAAGCAGAGTGAGCAGAATTTAGACCAGCAGAAGAACACAGCTTTATTTTATTCACAGAGAACATTAAGATAAATCTTCCAAATCACCCCCCTCCAAATATAAGCTGAGTCTTCTGACATAAATCAGCCAATTTAGCTGCTGGTGAAGGCTTTGTACAGTAGACAAGTGCTCCTAAATGGAGCTGGCTGAAGTGCTGGTGGTTTGACTCAGTTGCTGTGCATCAGTTCGATAAGGTCACTGCTCCCCTCGTGCAGCTTTTCTGCAGGTTCGTGCAGATCCCCAAGGGAGAGATGCTCTGCAGTGAACCTCTCTGCATTTGTTGTTCTCACATCCTGGGTGTCTTCTGGCAGCACGCATCATATGCATCATTGCTCAATTCAAGCCTCTCGTGTTCTCAAGTCTCTTTGCAGGCAGGGTGGGATGTGGCTGGTGGAGCTTGGGGTTGTCTGGGCTTGAGTGGAGTGAATCATCCTCACAGAGTAATCTCCCTCTGCCACCGATGCTGAACTGCTGCCAGCTGTTCCTACTCAGCAAAGCACATAAGCCAATTTCTGGCTCCATTTCCATTCAGCAGAACATTTAACTGTGAATTTAATATTAAACTCATGCTCAAATCCCTTAGCTTCTTAATGGGTTTAGGTGAATGTCCACTCTACATCACTGAATGAGGCAGGGATTAATTACAAGGAGAGGGGAGCTCTGCAGAGCTGGGTTCAGGCAGAAAACTGGTGCACTCCCACCCCAAGGCTTCCCTCCCCACCAGCTGTGCATCCAACAGTTTATTCCCAGGGCACAGTGTTGATATTTTAATCTTGCTCATCAAGGGATATTTTCGTGGTGTTGGATCTGCCTGGTGAAAGGGCCTGTGAGGTGGCTCAGGGCCTTGGTGAGCCTCTCAGCTCTGCTGGTGTGGGAAGGGTGATGGCAGCTGGGTGATCTCATGGGGTATGCATCCCTCGACACTCCTGGGTTTTCTCCTCTCCAGTCTCAGAGCGCAGAGGTGGAGGATGCACACAAAGCACCATGGGCTGACCTGACAGCTTTCCCATAGCAGATGTCACACAAGCTCAGAAAGGGTAGAACTTGAAATACTCACCTGCTGCAGTGTGTTTTCAGAGGGGAGGAGGTGACAGCTCCCTTTGCACACTGCATGAGAGCAGTTTGGGCAGGGCACCATGTGCCTGCTGGTCTCTGTGAAGGGGATTTTCATTTCTGTGTGGGGGAGTCCTCCCTCACTGCTTACTCACTGTAGAAAGTGCTGAATTGAAGCTGCTTTTAGAAGCATGTTGTCTTCACAAAGTCCTATAATTTAGACATATCTCTTCCTCTGTTGCAGGAGATGACATAATATTTATGAAAGCCCAGGTCCAGATGTTGTGGATGCCCCATCCCTGGAAGTGTTCAAGGCCAATTTGAATGGGGCTCTGAGCAACGTGAGAAAGTGGAAGATGTCTCTGCCCATAGCAGGGGGCCTGGAACTTGGGTGACCTTCAGGTTCTTTTCAACCCAAAACATTCTACAATTCTTTAATTCTGTGATTGATGGTGTCCCTGAGTGCTGACAAAGACCCCGACTCCGTGGGCACAGATCAAGCTCTCAGTCTTTGTACCTCACTTTTCCCACTTTTTAATGGGAATAATAATAATAGTTGTTAACTTTGTAGCAGTGTGGTATTGAATGTGTTTAAACAGAAAGTCTAAGCACACTTGGTGGAACTCCATTTAATTGCTCCTGGATTTAAATTTGGATTTTCCAGTGTTCCCATTCTATCCATTAGCCTGGACCCCCTCTGACATGCAGTGGCAGTAGGGGACTGATCTATGACTTCCAGGTAACAAGGGACAGGGTGAGAGGGAATGGCCTCAAGTTGCCCCAGAGGAAGTTTAGATTGGATATGAGGAAAAATTCCTTCACTGTGGAAGGGTGGCCAGGCATTGGAACAGACTGTCCAGGGAAGTGTTGGAATCCCTGTCCCTGGAAGTGTTAAAACATGTGGTGCTCAGGGACATGATTTAGTGGTGCACTTGGCAGAGCTGGGTTGATGGTTGGACTTGATGATTTTAAAGGTCTTTTTCAACCTTAATGATTCTATGGTTCCAAAGGTACAAATCAGAAGCCTTTCCTTGAACTGAGTGGAGTTGTGCCATTGCCAGGCTGCGGTGAGGAGAGGACTTTTATCGCAGACTGTTTTGATTTGTAGAGTGAAAACACAGAGCTTAGTCATCAAAAACAGGGGTTAGTCATCAAAAACAGTTTACCTTCCTCTCAAAATATGAAAAGGCTTGAAAGTTTGGTGAGGGTTACAGGGCATTAAACAAACACTGCTATTACAATTGCCGGCGTTAATTCCCATCAGGTAGCCTTCCTTCCCCATTGGAGGGGAGACTCAGAGCTCCATGTCTGCTGCCAAATGCTGTGACCCTGGTGCCCATAAAAGGTTTCTGCTGTAACTGTCTTGTTATCAGCCCATCGATGTCCTGACACTTCCTAGTGATTAATCCTGTGTTGAAATGAAATTAAGTTTCCATATATTTGGCAGAGTGACCCCAGGACTTCCTATTTGGGGAATACAAAGAATAAAGCATCTGTAGCCTACAGGAAGCCAGAGTCTCTGATTTCCTGCAGAGGCAGAACAAGAACAAACAGGGAACACATTTTTCACCGCGGCAGTCGAAAGCGCACGTAAGAGCCCTGTCGGCCCCCATGATGAAAACAATTGGAAGGGGGAACATCCCTGGTCCCAAAATTATTTGTGGGCGTTTTGTTAAATACACAATATGCCATTAGAAAATAGATGTAACTCAAGTTAATGTTTTTTCCAGGTGACTATTAAAGTTTCCCTTGGCATAGGTCTTTTGGTTTCCATCAGCAAGATTGTGCTTGTCAGGCAAGTGAATTTTACTTTGCTTTTTGCTGCACTAGGCTCTCTAAATCCATTTGTGATTAGGAAGATGCAGGGATATTTTTTTCATGGCTTTGTTTAAATGAGCCAGGCCAGATTCAGGCTGATATAAATGCCAGTGGAAGGGGCAGGAGGAGGTGATAAGGCAGCAAATCCTCCTTGCAGCCTAACTCTGACTTGTGATGAAAGGTATGTGGGGAGGTAGAGGCACCAGCCTGCCTTCTGAGGATCCCTGAGGAGAGCCATTGCTGCCTCTACAATCCAATTCAGCTGCTCTATACCCACAGAAGGAAACACTTCTGAATGCTTCCAGATTGCTGGTTAGGCCTTGCACTAATGGGCATTATCAGCTTGGAATTAACCTCTCTCCGAATAATGCTCCTACTTAAATACACATAGTGGCACATGTGCATCTGCACATATAGGGGTGTGTGTGTGTGTGTACAGACAGAGAAAGAGCTGTTCTGTTTACCCACCAGCTTGCTGGGGTTGTCTTGGTTGATGCAGTGTTTCACCCAGCTCTGTCAGATGTGTCTCACTCCCATTTCCCCGGGCCGGTGGTGCTGTTGCTCCTGGTTCTTGTAAAAAGAGATGGCTTTGTTTCTGTCCTGCAAAGGTGCTGTGTTACCATACCCACCATGTCTCAGAACACCTTGTTTCCTACAGTTTTGCATCAGTCTAGCCTCTTCCCATGCTTTCTAAGCAGACTGGAGTGAGAGAGAGGAGACCCAGGTAGATGCTGCAGGATGTTAGGCTTGGTCTGACTGGTGACTGGTTAACACAGCTGTGCTTCAGCAGGCAGAAATGGGATTCTCCAGAAAGTTGCTTGTCTTGGCATTTTTAATAAATGGCTGCCTAGAGGGAAAATGCAAAGTGTTGCTCTCCTTGAAACCGTGGGGGACTGGCTTTGAAGTTTTGGGCCTGAGAGACGACTCAAAGTCCAACCATGATATTTGTCTGAAAGGGCATCTTTAACTTTTTGAGTTGTCAGCCTTGGAGTGGGTATTTCTGTAGCCCTGAAAGTACCAAGTGCCTGAGGAACACAGGATGTGGCCCACAGGTCCTTGCTGTGGTGACACTGGGATGATCATGTTATATTAAACAAGTCCCAGGAGAGCCAGAGAGAACTGTGAGTGAAGTAAGGACAAGTTTACACCACAAAATGCTTCTAGCCACTGGAATGCCAGAAGCTGTGGGAATCAAAGCTAGTCTGCAGCATTGACTGGATGCAGTCTAGACACATTGACTTGGTGACTGCCTGGAGTTAGGCAGCTCTTTTTCTTAATTCAGGCTCTTGTCATATGGGCTTTGCTTACCCTACAGTTTGGTAGAAGGCTCAAGGGGTACCTGTTTGTGCTGAAATCTGCAGGGATGTGGGGGCATAGCAGGGAACACGGGCATTCACAGAGAGAGACTGGATCCACAAGACTCTCACACTGAGATTCTGTGTCTGCAGGGAGCTGGGCTGCACTACCTTTTCATTTTGTTCTCTGCCCTGAGTTTTACAAGGCACTGTGTGTCCCTGTCTGTGCCAGTGGCTGGTTAAGGCTCTTCTAATTATTCTAGAATGAGTATTGAACAGACAAATCCAGGCAGTGCTACCAGCCCTTGTGATTTTGTCAGTCTTGCAATATTTGCTTTGTGTTCTTGTGGCTTTTGCTCCTAGATTCATGAAATGAAATTCCACTCTCCATTAGCAAACAAGAGGAGGGGAAAGAAAAACACTCAAGGTGTCCAGTCTACCTGGCAGGGAAGCAAAGTGAGGACTTGTGACACAGGAACTCCCAGGCTGTCAGAACTGGGCTTGGACACATCAGCACCACGAGAGCTCCATCACTGCCCCATGGACATTGCAAAAAATCCCTGCTCAATGAATCAGACTAACAAACGACTGCTCCTCTCTCTCACTGTTGCTCATCACCATCCATGTGTTCTCTCATCACTCTCTTTTCTTACAGTTTTCTTTCCTGCTGAGAGCTGCTGCTGATTTTCTGCTCTTCCAGGGGAAAGCTTGCAGGGAGAGTGCTCCCTTCCCTACACAGAGGTGCTTGGAGCCAGGTGCAGCAGGGCCCAGACTGAGCCTGGGGAGAGCAGCCAGGGCAGAGCTCTGACTTCCTTGGCAGCTCTGGCCTGAAGAGAGCCCAGTGGAGAGCCCAGGGGTACCAGATCCATGCAGGATCTTTCCTCAGCAAACGTGGGATGCTGCCTGCAGGGTGGACAGGTCCCCCCAGGGGTGCCCAGCTGCCGTGGGAGGGACCCCTACATGGGAACCACACTCCTCTGCTGTTCCTAGCAATGGACACCCCTTCCCCATCAGGGAGTGCCAAGCCCCTCAGCCACCCCTTTCAACACACATTTCCTGTATTACACTCTCAAATCCCATGTCCTGCATGAGAGACACATGAGACACAGCTTTTCTTGTGTTCTTTTGCCATCTGGCCATTGCCTGCAGCACGGGCTCTCTCTGTGCATGTGGCTCAGCAGCCCAGATGTCCCAGATGTTTGCAAACCCTTCCAGCACCCTCCCCTACCCTGAGCTTGGTGCACTTTCTTCCACAGCCCCCAGGCTGATAAGGCTAATCCTTATCACAGCAGCACTTCAGTTTTGGTCAAAAGGAGCACTAACTCTCATGGAGGCACCTTGATCTAAAGATTTAAAGAAAGATCTTTCTTTAAGGAAAAAGTAGTTGTATTGCAAAGGTTGCTGTATACAAACTCAGATTATTTTGTTCAGAGTGTTTATTCTTGCTTTTATTCTTCTCCTTCCTGTTAAAAACCACCATTGTCAGTGAGTTATAGACATGATGCATGTCTGGAGATGGAGAAGCCATTTTCCTGCTGTTTCTGTTGGTCAAACCCTGTTCCTTCTGTGAGCACATAGGGTATAAGCACCCCTTTCCCTTTCTCTCTCACCAACACAAGCTCTCCTGGCTGTGGCTCTCAGCTTCACCTGACGAAATGCAGAAATCTGAGTTCTGCTTCTCTTCTACACAGGGATAACCCCATGGAAGTCATCACCACCGGTGTCTAATGTGCAGCACAGATGGAAAGTGCTGTAATTTTTTTTCAGTGGTGCAACTCTCCTGATGTAATCATTACCCAAGGATTTCATCAAAATCACTGTTGTGTTGCAAAGGTGTCAGTAAACACAGAATCCCGCTGATATGTCAGAGGTGATAACGTTTTCCTGATGCAGCACAGAAATTGCCAAGTAAGTGTTCTCTTCATTTGCATCACTTTTACCCCGACACAGTTTGACAATTGCAGGAGGGGTGTGGGTCTCCCGGGAGGAAGCTCACCTTTGCAGCTCTTGAAACTGATGATCTCTGGGTTTCCAGCCGCTGAGCTGAGATCGTTCAGCAAAAACGAGCTCTGCACAGAGCTGATGGAGCTGCACAGCAGCGGGGTCATTAACAGGCAACGAGCAACCAGGTCTCGTTTGCATCATTTCAGAGACCATTCAGAGTTGGAACCGCACGGATGAATGGCAAGATCCTTTGAGGAGAGAGGGGGTTAAACTTTCTATCCTTAGGCAATCACTAGCCTGAGCAAGAATTTTGGGTTTTCTCTGATCCATCCTCTGCCCAGTGGCAGAGAGATCAGCTCAGAGGAAGGCCTGACCTTGTTCCCTTATCCTACCCCTCTTGCAACACCACGCAAGGGACATTTTTGCTTTGCCTTTTCACCGTGTGACCATATCTCTAGTACTCGTTTTCACACCCCTTGGGTCTGAGAAGAAGTTGGGATTTTCTGCTTGCAGTTAGAAATCCGTAAATCACTTTGAAGCTTTTATCCTAGAAAAATGTGCTCTAGGAGCCAAAAAGGTTGCTGGCTCTTGTGTGAGGTTGCTTGTAGTTTATGTGATGCCTGATGCAAACTGAAAAACTTTGACATTTGAATAGGAAAACTTTTGGTCTGCATTGTAGGTTTGGCTGATAGGAAGCCCTTCTGTGCTTCAAAGCTTTCCTAAGATGTCAAACATTTTGAGTTAATTAGGGTTAGGAGCCGTTTCACTGTTTGAATTCGTGTCAGCAGAGAGTTAAATAAAGCTTTGCTTACAAAGTCTCTCGCTTGGAACCACACACAAAGCTGCTCAGCCTTAATTCCCGAGTTTGCTTTATGGTTTTTGGGTAAACACTGTCTCTTCTCTCAGCCTCTGTGAAGGAGCTCTTCCAGGTCTTTATTTGCCTTCCTTTCACAGCCGAGTTTGTCTAGGCTTGATGGGGATCGTGCTAACTTTGCCACCAAGTCTGCAGGAAGACAAAACACTTTCTACTTTGCACTTTCTACTTTGCAGACCTTTCAGATGATTTCTAACAGAGGGCTTCAAATACAATAGCAGCACTGAGATGATGAGTTAGGAGTTTACAGATGACTTCTGACAAAGCAATCAGAGCACTGAGGGAGGCTCACCACTTAGAAGTTGAAAAAAGCATTCAAGATTGTCACCTGAGCAAGGTGGTGGTGCCTTGGTTAGGTTTATGCTTGACATTTTCACTACCCCGGTAAGAATTTTGCAGAAAAGATCTGCAACCTTTAGGATTTTGTTAGGATGTAGAACATTCCTCCTTGGTTTGCTTGTTTTATTTTAATAATCACTGAATGAGATGTTAAGGTTTTATCTACACTGGAAAAAAACCCCCACAATAAACTGTTTTAATATCAGAAAACCAAAGCAGACAGCTTCATGCAGACTCTATGATACGACATTAGAGTCTTTTATCAATTCCACTTAGGCCTCTTGGCAATAGCTTGCTTTTAAAGTTAAATATAAAAGGTCATTTTTATACTGGGCTAGGGGTATATTCATATGGATGAGATGATGGTGTTAAGTAACTTCTAACACTTTGAGAAGTAGACAAGGTCTTTGAGATTGCGTGAGGGAGTGGTTCCAGATCTAAATCTTGGCCCAGTGACAGGCTTGACACTCATTCCTACACATCAGGGCTCAGGCCCTCAGCTGGGGTAAGCTGATGCCTCTCTATTGATTTCTGAAAAGCTAAACCAATTTCCAGCAGAAAAGAATCTGCTTCAGATTTCCCAGCTGCCCTATCAAAAATCTTCTCAGAGCATTGACTGGGGAAAGAAAAAAGGCCTCAGCCTGATTTGAAAGAACATAATAGACCTTTAATTTAATTGACTTAATTTTATTGGCAGCCATTGAATGGTGAAATGAAAACAGATGATCTGGATGAACAAGAAAAGGTTAGATGGGAGTAACCCATTAGTAAATATCAAGGCAGCATCCTATTGTCCTCATTTAATAAAGGAACGAGTCAGTACGTATAACCATAAACATTTTTACATTTTAGTGAAGATTTATTTGACATCATTGCTAGCAGAGAGATGGATTCTTGGAACAGCAAAGGATGAAACAGTCTAACAGATGAGAAGTTAGCTCCTTTAGCTGGCATAGAGTGGCACAGCTCTGCAGCCTGACCTATTTAATTCCACCTTTTTAGCAGCTGAGCTATTACTTTGGACTGCTGTGGGATATTTGATATTTTTAAAAACATTTCTTTGACAAATCTTCCATACTTACATCTTCTCTTGCCGATTTTGCATTGCTCCTGTGGGCTCCTCAGAGCCAACAGGCCTGGAGTGGCTGGACTGTGAAGTTGGACCAGGGCTCTGTGGAATGGGCCAACAAAGCAGATTTCCCAGAGCCCCCCAAGCCCAGCAGAGCAGGGGAGGGGTGGGCTGCTCTGGAAACCTGCACAACACAGCCGAGACCTCATCTGGAGAAGCAGCTTCTCCCACATCCCAACAGTCCTATCCTGCATTCTGTGCAGCCAAGCTTTCAGCTCTCTGGGCTGTCTGGAAGTCCATCCAAACAGGATTTAACAGCCCCACTAAAACCTCATCCAAGGACAGGAGTACCCTGAGGGACAGGACAGATATGATACGATGCGAAAGAGAGATAATTCCGATTAGATGCAGGGGAACCAGACATGACTCCTCACTCAGTTCCTTATAATTTGCCAGTGGTGGGTACCCCTTGTGCAGGAGAAGAGGAAGTTTTAACAGCATGTTGTCCACACCAACCTTGGAAAAACTTTTCTGAATCACTGCCTGAAAATAAATAATTAAACAAACCCGAAAAATAATAAAAAAAAATGATGAAAAGCTTAGATTTTTCTTAATTTTAGATGGACTTGGTTAGAAATACAATACTCCAGGGGTGCAGACTTCTTGCAAAGATGGGACCGGGTTACCCAACGTGTAGCTCCCGTTGAGAGTCACCAGCCTCACCTTCCATCACTGGCACCTGCCCAAGGGCTGCCCCACTCCCCTTGCTTGTAGAGACAGCCAAATCCTCTGTGAGCACTTGGGAAATCTCCAACATCTTACACCAACCTCCTTGCATTGGTTGCCTCAGTCCCACCCCAGTGGGGTTAAGGATGCTGCTGTTGTCCCTGTGCCACAGGGAATGCTTGGGCTGTGCTGGTTTCTGCCCTGATTTTCTTCTCCCTTCTCTCCCCATCTCTACTGAAGTGCCCAAACCTGGCTCTGAGCTGCATTCCCAGCCAAACCTGAGGGTCAAAAATGCAGAGCCACCAATGGTAAAGAACGTGGCAGGCAGTGACACCGTACAGGCTGGGATGGCCCTCCATGGAGCTGATCACACAGCAGAAACTTATTTTTACAGTGCTCCTGCCCTTTCTCCCAGTATCTTTCCCTTGGGTTTAATGAGCAGAGCTCCCACTGGCTTCACTATGTGCTGGCTTACGGAGAGCTCACAAAAATCAGTGTTCGTCCTTTGCTGCCGTGACCAGCAGCGAGGAGAGGATGTGAAGGGCTCTGGTTTTGGGGAGAGACACTGGTAGCTCCTCTTGTCCCAGAGCAGTGGTGAGTTACAGGTGTATCTCGCCTCTTGGGGGACAAGACTGTGGAGGCCAGAGTTATGTGATGTCAGGGTGGCCCCTCTAGCACTGCATTCCCACAGGGCATAGCCCAAACCACTGCAGAATATACCTGCTGTAAGACTGGCTATCAGAATGAGCCAGTTTCACCTGAAAGTCCAAACACCTTCTCTAGACATAACCCCAAATCCAGCCCCTTCCCCTAAAGAAAACCCCAAATACAACCAGCCCCATTTCAAACATTTTAGTTTTCAGAACTTTTCAACAACAACAACAACGAAAAAGAGATGAAAAAAATTAAGGTCTTCCTGGGAAACCAATTCTGAGTGAAATTTTTTGGTCTGGCCCAGAACAGAACATCTTGCAGGGGATCTCCCTGTTTGAATCCTAGCACCAGCACCAGCCTGTGACTCAGAATCAGGACTGCTTTGCTTGGCTCCCAGGGCTCTTGAAATCTGTCTAAGCACCACAGACTGTGCCTGGTGCAGGGTGGGCTCCACAGAGGGAGGGCTGTTCCCTGCACTGCGCCCTGCTACAGAGGAAAAGCAGCTTGTATCTTAACACGTCTTGCCTGGCAGGCATTTCAAAGGCTTCTCCTCTGAATCAGGGCTGCAGGCACTGCCTACGTTTCCTCTTCACAGAAATTGGCAGGTTGAACTGTGCAAAATTCCTTAATCCTGTTTATGTGCTGTCTCCTTGCAAAGAGGCATGATGCTCCTGTGGCCTCTCTGAGCTTTCCTCTACTCCGTTACCAGAGTTACATTTGCCCTTTCGAAGGCCAAACACAGGCAGGATGAGAGCAAGGCAGCCAACAGCCCCTCAGCACACCAGAATTTGGGATTTCAGTGTGCAGTAAGGCAGGCAAGTGCAAAGGTGCTGTGCCCATTGAGTCTTTTCTGGAGTAATGAAGTCCACAGTGTCCAGGGCAGATGCTGAGTACACAAAAATTATCCATTCTGAGCTACAAGCTCAAAATGATGACCTTAAGAGGGGAACAGTGGAGGTCACACTTCTCCTTGCCTGTTCCTCCTGCCCTGCAGTCCTGAGGGGCAGGAGGAGAGTGGATTGAGGATGCAGGCAGGGAAGCCAGGGTTACCTGTCTTCGGGGCCAGTCTTGATCTCAGTGCCCTGAGCCGCTCAGTGCACGGATGCTGCTCTGTGCAGCTGAACTTTGTATCCCTGAGGGCAAGGAGAAAGTAAATCAGCTCTGTCCTTAACCTTTGCACAGGGAAAATCACTTCTCTGCTTGCCAGGGAGGAGCACAGGTCTGGTGCTCAGGGGCTCTGCTGGACTAGTGCTGGGGTGTCCATGGGGGATAGAGAGTGACCTGGGGGGCTGAGCAGGGGCCGAGGAGGGGTGGTGGCACTGGGTCAGGTTGTAAAGGTAGGAAGTGAGGCAGTGCTGGAGTGGAGGAAGAGGAAATGCTCAGGCAAGGTGTAAGGCCCCAATCAGCCAGCTTGATGAGTCTTTTAAAAGGGCTTACAGTGGTTCGTGTACTCAGAGTTGGATGCACTGGAGAAATACCAACAAGAGATTCTCAAGAGGTCAAAACAACACAAAAGACTTTACTGACAAACTTTACAAAATCAGTGAAAGTTTGGCAAAAGGTTTAGTACAACATTCAATCAACATAAAACACTTCTCATATATATATATACTAATAGCATATATATGTATACTAATAGCATTAACTTGGCCCATTCAATTTAGCGAACTTCAAGCCTGTTTGATTTTAAGTTACTCAAAATATTCCAAGAAGAGTGAATTAGAAGAAGGAAAAAGGGAGAGAGACAGAAAAGATATAGAAAAGCACATACACAGCTACCAACTCCTGGGCTCCAGCGATGACAGGGACTCCAAGGAGAGGTAGGATCTAGATAAACATGATGGCCTTGTGCTCAGCCTTAAATACCCCTTGACCTTCATGGGCCCTTCTCCCAGGTGGGGATTCCAGTCATTTGGCCACTCAGGAGCTGGGCCAGGGGCTCCAGGGGTGGGTGTGGAGCATTGCCTCCACGGTGCCCTTGACTGGCACCACTGCAGGGCTGGGATGCAGGCTCCAGAGGGGTGGGGTGTGCAGAGCAGGGCACTGCCCTGCCAGGACAAGGCCCCACCTGCCCCTGCCCCACACACCTGCACCCCAAAATGTCTCGAGGCATCAATCGTTCCAGTCTCTGACACAAGGGCAGCATGAAGGAGGAGGAGGAGAGAGAAGGGTCTCCCATTTGGGAATGGCCCAAGCCCCGTGGCACCGGGAGGAATGCTCACCTCCTTGGCTGGGACCGGAGTGACGAACCTGCACCGAGTGCTGTGGGTGAGGGCGTGTGAAAGCCCTCGGCGTGCTGGTGTCTCACCCCTCTCCCCTCCTGGTGGGTGCAGGTGTCCCTCACTCCATGAGGTCCGCGATGGGGGTCCAGTGATGAACCTCAAGGTCCGGATCCTGCTGATGAGTGGCTCAGGGGCTGGCACACGGCTGCGGAGTGGTCCCGGAGCAGGGCTGGTGGCACACGCTGTGCCGGTTTGGCCAAAATTTAGCAATATATTCTTTGAGAGAAAACTAGGTTACAACCACCCTTCCCCCCACCAGGTTCGGGGAAAAAAAAGAAATTTTCTTCGAAGGAAAGTGAAAGAGCTAAAAGCTATTTATTTAACATACACACAAGAAAAAAGGATAATAATNCAAGACACACGCGTGTCCAGCCGGTGTTGGTGCCGAAATCTTGGCTTTGCGACCTGAGTGCAAAGTTTGTGTGTGGGTATTGACTGAGCTGGGATCCTGCCTGGATATGATTCACCTTCCTTCCCCCTCAAGGGAGGTACATTTGGGGACCTATGACCAGGCTGGCAGCAGCTCTGTGAAACACTGACTGTCTCTCGTGGGGCTAAGGAGGGAGGTCACCTCAAGCTCATTTCTAAAGTCAGCCTCTTTCTGTTATTTACGACACAATTTTGCGTAACGAGGGTTGCTCGCGAGCCTGTTCTCGAGGATGGCAAACTGAAGGACCATATGTCATGGTTTGGACTGCCAACACATCAACATTGCAATCGTTTGCAGACTGTTTTGTATTTCTTTGATCTGGGAATCTGTGTAATTAGCTCCCCAGAACAGCCGGGTAGAGGAAACGTGGTCTGTTATTTAGGCAGAATTAACATCCTTGTTCTCTGCATTGTGATCCTTAGTTTCCTAGTGCTGCTGCCAGAGCAGTGGAGAGATCACTGCTGAGACATTCATTCTTTGAGCCTGCCTTCGTTGCAAAACTATTTCTGCTCCTTTTCTAGGCTATCCCGATGACCTACAACTGGCACACGACGTGCTGATGCTGTAATTAGCAAGTACCCTCTGCAAGTGGCACCAAAAGATTTATAGCCACCATTGGAGGCTTCACTTTCAGCAAAAGGAGAAGCACCAAAGAGTTTGTTGCTGTTTACTGCATTTTTCTGCAGATTCCCAGCAGGGTCCAGCCAGCATTTTGTGCTGCAGGCTTGGTAAATAAATCTTTACTGACCTGTTGTGGCAGAAGCCACGTATGAATGTGCTGGTGGGGCAAGAGTTATGTTATTTTAGTAGGTTAACAAACCCATACAGGCTTCTGCACTGCTAGCATTTGGCCTCCTACCAGAGTATGATCATTCTGTTACGCTTTCCATTCCTACCCCGGTGGTTTATGCAGGTTGGTTTTCAGCAGTGCCTATGTACAGCCAAAAAGCAGGAGAGCAGCCATGCCAAATGGCCTCCCAGTCGCTTTGGAGGCAGGAGAGGGCTCTGCCCCCAGGGAGAGAGGCAAGGCAGTGAGAAACAAGGATATCAAAGACAATTTCATTCCCATATTTGCCCTGGCCAGGCAAAGAAGAGAATTTATCCTATCTGAGAGACCAGTATAAAGTCACCATTTTCCAAGGAACAGAGAATCCATGGCTGCACAAGCCTGTGCAGGGGTGAGGAAGAAAGAGGACAAGAGAGCTGGGTGGTTAGGGGTGCTCACCCAACTTCAGCACGAGCACAAACCCAACCTGAGGGCGTAACTCAAAATCTGTGGTGCACATGCAAGGAAAAGGGAACTTGTTTTTTGCCATTGCAAGTGGAATGTCTTCCAAAGAATTACCAGCACCATACTGTGTCTAGTGCTTGATTGGCTTCAATCAAGAGAGCTTGCCCAGAGCTGTTGCTGGTGTTTGGACACCCCACGCATCCTCTTTCTTTCTCACCCCTGCAGAGGTTTGTGCACCCATGGATTCTCTGTTGCTTAGAAAATTGGTCTCTCAGACAGGAAAAATTCTCTTCTTTGCCTGGCCTGAGAAACTCTTACAGGAATGATATCTTTGATATCATTGCCTCCTAATAAATTTAGTCAAAATCGACTAATAAGTCCAAAAGACATTAAAGTCAGGGGGAGGAGTGCAAAGTTCTTTGTTTATGTAGGAAAATATGCAGAAGGGGGTAATGTGTGTGTCACAGAGGAAAAATGGAAATGATTATTTGCAATCTTAGCATGCTGTAACTTATCTCCCCTTCCATATCTTCTCTTCCACATGTAATACAAATGTTTTAACTGATCATTCCATTTTCCCATTCACCACTTCTGCTCCCTTGGCCAGCTCCACAGACATCATGGACAGGCTCCTGGGGTCATTTTCAATGCCTTCCTCTTCCCAGACACTTTTTCTCCTTGGGATACCCATCCTCACTGCCTGGAGGGACACATTCAGTTCCTTATCTACAAATGCAGCCAGATTAGAACAGGAGCAGTTTGTCAGGTCCTAACCCATGGCCCTGGCTCACACTGCACCAGATCTGCTCTCCCAGTGATCCCCTTGTCCCGCTGAAAGGCGCTGCAGCCTCGCTGGATGGTTGGACACAGCGCTGGGTGCGATAGCCAGGGACAGAGCCCAAGTCAGGTCAGCTGGATGAGCTGGAACGCATCCCCTGGGAAGCGCCTGACTCGGCTGCAGTAGCTGGCCTGCAGCTGACCCTCAGACTCGAGGCGTTTCAGGCAGGGGGATGCTATTTCGATGATGCTTCTGCAGATTCGATGTCATTTTGGCCTTGCTCCCATTGACGTTGTGGCCGTAGCTCTGGACATCAGCTGGCCACAGCCTCTCCTCTTGCTCACCTCCTTTCTGCTGCCTTTTGCCTCGCTGTCCTCAGCCCTGGGCTCTGGGCTTTGCTTTCATTTGGGAAAGGGCTCAACAAACTGCTTCTGCCTTCAGTTACTCCACCTCCCTTCTCCTCCCTCGTGTTGCTACTTTGGTTCATAAACTCGAGGTGTTTTCAAACTTCAAAGTACTTTTTTGTTATTTAGTCCTGTTTCTAGAGGTGTTTTGAGGAGCTTGAGGTGATCACCCATCCCTGTTTCAGTCAATTTCTTTCCCATTTGGCTGCCACTTAACCATCCAAAGGTTCGGACAGCTGTAGTGGTATGGCCAGGCTGGAATTTGACTCCTAAAAATGCTTTGGAAAGAATTGGATTCTGGGTTCATTGGGAATTCAGTTGATCAGTAGAATAGGAAGGGGAATTATTTGCTGTGACCCAGAGGATGGCATTGTGTTTGTAAATAGAGTGAAAGGCAAGAAGTATTAATTGTGATGCATTAACTTGTCTGACCAGAATCTGCTTGGAAGATACAGAGGTTTTGGTAAGTTTTTTGGTAAGAATGAGGTTGCTGCTGCTACCTATTTATAGATGACTGTGACCCTGAAGGTTTCTGGTAAGGCGTTTGCAAAGTCACTGGTATTCTGTGAACATTCATGTAAATGAGTTGGCATTTTCCTGATGATAGAAGGCCAGCTCCAATATAGACTCATAGTATAATAGAATCATTTGGGTTGGAAAAGACCTTTAAGATCATTGAGTCCATCCATCTGATCTCTTTCCGACTACATGTTACAGGATATTTGCAAATCAATGTAGAAAATAGATATCTGGGGTCATAAAAGGGCATGTTTGAGAGATTGCTTCTGGGGCTTTTACCAGGGTGATACTGGTCTGCCAAGCAATGGAGGCTGTGAGCATGGGGCTGATAGCAACACACTAACATGGTTTGTTTTGTAAAAAAAGCCCCTTCAAGTCAGTGGTTAAAATGCTCTCTCTTCCCTTGGCTTCTGCTGGAGCCAGCCTGTGACTTTCAGTAATAATTTTTATCTCTGTGTTAAGAATTTAACCTCGAAAGCATAACTGGACTGCATTAATTAAGCTTTATCTAATCTCCAGCTAAACTGACAGTCAACAAACAAACAGAGCTTTCCCAGGATGGCATTGCCTTGTGTTTACGTGATCCACAGCACAGTTTCACCTCCTGGGCAGAAAGGTGTTCCCCAGCCATTGTGTGGTTCACTTTCTGGGAGGAATGAATCCCCTCCTTACAGCGTATCTATGTCAACCATAAAATATCTCTAAGCCTCTTGTTCCAGGAAATATGGGGGGCAAAAGAGATCCTTTTGGACTGCACAGCATCCTCCAAGCATCCACAGGGTGTGACACCTCATAAAGCGCTCAGTTTGTAAGATCTTATCTTATTCTGCAGTTTTATATTTGCCTCGTTGCTGCATCTACTTGCTCAGCATACTGCCTCTTTGAGGAAGGTATGGATATCCACTTCCATCATATCCAAGCTGGAAAATATTACTAAACCCATGTCTTACACAGCGCTGTGAGTACATCCCCAGGACTGATCAAGACTGAAGTTGGTTTGCCATTTGTTGGCAGCGTAGGCCAGATGGGCATTTTGAATTGGAATGGAAGACAAGAAATGAGGTAGTGACTATTAATATATACATTAGTGGGTGCCTGTGCATGTTTTCAAGGAATACCAAGCTGCTTTTACCACTGTTTTCATTAAAACTAAGCACATAAGGATGTCATGTTTTCACAATAGGATTCTTAGGTTCTTTCTCTCTCTGAGGCACTCAATCTCACTGTTGTCCACATCTGAACACGATGTGTTCAGATCCCATTCCAGCCTGATTTTAGTTCAGCAGAGTCATGAAAAATCTGGTTAACTCAGGTGTCCTCACTGTCTGTGAGTTCCAGCGACGCAAAGGCCTCTGGTCTTCCCCTGGCTCTAGAGTCAGAACTGAGCAGCTCTGCTCCAGGAAGAGAGACAGAAACAAGGAAATGTGCAATAGCAAGGCCCATGGCTGTTCAGAGAGCTATGAGAGGACCTGAAAACATAAATAAAAAATCCCTCCTGGCTCAGAAGGAGGTGCATCACCTCCTTCCAATGAGTTTTCACCCTTGAAATCTTCGGTGGGAAGAAACGCAGAAGGAAAAACCTTTTCACTTGTACATAGCGGGGTGCCAGCAAGTGGCAGCAGCTCCCTGCCTGACAAAGAGGCTGTCCACATCTCACAGCATCTGCCTGCTCCCTTGTTTGTCTGAAAACAAAGCAGCAAAAAAATGTGCACACCAGAAGCTCTTCTGACACTGCTGGAGTAGCTTAGCCCAGGTCTGGCTTGAGGAGCTGCAAGAGAGGAACAGAAAAGCTGGGAGAGAAGTCCTGCTCTGATCCCTTTGTGGAGAGGTCCAAGGGGACCAAGCAGGGCAGAGGAAAGGAGGAATGTGGGGTTTAGGAAATGCAAAATTCCTTTTTTGCAGGAGGAGCTCCTGTTGCTGTTCTGGTTTCTGTGTCTTCAATCATCAAATGCAGCTTTTGTCTTTTGATAGGGCAAGGAGGAAAGCAGTGTACAATGGTGTTCTGACAGCCTGGCACACCCCAATTCTGTGGTTTAAAGCTTTCTTTGTGCTGAATTTGTTCTTGTAGTGCTAATGACCAGGTTGCCATAAATAGCCACTAAATGGGTCTGGCACGGTAAAGGAAAGTGAAGGTCAGTGTTGGCTCTTGTGTTGTGTTTTAGATCTCTGTATCAAAGAACTTCATAAGGAAGGGGAAGGTGCATTTTCAACTTGGCTTTCCTATTAGATACAGAGGGGGAAACTGAGGCATGAGAATGATTGCTTGTCAGAGCAGGATGGGGATGAGAATGGAGGTGGGCTCTGCCTGATGTTCTGCAAGGTCACAGCCAAGCAGCAAATTATCACCATGTAGGGCAAAATTAACTCCCTGTTGAAATCAAAGGTAAATCTGCCATTGCATGCAGCAGAGGCAGGACTTTGCCTGCAGCCCAGCTCGAGCAGCCTAAGCTTTGAGACAAGTATCCCAAACTAAATGCCTGTATGGGGAAGGAAGGGAGGTGTATTTGGGATGCTGGGATGAAGGGGCTGTGCTGGCCACGAGCAGGGATGGAAGGGGACATGGAAGGTGCTTGTGTGTGAAAGCAGGTGCTAGACTGCATGGCCCAGACAGAGCTGATACCTCATTTTAGGGTCCCAGCACCTGACAATATGTTTTCTTGATGGCTTGGTCACTGAGCCTGAGGGGACATCACCCTTTTCATGGGTGCCAAATGGGTGAGAAATGTGTCCCTGTGAGAAGCTGAAGTGCCCTCCCTCTCTGCCTCACTAACAGGGGCAATGCCTGTCTCGCACCTTGTGTGGGGAGCGAGTCACGGGGCATTTTTAAAGATGGGCAGTGCCAGAGGTTTGGTGGCTTCCTTTCCTATACCTGCCCTAAGCCAGGCTTTGAATGTTACAGCTCAAGCACTGAACCACATCACTCCTTGAATGTACCAGACCTCACAAGCTCAATTATGCCCCTAAAACTTGGGGAATTTAGGATGTGCTTCCCTTTTCAACCTGCCACAACAGCGAGACCATCAGGTCTACGATCGTCCAAGCTGGTAGGCATTTCACTAAGTGGGGATAAGCCAGAGCCTAGCTTGGATGCAGTCCCTTAGTAAGACTGTGGTGGCACAAAAATAACAAATTAGGCAGGGCAGAATCCCTCCAAGACTGAAAAAAACCCCTCTTCTGGTTACCAGTGGTCGGATGGGTGGGAGAGCAGGGCACAGGGCAGCACCACCGAGGAACACCGGCTCCACTCCCAGTGGCTGTGGGTACCAGAGGGTTCCTGGATACCTGCTGCAAAATCCAGTACAGTTCCTGCTAAGGAGGTTGGTTTTCACTTCAAGATCGTGTGAGACCGTTCTGGGTTGGCAATGCTGGCACAGGCACCGCTGCCACACTTTGGGGACAACATTGGCACCATTCCCAGGGCTTTGTGGGGCTGGGCAGAAACCAGCCTCACTGCTGTTGCTGCAAAGGGGCTCGTGGATGGGCAAGGGACACAGAGCCGTCTCATGGAGAGCTGGCACCTGCTTTATTACATGGTGACCACAGCAAGTTGTGCCAGAGGGGAGGACACAGATACGACAGGTTGCATCCATGGGGGCAATGCCAGACAGAGGTGGCATCTTCCAGCCCCTGAGGATCTGTGTTTAGTTTGCAGCAGCTCAGGAAATACTCCAAAAAGAAGGAGAGGGAGTAATTGTCCTGCAAGGGAGGCTGTGGCTGTGCTAAGAGGGTCGAGCTCATTTCTGGGCAAATCTCAGCAGCCACTTCAGTCCATGTGTTTGTGAAACACCCTGTACTGGCTGGCCAGCCCCAGAGTGACCTGTTCCTCTTCTCTTTCTAAGAAATGACCCCTTCCTTTAGACATCTCTGTTTTTCCCTACCACCTGTGCATGCCCAGAGCTTCCCTGTCATTGGCCACTGTCAGGGGCTCGGGTGACAGAAGCTGAGCCTGGGAAGGCATTTTCCAGAACAAGCTACTGCCCAGTACAGAACCCTCTTTCCAAGTGGGACAGGCTGGGTTGGAGCCCATGGAATGACCTTTTCTGTGTGGCATTCTCCCACGTAGTGTGACCTGATGTCACTCAGCTGCCAGGCAATGTTGTGACGTTGCAGTCCTCCCCCAAATCCAAATCCAGGCACTGCTGGTAAACCACACAGGATGCCAACCAAATTTTGCCATTCTTCACTAAATGTTGCTTAGGGTGAAAGTATTTGACCTTAAATTACTCTTCCTTTTTTTGAGAAGGGAGCTTGTTTCTCAAGAAAGATGGGTTTGACTCTTTGGTTTTGGAATAAATCTGGTATGAATCCCCACATGATTTCATGCTGCCTGTCCTTCCCACCCAAACAGGGGCACTTCTGTAGTGGCTGGCATCAGACGTCTGCCATTCAGGTAGGGAGCCTGAACCCTGCTCTGTGCTCTCAGATTGGGTTCAGGCAGCCACCCAGGAGCAGGGACACTCCTGGCTGCAGAGCAACGCAGGCTGTGTACCCAGTGTAAATTGAGTTTACCACAGGCTGGTAAACACCTCTGTTTAACACGTCAGCTCAAGTGGGAGACAATCCAGTGTGAAATGCTTGCACTGAGATGAAATGACTTCTTTTCCACTATCTTGCTTCATTCTGATACTACTCAGCCAGGCTTGAGCCCGTGCTAATCTCTAGAGAGGGTGAAATGCAAAGAGGTAGAAAATAAAGCTCTGGATCTGCCACTGCAAAACTCAACTCCCTGACCTCACCTTTAGCAGGCTTCTTGCTACCACTGCAAAGAAGCAGAGAAGGATCACAGAATCCCAGAATGGTTTGGGTTTGAAGGGACCTTAAAGATCACCCAGTTCCAACCCCCTTACCATGGGCAGGGACACCTTCCACTATCCCAGGTTGCTCAGAGCTTCATCCAACCTGGCCTTGGACACTTCCAGGAATGGGGCAGTCACAACTTCCAGGGCAACCTTTCCCAGTGCCTTACCACCCTCACAGCAAAGAATTTCTTCCTAATGTTTAATCTAAACCAGTTTGAAGCCATTCCCCTGTGCCCTTGTCAAAACTATCCCTTTACCTGTAGGCTCCCTTTATCTGTAGGCTCCCTTTGGGTACTGGAAGGCAGCAAAATGTAACTTATCTTCCTCCTAATTGCCCTACCTGCCTTGTGGGTTGTAACACAACAGGTTTCTTTTGCTTTGGGCATCATAGAAATAAGATGGAAATGACAGAGATCTTTGATAGAAATGTAAAGATGAGAATACCCAGAAAATCAACAGAGTAAGTGAAAAATTCAAAACCACCTTCCAGAGAACTGCACTCAAGAATTTAGGATCTGTTGTTGCTCCAGTCAAAGGTAAGTTTTTGGACTTAATAAAGAATAAAATAAAAAGCAGCCAGCTAAATAAAATAATATGACTTTTGGAATCCGTGTGGTCAAACGATAGTATTCAGTGTTAGTATTTTGACCTAAAAGAAATCAGTGAATAAAATGCTCATTTTATATATATGGCCAATTTCTAGTATTTACAAGTCCTGCTTTCCAAAGTCAGCTCAGATATTGGGAAGAAAGTTTTCTTGATTTTTTAATTTATCACTGCTTTACCTCGTTCAAATTCTGTCTGCAGCTTTTTACTTTTCAGTGCTAACGATGGCTCTGTAAGCAACCTGGCTGGGCTCTGAGAATGCAGGTGGGGTTTGTAACAGGAGCAGTTCAGCAGACCTTCCTCCTGACCTCCTGATGCAATTAGCAGTGGTCTTGCTGTGCTCAGAGAATCCCCTCTGAGCGCAGCTGCAGTGAACAAGCAGAAATTTCTGAGGCAGCACAAACTTGCAAGCCCTTCCACAAGATTATCAAATGACAGCAGGTTGGAAGTATGTAATGAGAAGCACGGGTTCACTGACTAAGCATCCCTAAAGGGACTGCTGCTTAATCCTTTCGTACATGGTGCCCTCTCACCCTGCTCTGAAGGAGCAGGAGGAGGCAAATGTGCTCCATAATTGAGAGGAAAGTTGATTTACTGCTAAATGAGAGCAATAAGGAATTTGCCTTCTTACTGATCTGCCTGCAGAAGATCAAGCAGGCCGCTCTGTATAATCCTCGGTTTGTCTCCACTCCCCTCCTTTGGAAGGACAGGGAGAGCTCCCACTCAGCACACAGCAGTGGGAATTAAGCTCCTGCACCTAAGCAAGCCCATTCCCCTCAGGATTAGCAGCTCTGGCTGTCACAGCTCCACAGCAGGACATGCATGTGAGTGTATTGAGGTAACCCAGAGAGTTTTCCAGGCAGACAGCACAGGGGCAGGGGATAGTTTGAGTACCAAAGTCCTGCCCAGGTTTGCACAATCCATGCTAGCAAGCTGGTGTTGGTGTTTCACTGATACCTCTATCTAGGCTGGGTTTTATGAGACCACCGTGTGTGTACGTACGGAGCTGCATTCCATCACACCTCCTGCCTGCAGCCATCACCCCGGCATCGTGCCAGTGCCTCCCTGGAATCTCCCTGGCACCAGCTCTGCATCAGCTCTGCATCACCCCTGCATCACCCTGGCATTCCAGCGACTGCAGATGACTGCATTATTTCCCTGGCTGCTGGGAACGTCCTGAGAGCTGAATGAGCAGCTTTGGGATACTGTGAATTCCTTGTGCTCATGTCCTGTTTTGTCTCCTGCCCTGCCTCGCCCCTGCCCCTGCCCTCTTGTTCTGTGGCAAGGGGGCTCCATAGCAGAGGAGGCATCACATGGATTTGTCTGGCAGGTTTGTAATGAGAGGAGTGTGATGACCCTGCACATTCATCAGATGGTTGTTTTCAGCCTGGACCCATCTGTGATGTTTTTATAATTTTTTTCCTCCCTCTGCTCAGGCTGCTCCGGGAGAAGTGGCACGTAGGCACATACGTCCTTGCGCACACTATACTTGTATAAACGCCATCAGGAAGTCATCTGGCCAAACTTTCCAGGGCTCTGCTTTTAACTCTTCCCTAGGCAGGCTGTCCTGTGAGCCAGGGGATTTCCAGGGAGCGTGGACATGTGCATTCATCCCCCGTTCTGTTTACTGATTCCCACCGCTCTCCTTCCTACGAGCCCCGAGCTACACGTGGATGAGCAGCATTTGCACCCATCCTACTCGGAGTTCCCACCAGAAAAAAGCCCCTTTAGCTGTGCTCCTGCACTCGTGTACCCACAGGGCTTTGCAGTAAAACACTGCCTTGGCTTTTCTGGAAGGTGAAGTAGCAAAATCAGTTACCAAAAAATGCCCCAGCAGGGCAGGAGGAAGGAGTGTTGGTGGGATAAAGCTGTTGGTGGGGGTAATTCTCCCCTGCAGCTGTTATTTCAGAAGTCTGTCCTTACCAGGCACACGAGTAGCAAAGGAAGTTCTCACAGCCCTAAAATGTTTGCTGTGGTCAGGGAAAGATTAAAAAAATGCAGCCCCTTCAGAAGTGACCCTGTGTTCAGTGAAGACGTGTCCCACTGTGCGTCCCACTCTGCACAATCAAACACCCACCAATGTGCACAGAGGTTGCACAAAGGGCTGAGAAAACCCCCGTGAGACGGCTCACGTAGCAGAAAGGCTGCTATTGCTCCCCAAGACCTGTGTGGATTAATAGCTATCCTAATTGTTAAAGGCAAAATAAGTCAACCCATTTTGTTAGTGCCTGTTAACTTCCCACTGATGAATTTCAATGGCTCTGACAAGATTTATCCCTGGAAGCGTTCAAGAAACAACTGGATGTGGCACTCAGTGCTATGGTTTAGTTGACAAGGTGGTGATTGACAAAAGGTTGGACTCGATGACCTCGGAGGTCTTTTCCAGCCTTAATAATTCTGTGATTCTATTCCATTTTGGAGCCTTCTGCACTGGGGTGAATAACTGGAATTGCTGGAAATGTTACCCTCTGCAAGTGGGCATGGAGCAGGGATGTCTGAGCTCATTTGCTGTTTGGCCAATGGCTCCAGACTCTTTTTGCTCATTCTTGCCATGGAGTGAAGACAAAATATGTGTCAGATCAGCACTGGAGATGTGCCACCAATGGCAATGCTGCCTCTCTTGACTTTCACCACTATAACCAGCCCAGAATGTAACCATTTATCCATGAAGTTGTTCACAGGCATTCATCCCTGCTTTATTGTGTATTAATCTTCTCCAGTGTTACAAAACCATAGCACAGTAAAATAGACAGTACAGGTCTTGATTTTTCTCCTGGGTGCACAGGTGAAAATAAGAAGTGACTTAAGTAAAGTTAATTCAGTTATCCTGGTGTTAATTTTGCCTTCTCTATCAGATTTATGGGCATCTGTATGGAATAGAGTGGTGTGAGTTTGCACTCAGCCTCGCTCAGACAGCTGTGGAAGAGAAGGGATTCTACCACCAGAAATCTCTAAAAATTTAGGTATGACTTTGATGACAGACTCATGAAGACATGTTTCTTTTCTCAAACAGCTGTTTGTGTGCCACAAACAGCAAAGGAGCCTCTGTTTGTCTGTCTCCTGAACTTCATGAGGTACAAACCACGACTGCTCACCAACTGGAGTCAGGGATATTTCTAATTTTCCTTGGTCACCTCCTTGCCTGCAGCTGGAGGAATCAATCAAGCTTTCAGAGTCCCTCAAGGAGGTGGAGAAGCTCTGAGAGCTGAGGAACAAGCAGGCTTTTGACCATGCGTGGTGTTTTTCTTTTCTCTTAATTTCTGTCTTCAGGTCTTCTGTAAACATGGGTCATTCCTCTGCCTCAGCAACTGGAGGATCATAACTCTAATTTCTGTCCCTCTACTCTCAGCAGACCCCACCTGCATCCAGCTCTGGAGTCCTCAGCACAAGAAGAACAATGGCCTGTTGGGAGTGAGCCCAGGGGAGGAACATGAAGATGATGAGAGGGATGGAGCACATTTCCTATGAGGAAAGGCTAAGAGAGATGGAGTTGTTTAGCCTGGAAAAAGAAGGCTTTGGGGTGCCCTAATTGCAGACTTGCAGTGCCTAAAGGGGCAGAGACTTGCCTTCTGATTTTAATGCACTGCATATTAATCATGTGTGGATTGTTCTCAAAATGTCTGTCAAACAAAACAAACTTGTACAGCTCGGGTAGTTTGAGCAGGGCTGCGAGTTGACAATGGCATCTTGTGTGGCCCCTGGCCAGAGCTGGGACCACCACCCTGGTCACTTCAGGGTCTGGTTGTGTAGTCTGTCTCAGAACTCCCCAGGACAGGTCAGCACCAGGATAAATCCCTTCTCAACAGGCTTTGAACCTAACCCTAAAGCAGGAAGAAACTGGCTCATTTCTGCCTCAAATCCTATGTGGCTGCTGGGTTTTGTGCTCAGGAGTAACCTTAAAGGCAGATTGGAGAGAAGGCATCCTTGTAGGTGCATTTCCACCTCTGGGACAGAGCCTTTGGGATTAAGTGTCCGATATTTAGGGCACAAAAGGATGTACAGTGCTCAGTCCTGACCTTGCTGTAACCTGTGGAGGAGCAACAAAGATTCCCTTTAACCATGTATGGCATAAACAGCGAGGAACGCGCGTGTAGCAAAATCAGAAAGGAATCTGATCGAGAGCCCCAAAGATAAATGCCACTTTAGGCAATGTTGCTTTAAGCTGTTGACAGGAGCACCATCCAGAGAGGACCTGCGAGCTTTAAGTGCTGCTCTGCTTCTGGGTGGGATAAGGTGTCATGTAAAATGCATTTTGTGTTCTTGTTTCATCTCCCTCTCTCCACTCCTCTCCTGTGAGAGCACACACACCGAAAGCATTAAAAACAGGCTGCAGTGAGTTTGCTTCACTAACACATCTCCACATCAAAGGCATTGCTGGAATCTATTGATTCTGGCAGGACTGCAGAAACCGGTGACGTTTTCAGTGAGAAATCATGCACTTCTCAGTTGATTTTGGGAAAGGTTAAAAAAAAAGGGAAGAAAAAAGCTCTACCTTGTGCAAATATTCACCCTACAGAGAGGCTGATAAACTGTAAAATGTTTGGGCTGGCTCCCTTGGTGCCAGCAATTACTCAGGGATGACTTTATTGACAGACAGATGAGCTTTAGCTTGCACGATGTTACAAAAAACTGTCCTATTTAAGTTTTGTTTTCTCTCTTTGTGAATAACTGTGACACTTCTTGTCTGACCTATTCTTCCCTTCCTATTCCTGAACAATGCACCCTATGCCAGTGAATGGCACTGGGACACAGCCCCATGACTTATCTCAAAAAGCCCAGAGATTATCCGTGGCCCCAGGTCAGAAGCACCGGGCAGATTGTTTTTATGCTTTGGGATTGGCCCAGAAAGATTCAACACCTCCAAAACAGATGTGCCTTTACAGCAGTCTTATTGGAAAATCTGCTTCTGCTCACAAGATCTATCAGCTATTTCTACTGAAAATACATTTGCTTTTAACTTTGCCTCACAGACATTAAACCGTTGTATTTTTATGTCATTTTAACTGAAACGACTAAGTTTCTACTGAAAATGTCTCTCTGCTGTAAGACCTGCATTACCCTTGTGCTTCAGAGCAAAATCTGAAAAGGACATAGATTAAACCACAGAGTGGGAAGAACTGTTTTGTTCTTCTCTGGTTTTGGAGTTTTAGTCTTTGTAGGACTCTTTGGCTCTACTTTGCTTGCATCCTGCACACGAACAGCTTCCAAAATGTGAAAGCATTAAGATGTTTTCAAAAGGTGCCTGCAGACCACATCTTCTCCTTGGAAACATCCTCCTTGAGGCCTTCCCAGTCCCAGCCACTCACTGTGTTCTTCAAACAGAGCCCCTAAACACAAGCCAGCAGCTGCAGCCCTCAGGTGTGGGCTCTGCTGGTGGCACTGCTGTCACTGCCAGCCACAGCTTGTTCTGGCAGTGCTGTCCCTCTGCTCAGGAGCCTTCTCCTCCTGCCTTGCCCACCAGGCCTGGGCTAGACCCACAGGACACAGTGAAAACCCACCCTCACCTCCTCAGTGGGAAGAGTATCTGCCTGGGCACCTAATTACAGTGAGATGGAAAAACGTCCACGAAAGGATGAGGTTAAGTTTTCCAATACGTAGCACAACAGTAATCAATACTTGCATCAATACTTAATTTATCTATGTCAAGCGGAACAGCTCCAGCAGGAGGGAATGAGATCATCTCTTCCGAGCTGCCGTGTGCCGTGGCCCAGTCACACAGGGTGGCAAATGATGGTTTAAATCCCCTCACTCCCAGGCCTTAATTCTCAAAAGCTTGGATACGAGGGTGCTGCTGCCAGGAGGACTTTGGCAGGATGACCCCACCCTTAGCTCCTGCACAGAGGGAACACCTTAACCCCTCTGCAAACCCAACCCCAGACCCCTAACCCCTGAGTAAAAACCCACTGGGATCAGCATGAGTCTTCTTTGCTCTTGGGGGAATTTTCAGCTGGCTTCTGAGGAAAGGCATTTGCCTCACGGCCACTGAGTCAAGCCTCTGGAGGACTTCTCTGCGTCTTGTAAAGAGCTGCAGTTTCAGCAAGAGACTGCAGCGTTCCCCAGATATCATCCCCCACGAATGTGCTCTCCCTTGCACTGCAGCAGCTGCTCAGCCAAGGTATTTGCAACGTTCCCCATGAGATATTCATTTTTTGGGCACCTCCCCACAGGGACATCAATGGTGACTCAGTGACACTGAGAGTTTGCCGGGAAGTGCGGGAGGGCTGCCTGCCACGCACAAGTGGTGACATAAGTGGTGGGCAAGTGTAGAAACAACAACTCCTCTGTTGCAACAGGAGGTGAAGGTTTCATCTCCCCGTGAATGGTTCCCCTCACAGTGACTAAGCTGTTCCCTTCATGCAGCTAACGGAGAGACTGTGCCACGCGCTGTGTATTCCTGTAAACCAGCCAGCTTCGGGTCATCCCACCTCAAGGCTTCTCAGAAGGGATCTCTCAGTGTGCTGGTTTCATGAGAGATGCTGAATACAGACTGAATTGGATTTTAATCACTCTTTCCTTCCTTGTTAAACACTTCCCGTAGGAGTTGCAGACCCTCAGTTTAGCTGACAGGAAGGTAAGGACATCTCCCTCTTAAGCCCTGTCTGTTCATGTGTTCGTAGCTTGGGTCTTGCTCCTGAGCTGTGCTGTGTGTTATTAGCCCTTTGCCTGCAACACGAGATGACCATCAACATTTTCACCACACTCTTAGTTTTCACAGAAAATCTATCTGGTGTTAGTGACAGCTGTGAACTTCGAGTACAGTGTCTGCTCCTGGGTGCCTCAACCAAAACTCACACATTGTGCAGTCTGGGACAGGGGTGCTGGCACACAGGCCTGTCCAGAAAAAGCTATCCCTAATGAAGACCAGTTCCAGGAATCACTAAGGAAAACTGAAGAGGATAAATTGGTCCCGGAGGGTTCAACAAATCTCAGATTGCAGAGAGATTCTGAATTAATTGACAACCTTTCTTTCTTCCAGGGTTTGTGTTTCTAAGCTTTCAATGGACCATGAGTGTCTGCTGTTCATGATTACTTTGGGTTTAGACCTTACTCTGAAGGCCTTTTTTATGACTATCTTATCATCTGGGACGGATGTCCAGCACCCAAGCGAGTGTCTCGTGCTGCCCAAGCAATTGTGCAGGCTGTCCCTCCTCTTTTTGGGGACAGGACAAGAGCACGTGCCAAACATCCATCAGACAGGCGAGTGCATTGCCGGAAGGGGCTCAGACATTGTCATGATAAGCAAATACAACAGCCTACCCAGAACACAATAGAGGCTCCAGTTTATTCCTAAATTATTAATGTTCCCTGAGGAGAGGCTTTATAGTGCTGACTTGGGCACTGTGAGAACACAATCTCTTCCCAGAGAGGCAGTGGGCTCCTCCCCACAGTATCTCCTGGTGGGATCACAACGGAGCTTGGCCCATCCCAGGCTGGTTATCCAAGGGGGCAGGACATGGCTTCCAGTGCCAGCTGGGAGAGGACACCTGCAGCATGGGGTGGCAGCCCCATGGGTGGTACTGTGGGTGGCAAATGTCCTCTCCCCTGGTTAGCAGGCTGGCAGCACCTTTCCTGGTGGAAAATAACATCATTCACTGCCTTGGGGTTTGTCAGGGGGCTTTTCATCACCACTTTTTCGAATCTCTATTGTCTGCTCCCTACATGGGAGGTTGAAAAGCCAGGACTTGGGCTCCCTCACCCCACAGACTGTGATTCTGCTGTAGAGTGACTCCCCTTAAAGGCTTTTAGGGGTGTTTCAGCTCAGTCTCACTGTAGCCTGGTGAACACCCCAGAGTGCAGGAGCACGGACACGAAGCTGTGGGACGCTGTACAGGTGCAGACCACGGAGGGGACAGGTGTTGGGGAGCTCCTATGGATTCATTCCAACCCCCAGCTGCTTTCCAGGCAATTCAGACACCTCCACCCTCACAGGAACTGTGCCTCTCCCCAGGACAGTGCAGCACAGGCGTCCCCCAGGCACCCCCAGGGCAGGATACTGGCAATACATGGGTCTCTTAAAGGAGAGGGAATGGCACAAAATGGTCACAACAGGGATTCCCTCTGACAGGTCCTGGTGCTGATCCTGGCTGTGAAGGGGTCCTGGCTTGGCTGCTGGAGTGAAGAGTGATGCTGGAGAAAGTACCTCCGTACCTTGGGGAATCATTGCTAAAGCTAAGAGGGAGTGAAAGCCATCCTAAACCACACCTCTCCCATCATGGGAAACAGCCTGGCAAGAGGAAGAAATAAGTGAATCCCAACAGACAGGACCTGGGATGAGCTAGAGTGAGTGGGGGAAGAAGAAAGGCGGGGGGAAGGTATTGAGGCAGCCTCTACATGGTTCCACTTCCCCTTTTTTCAGTCGTGTGGCAATGCCATTCACTAGGAAACATGAATCAGTGGCATTTCCCTGCTGTGTGCCCCCCTGAGAGCTGCTGCAGTTCTCCAGGAGACCTGGACCAGCTTCTCCCTGCTCCTGCACCGGCACAGGCCAAGGGCTGAGGTGATGGAGCCACCAAGCACTCGCCCTGCCATGGCTGAGCCCTGAGGTTTTCTCACAAGGCTTTTGGCTGCTGTCAGCAGGAGCAAGGCTTGGCACAAACACAGCACTGCAGTAGAGGAAGCTGTGCTTGTGCATCTCACCCAGCAAAGGTGGAGAATGGCATTTTTGGTGTGACAAAGGCACACACAGAGTTTTGGCACCTCCTGGCAGCCCAAAAGTTGTCACTGCCATACAACCTCTGGCAGCAGCGGGGTGTTTGCTTCACCAGGGATCTACCACATCTCCTCACCTTGTCTGCAAGGAGTGAGGTTTACCCCTGCTCTCAGGAGACACAACCTGTCCTGCCTCAACAGCTTCCTGGGGAAGGTGGATCTACACCGACCCCAGCCGTGTGTGGTGAAGCATGGATGCCATCGGGCCTCGAGAATTCTGTCACCAGCTCCTCGCTTCAGTGCAGAGCACAGCGAGAGCTTCAGCCATGGTGATTATGTGGCTGAGTCACCAGCACAGGCTCTGAACCCAGCTGTGTCCTCTGGACAACATGGGCCATGGCAAAATGCCACGTAGGACATCTTGTAGTAGATAGAGGGGTCCTCGTCCTTGGGCACTTTCCAAAATGACACTGCCCCAGGCAGATCGGGCACTTGGGTGTCAGCTTTGGAGGTGGGTGCCAGTCACACACAAGAAGGGAAACCATAGCCAAGGTCACTGATTTCAACAGCAAACAGCACAAAACTAGAGAGGAAACAGCATCTGGAGCCTCTGCAGCTGTCATCTCTCTTCCAACACCTCAAGGGTGAGCAACCCCCAGTGGAAGAGGAGGGTGGCCCCATAGTGCTCCCAGTCCCCCCAGCTCCCCTGGCTCTGTGGATGGGGAGAAAAGCCACCCCACTTGGTGTCCTCACCGGAGCCTGGTGGTGGCTGCAGCCACCAGCCCCGTGGTGCCACAGGACTGTCCCCACAGGTCACACCCTCTCCTGCACTAGGGCCCTGCAGGGTTTGTTGTGGCCACCAAGGCTGCTGGAAAACGACATTTCAGTCCTGCTGGCAGCCTTCCAATTTCAACATTTTTTTCTTTCTTCCTTGAAAGAAGGCAAAGAGGGAAGCAAGGCTGGGGAGGGACAAAACAGAGCAGGAGGAGCTCAAACCAATAGCTTATGACACTTTTTTTTGCTCAGGCCTCTTAGAAAGGCTTGTTTGGGAATGGGACACTTTGAAATGTCCTACTTAGATGGCAAATGCCTTATCTAGTAAAGAAAGCTAACCTCCTTCTCGTCTGAGACGCCTAAAAAACTTTCCCTTGGCTTCCTTCCACACAGCTGACGGACGACCCCATTCCAGCCCCGCGGCTGCGTGCCGGCTGCACTGTGTCCTGTCACGGGCATGGTGCAGGGGGCCTGGTGGCACTCCTCTGGGGCCTGGGAGAGCAGCCAGGGTCCCTGAGGGTGGTCCTGCTTCCCCCCGTGGGGAGCTGAGGGGATGGGTGCTGCCAGGGGCACAGGACAGCTCAGAGCTTGCTCCAGCTCTCCACCCAGCTGAGTTGCAGCATCTGCAGAGTGTACACAGACTTTAGTTAAAGGTCACTGACATTTCCACTGGTCACAGTCACCTCAGCCTGCTCCATCTCCATCTCCATCTCCATTTCCAAGGCAAGCCTGTTCCTCCCTCCCAGGAGCACAGCCACGTTCCCACCTTCCTCCCAGTGCCACATCTCAGGGATGGAGTTGCAAACTCTCCCATCAGGGTAATGACTGCCACAGTTCTCTGCCTGCCTGTGCTCAGCTGTGATCCACCTCTCACAGCTCCACCTGGGGGGGTTCAAAGCCAGCTCCAGCCAGTGATGGGCAGCGTAGCCATCTGTCCCAGCCATCATCCACCACCTCAGCAGGTTACCCAGACGGGCAGGGGGGATCAGCCAGGCTTTGGGAGGACCTGATCCATGTGTGCAAACATGGCGTGGTCCCTGCTGCTGGGAATAATAGACTTTCTGCGATTACCCCGCATGTTTTGGAAGCCAGGATTTCAAAGCAGCAATCAAGCCCTAATTGATTAAATGCTCACCGCATTCCCGGGAGTGAGCTGCTGCCCCCCGGATAAATGGGAATAAGTAACAGGCAATTAGCGATTTGCCTGAGGTGCTTCTGCCTGTTGGTAATGTCTGGGCTCAGACTCCTCTGGCCCTGTTAGTCATTAGACCACACATCCTCCATCCTCTCCCGGTGGCATCCCGACAGCCCTGGCAGGGTGGAAAGAGCAAAATAATCTAACTTCACGTTTATCTAGGAAAAAGTTTCCCACAGTCCCTTCTGGCTCTTTTTGTTTTGATTCTCTGCAAAGTTAAAATAAATCTCGAACTGCAACTGCGGGGCTTTTTTGAACACAGTTGGTTGCTAGAGCATCGTTTGAGGGAAACACATTCAAAAGCAGAACAGTGTGTTTATTGCCAGAGCTGGGCTGGCTGGACAAGGCTGATCAAGTATTTTAAGCACCATGTGACATTTATGCACTGCAGAAAGCAGTCGTGGTCTCCCTGAGCTTGTGGCCGCTGCTTCTCTTCCTTCTGGACAAAATCTTATGCCCTTTGTCTCCAACATTTTGATTTGCTATGCAACACAGGTCCTGATTTTCTGTCTGCTTACCCTGCGCTGTTCCTGGAGTGCAGGGGGACCAGGGGGCATCTCCCAGCCCCCCGGCTCCCCACTGACCATCTCTTTCGCCCACATCGGCAGTGCTAAGGGCACTCAGTCGGTATCAGTGTCCAACAAGCACTGAATCACATCTCAGTCGTCCCCAGGCCCAGCATACAATTTGGGAATCAAATCAAAGTGAAGAAATCTTTGTTCTTTCATGCTTTCTTTCCCGTTAAAGCCACTCTGAAACAAATGTCGTCTTCTTTAGGAATGTGGTCTTTTTGAAAAGCTTTTAGGATTGTTTTTGTCTTTCTCTTGTTCCCTTTGCTATTCAGTACTATCAAAAGGGACTGGAGTGACATTAATGGAAGTTAAACAGGGTTTTGACCTCCTCTAGAATGTCTAAACCAGCACTTAGTGTCTTCATCTCGCTGCTCATTAGTGTGTTATGAAAATCCTTCCCATGTGATGGTTGGGATGAGCTGGCTGGAGGGCTCTTTCCAAGAAAGCCCTGAAGAAGCACTCTCTTTGCAGGAAAACGGGTATTTGTAGGTAAATGCAGCCCATTCCCCCAGCCTGGCTGTTTTAAAGCTGTCAGTAACCACCCAGAGAATTTCTTCAGCTGCACGCACACTGCTGGTCTGTAAAACCCTGAACTTTGCTTTGACTTGGTGTCTATTTGTTTGAGAATATCCTGACCTGCTATTCTGGCAGTGTGGGATGGAAGTGCTCCACTGCTGACATCTGGGAAGCTGGGAGGAAGGGACTCTGTGCTCCCAAACCGTGCTGCCCACGGTGCTGTGGCTGATGTGATCCCACCGTGAGCTCTGGGAAAGAGCAAAGCTTCTCCACGCCCAGAATCTACAGTGGGATCGCACTGAAACCCAGCTCCAAATGCTTCTCCTGGGCAAAAGGATCTAATTAAGTCCCAGAGGGCTGAACATTTACCCAGTTAGCACTTCGTTTTGGGATACTACAGATTTTTCAGACAGGGAAAGCTGTTGTGCATCACTAGAAGATGTGGCCTTTACATTGCAATTAGCTGTATCTTCACGCCAATCAAAGTTGTCTCATAACCAAATGGTGTCCTAAAAGCTGATAACGCAGCATTCCTGACCACTGCACACATTTTTTGAATATCTCAGTGATATGGATTTCATTCCTTGCAGTCAGCGGAAAAACCTCCAGTGACTCACAAGGGATAGGAATCCTTACGAAAATAATCCGTGCTGGAAAACCAACACTTCCCCTCCGCTATCTCTGCCTGCTGCCAGCGGGGGTGAGAGCGGTACAGCCAGGCAAGGACTTCTCCTGCCCACACCGGCTCGGGTTACACTGCAGAGTAAGGAAGGCACCGCAGCCCTGCCTGCCCTGCCAGTGCAGCCCGGGACAGACGTGCTGACAGCACTGTCAGCGTCAGAGAACAAATCCGGATGGGAACCCAAAGAAAGGCCCTGTGTGACTGTTCTTCATAACCATTTAAAGTGTGATTTCCACGTGGCATCATTTACCACACCCCACCTGGCTCCACACACGGGGGCACTGGGAGACGGGGTGGAGATGTGACACCAAGGAGATGAGCTTCCTGTGCTTCCAGTTGCACCCCAGTCTGTTCACAGTTCCGTGGGCACCTTCAATCTGAGTATTCTGGCATCTCCTTTGCATTGCTGCTGCTTTATTACAACCAGTTCTTTTCATGGCTGCTGTTCCCGTCCTGAGAGCGGGATTGGATAAAGTGGGATGGGATGGGATGGGATGGGAGGTGTGCAAGCAGAGGAAGGCAGCCCAAGGCATGCATGGCATTGCCACCACAGTGGGATGGTAGCTCCCTGGCAGAGCCCATCACAGGGAAACCTTCTCCTCTGGTGGCTGGGATATGTGAAGCTGATCTCAAAATGCTGATGGGGGTCCTCCTCCTGGGGGGTTGAGATCAGGAAGGCTTGTGGCAGTAGGAACTGAGCACAGAAAAGGTGCCAACATGACGGACAGAGTAGGAAGCTGCACCCATGCTCCTCCACATCACTTTACGTTGCTCCCTGGCACAGGATTCCAGCAGGATCTCCCCTCCATGCATGGGCTGTGCTTCCCTCAGGCCTGGCTGCTTAGATGCAAGCACTCCCTGGTCTTTCTAAGACAGAGGAAATCTGCCTTGAAACCAAGTGGCCTCTCTGGCTGCAGCTTTATCTCCTTCCTGTTTACTGTGGAGGTCCCTGACAGGGCTGGTTGTTCCCACCATCACAGCGCCCAGCCCCTCTCAAGGATGTCAGGGTGTCTCCCACCACCCTGGGAGCCCTGCACTGGCACCTCCCTTCCCCTCTCCATCTGCCCTCACCCTGTGCTGGGCACAGCAGGTCCCCTGGAACACCCAGCAGGGCCAGTGCCTTCCCTGCCTGCGGGGCTGCCCCTCCCTGCACTGCCATCCCACTTGCTTCCCTTCCACGTTTGGTCAAGCTCTTCATCCTGACATTTAAAACCCTGGGCTGAGCAGTCTCTACTCACAGCTCAGCTTTCCTCCTACTCTTGCTCTCCTCATGGTAGCACCACAGGCTCATCTCTTCTGCCACTCTCTTCATCTCTGGCTCCCGCTCCTGCCTCCCACTCCCCATCTCTCCAGGCTGCTCCCTCTTGTCTTGCTTTCACCTGTTGGGCAACTGGCCCATCTTCCCCACACTGCCCCAGAGCTGCCTTCCTTCAGCTTGCCTTTCACCTATGCTCCCTGCTCAGTGTTGTTTGTTCCTCTTTTGGGCCTTAGGACAAAAATATCTCCCCACGCAGGCAGCCTGCGCTGCCGGTCAGATTTCCTCGTGAGTTGTGTGAGCAATGTTGTTTATGTGCTGGGCAAATACACTGACCCAATGGGAAAGAGCAGGCAATTCCTGTGAAAATGTGCTCTCAGGTTACTGCTTTTCATCTACCTATTTTTTTTTTCTAATGTATCATTCTCACTAGTTTAATGTTTGGTTTTTATTTCGAAGCACACAGGCATGCCCCCGCCCCCAGTTACTGAGTGCAGGAGGTTATTGCAGTGTTGCAACTCTGTCAAAGAAAACTGCCCCCTCTATAGAGCAAGATGTGCTGAAAGCTTCAAGGTCACAGCCATAAATCCTGCTCACCTCCCTCTCTCTTGTTTGCTCTCTGCTTAAGGTGTGTCGGGCACTGCTGTGCCCCCGTTTCCTCCCTTCTGGAGGTACCCTTTGGTTTGTTCTTCTGGCAGCAAAGCAGAGCAGTACCTTTGGCCTAAACTACTGGAGAGAGTCCAGAGGAGGCCACCAAGCTGATCAGAGGGATGGAGTACCCCTCCTATGAGCAAAGGCTGAGAGGATTGGGATTGTTCAGCCTGGAAAAGAGAAGCTTCAGGGTGACCTAACTGCAGCCTTCCAGTGCCTGAAGGGAGCTGACAAGAAAGATGGAGAGATGCTATTTACAAGGGCCTGGAGTGACAGGACTAGGGAGAATGGCTTCAAATTGGCAGAGAGTAGGTTTAAGTTAGATATTAGGAAGAAATAAGTTTGGCATGGGATGGAGCCCCTTGTCTGCTCCTCACAAACCCCCAGGTGTCAGTCCCCCTCCTGCTGCAGATGTGGCAGGACACGAGGCAGGAGGTGAGGGCTGTGGCACAGGATGTGGGCCATGCAGATCCCACCACTTCACCCCTCGAGGGAATCCACAGCATCCTGACTGCGTCTCTGTATCCTGGGGGGTGGGTTACTCCCAGTCCCTCGTGCTGGAGTTGCTCCACTTTCCACAGGCTCTTTAAATAGCCAGGAGCCAAAGAGAGGATGACCTGGGAGTTGAGAGACTTCCTTGTGCGGTGGGACGTTGCTTCCACCGCTTGGTCAGAGAGAGGCAGATGGGTTTCCCACAGCTCTGTGCCCTGACCACAAAGTGCTGCTGCTGGGTCCCAGTGGCTTTGTGACTTGCCCCTGAAATGTCAGCTGCTGAAGGGGAGCTGCGTGTTCCATGGCTGATTGGAGCTGTGTTTCTTGTGGATAAATTCTCAGCCAGAAGAGAAACCCTGCGCTAATAAAGTTGTAGCTTAGAGACAAGCAAGAGCAGTTACAGCCTTGAGGGGCCCTGGTGCAGAGTAGCTCCTTACAGTCCCTGAGGTGAGTGAGAGGACTTTTGCACTGTCTCATTTAAGAATTACAAAGCAGAGGAGAATTCAGCTCAGTCTCCATCCTCAGGGTGCCTTCCTGAGTCACTGTGACTTGGCTGGCATTGGCCACAGCATCGTAAAACCATTGACTTGAGCGTGTCTGGCAGGTCTTTGGATGACATCTGGTCCCAGCCCCTGCTCAAAGCACAGCCAACACAGTTCAAACGTCTCAGGGACTTGTCCAGCTGAGCCCTGAGTATCTCTAAGGCTGCAGCTTACACAGCATCTCTGGTCAGCCTGGTCCAGTGTGTGACTACCCTCACAGGGAGACAACTTTTTCTAGGACATAATCAGAATCTCCCTCTTGCAACCCATTTCTGCTGCCTCTCTTCCTGTCCCTGTGCACCTCCACCATGACATCCCCTATCCCCCTGCCAAAGAACTCCAACTCCTTGGCTTGTGCTTTTGAAGTTCTGGCCACTGAAAATGCCAGCTGTTAATGTGGCATTTGCAAAGAAGCAAGACAAGCTCCACTCTGCCTATGAGACACAAACCCAGGCACAGGAAGTTTCTGATTTGGGAGACAGATTAACTGCATGAGGCTTTGTGCCCAGCCCACCTACCTGACATGTCCAGCCCATTAGTGAAGCTTGCATGGTGCAGAGATCTGCCCATTTCGTGTGCCAGTCCTCCAGGGCTATTGCACCAGCCCTGCTGCATTTCATTGCCCAACAAAGTCTGGATGTTATTACCACATCCATACAGGAATATTTTGGGCATCTCCATCTGCACTGGGTTCACTGGGTTCCTGAGGAGCTACTGAAAACATTGCAATGCTCTTCAGTGTGGTGGTGAAAGGACTGAGCCCGGCAGAGTGGTGTCAGAAAGAAAGAGGTTGGGCTCTTGCCACAGAGGAAATGGGAGCAGAAGGATCAAAGTCTGTGACTAATGATGCAAACTGTGTATCCAAAGGGTACTTCTACCCCTGAGAACACAGGCAAAGCAATAAGCGTGGCTTGGGGTTCAGACCAGGCACAACTTTGTACAAAAAAGGGAAAATAAAGGATGACAGACTCAAAATTACAGCCCTACTGGGTTCTGCCTGCTCAGAGCTCTGCAAGATCTTCACAGCTTGGACCCCAGCTAACAGCAAGATTGTCTTGGAACTACCTCTCCTTTGACTCATGGTGTTCCTGCAGGATGCCTTGACTATGATGTTACTCCTTCCTGAGAGCAATTATCAGGGAAGCATTCGTTTTCACTGTTTAACACAAAGCAGACATTAAACACGCCTCGTGTGCAGGGGAGGGGAAATCAGCAGTCAGTGCTGGGTCTGCTGAGTCAGTAGGGATGCTCTCTGGGATGTGCAAAACTGGGTAGCTGCCCACTGCTTTCAGCTAGTGAGAGCACCTAAGCCCCGTGGCACTCATCCTGACAGACAAAAAAAAATAAAGAAAAAAAAGCAACAAACTGATTTTATGGAGCACTTGCTCACTCCTTTTTCCACTGTGCAGAATTAGGCTCCTTTCAAGCAGACCTGGGCTGGAGATGCCCAGCTGGAGCCGTCCAAAACAGACCCCCAGTGTGAGCCAGCAGCACAGACTGGCAGGTCTGTGTGCCCTTCTTCCCTTATTAATGCAGGTAACCTGTGAGTGCCCATCTGGGGCTCATTTACTGCACTGGGCTCTTCCACACAACCTAGGAATGAGGGGCTTGCTCCTTCTGCAAAGACTGTGTGTCAGGGAAGCCTGATCCATGAATCAGTCTCCTTCATGACTTACTCTTTCATGGAGAAGAGGCAAAAAAAGGATGTTCCTTCCCAAGACATCTGTGTCAGTCCCTTGAGCCAGCAGGGACTTTGATGTTGGGGTTATGATGGAAGCAGGGGGCTCATACTGTTCGTCACCTGTGTTTGTTCAAACTCTCCAGTCGTTAAAGCAGAGATTCAGCCTGTTTGCAGATTCCTGTGTCACTGCTGTTTACTGACCTGGCAAACACATCTTTGTGGTGATATGACTGCTTGATAGAAAGGCTCTTTCCCCAGGAGCTGGGAGAGAAGGGAGGAGAATGCTGGATCACAGTTGTTAGACAGGCAAAAAGTGCCCATGATGCAAAGGCTTTTGTTTGTTTGGTTGGTTGTTTGTTTGGTTTGTTTTTGTGCATAGATTAATTGAAGTCAAAACCTAATGCTGGTCACTGAGCACAACACCTAACCCAGTGGGTGGGCAGGCAACCCTCTCCAGGCTCACCACATCCCCTTGGTGGGGGTCCCCAGAGCCCTACCAGAACTTGTCCAAATCCTGTGCACACACTCTGCCAGATTTTGCAGATACTTCATCTTTTTAGCAGGGTGAATAATGAGGATTCACCACTCTGCTGACTGCGTGGGGCTGCTTACGCAGAAAGGCGCTGCAGTTTTGGAAACTGAAGATCACACAACCACAATCTGTTTGCTGATGTCCACCTTCTTCCATCGCCTCTGAACACAGGATGATGCTGTAGCCAGAAGCCCAGTGGCCTCAAATCAGGCAGAATACACTGCCTGTGTGCCCAGCAGTTAGCACACAATTACAGAGCAGGTAGGGGATTTCTTTGGATTCAAGGAATGGCGACGTCAGGAGCAGCTGCGCTGCGATTATCACCTATAAAAAACAGCTCTTGGTGATTCCAGGAGAACAAGGAAGATGAGGTAATTATGGTTTTGGCACGGTTAGCACTGGCTGAGAGCATTTTCAGTCAAGCCAGGACAGAGAGTGTGTTGTTCCTTTCCAAGGCAGTCGAGACAACTGTCCACGTTCCAGGAGCCCCTTCTCCCCCTCGGAAATCCAGCTGTTGCACAGCACATGGAAACACCGAGCAGCTGCTGGGGGCCATCCACGAGAACCTGCTGGGCACTTTTAGGTGGACAGCATGCAGTCGTCCTAAACTATTTTGGACCTGGAGCACACCAACTATCCTGGCTCCAGAGCGAATGAAAGACTCGACAGCTGCGAGGGCTTTCAAGGATAATCAACTGCATCGGCCAGGGAGCCTCTGGGAGACAAAGATGAGCCATTTGGGAACCCTGGGAGGAACACTTCCCCTTAGACTGCCCCCAGGGTCAGGAAGGATGGAGGAAGGGACGAATAGCCAGTTGGTTTGCTTCTGCCTGGACATCCAGAGCTGGCTTTAAAAAATGTGAAGGAAAGCTTAGGGTGCCTTTCAGAAACCTGCATGCCTAAGCAAAACTCCTACTGTGAGGAGATCCTGGAGACAAGAGCAAGGACTTTTCCTGGGAGAAGCTGCTGGCAAGGTGCATAGAGCTTCCCATGCTGGGCCTTGGCAGGAGTTAATGGAGCCCATGGAGACAGCAGGCAGGAAGGGAAGGGTCAAGGCTGCCAGGAAAGGGCTCCTCTGGAGCAGGTCCCTGCTGCTGGGCAGAATGTGCTTGCTGCCAAATGGCAGCAACAACTGAGGTGGAGGGGGAAATGGGAGATTCCATAAAGCTCTGAAACACACAGAAACAGGGTAAATGGTACAATTTTAACTTTTTTTTTTTTTTTTTTTTTTGTTCTGTTCCTCTCCCAAGGGCTTCAGCCAGGCACACATTCCACTGGCACTAGAGCGAGCAGGAAGGCCAACAGGAATACCTGTGCCTGTGTCCAGCAGGGGTCACTGACGATTTTCTTGCTTTTAAAGCTTTTTTTCCCCCTTCTTTCCATCTTTTTTTTGGGGGGGGCTGCCATTCCAAGAAAGCATCCATGCTGTGGGTAGGAATGCCCTGCTGGGGACAGCTAGGAGTGTGGTGAAATGTCCTCCCAAGGATGCCTTGAGCAGTGGGACAGCACCAGGGGGACAGATGCAGGAGCTGATCAGTGCAGCATCCCCCTCGCACTAGGACTGCACTGGGGCAGAGTCTAGAGTTAAACTCATGGCCAGTGGAGCAGTCTGGCTGTGGAGGTCCTGTCAAACAAGACATGCTGTGCATCCAGCACGAGTCTCCAGCTCCCTCATGCTACTCCAGTGATGAAAAGTTGCTGCCACTTCTCCAGGATAGAACCCAGCCTTTTTTGTCTTAGTTTATTAGTACAACTGGTTTATGGCTCGCTGTGTTTTCATTGCGTTCACTAATGGATTTTATGCAAAACAATTCACTGGTGAGACTCTAAAGGCCAGCAGCCTGCACTGGTGATGCTTCTGCAAAGTTTCCCTGTCCTTCCCAGTGGTATTTGCCCAGGCAGTGCAGGAATGCTGCTCCCTCTGTGTCAGGACATGATGATATAGTGGTGCACATCAACTCCACTCTGCTCTCTTTCAATGCCAGGAAAACAGTTTGCCATTAACAATGTGCCCAAGAGAAATTTTCTTTCTGTCTGCTGATGAAGCTGGGTGCAGAGAGAATTTGTTATCACTGGAAATTCCTCAGTGAATGCCTTCAGTGGCTGGCACTGGATCACCCAGTGAACTGCACTCTGACCATGCCTTAGCTATTCATTTCCCATCAGGTTTGGCCTTGGCATTTTTTTCTGATTCCCAGACCAGTATTTCCTTTCCATAAATGTTGCTGCATGAGCACATTCTCTCTGAAGAGAATGTAGAAGTAGCTCACGTGGCTACTGTGTTATTTAACAAGGCTCCTGTTCATGAAAAACAGAAAAAAGAAATTAAAAAAGAGAGGAGTTTCTGAATACCTTCCTGTCTTGTGAAGATGCAGTAATAGATGTTCTCACCACAGCCCCATCCTACTTGTGCTCCTTCCTGTACTTTGTCCCAACTACACTGCAAGCTTGTATTTACCCAATTCAATGCATGTTCTGTAAGGCAGATTATCCCACTTTCCCAAAAGCATTCCACTCTTCCCAAAAGCACTTCTCCTGCTAACAGAGAAGGCACATATCCCTTTATGGCTTATCCCTTTGATTTCAAAGGTGAGAAACTTTTTTGTCTGAGGAAAATGTTTATCAATATTGCCTGTAGGCTAAAGCCTCCAATCCCAGGTTAGACTGCCTTTGATATTACAAACCAGCAGAATAATTTCATGCTGTCAACAGAAGGAACATGAAAATATATTGACTTTCTTATCTAGTATCTCTTATTAACAAATTATGGAAATGTTTGGCCATCACATTAGTTTTTATTGGCATGCAGTGAAGCAAAAAGATGTATCTGGATGCCTTGCAGACTGTACACCTTTTTACCACCAGTTCCCTCAATCCCAAATCATTCCCCATGATGGGATGTGCCATCTGCAGCTACAGGGTGGGGTGTCCTCACATAGACCCACCAGAAGAGGTTTTGCACTGGAACCCACTGCAAATCTAAACCCATTTTGTTCTCCTTCTTCACACTCTTCCTCCTTCCATTATAAATTACACAATTTAGAGGTTTTCATCCCAAAAAGCCCTGCTGCTGACATAAGTGACATGACTTACCCAAGCAGGAACATGCTGACTGGAGGAATTCACGTCACAGATCTCAGCTCCTATGGAAGTGTCTACCCAAAATTTGCAGATGAGTTCAGCTCCTGACTTTCTCACCCTTGCTTGCAGTGAGAATTTCTGCATAACTAGGTCTCTTCCTAATCTGACTCTCCACCTCTTATGCATCTAGAAGTGTTATTCTTTAAAATAAATACCCACAGAATATGATCTTGCTATCCTCACATAATTAGGACACCTTCTAAAAGGCATCTCTTTAGACCAAGACACCTGTCTGTCCTCACTACCAAGATGAGCAGTGGCAGATTTGATTGTAAGGGTTTGCTCCCAGTACGTCCAACGAGACTGGGGAACCATCTGCCCAACTGAAAAGCATAAATTAAGCAGGGAAAGAGAATTTGTGTCACTGATCTTGTGAGAGGTGATGGGTATCAACACAGAGGAAGCAGTTTGAGCCAACTTGAAAAATTATCAAGAGCATGCAACAGGAAGACTTCTCGAAGACAGCATGTCCTGCTGAGTGTGAGGACAAAGCCGTGTGCTCTCTGGTTGTATCAGCTGTGTAACAAGGGGAGTAGCTCTAGCTGGAGCAGGAACATCTGGTTTCCTATTTGAGGAGCCACAATCAATCTGCTCCAGCAGCACAAACTGCTTACTTCACCCCAAACTTAAAGCTCTTGTGAAACCATCGCTGGAGAACCATCTGGTTTGGAGTTGTCTTGTCAGTATCTGTCTTGTGAAAGATATTTTCAGGATGTCAACAAACAACCCCATCCAAAAAGTTCTTCCATGTTTCTTGTCATCCATGATGGCATATATTTAGATGCCATATGCCCTGTACTTTGCTTCCCTGGAAACTCAGGGCTCTCTTGTGCCAAGAATTGCACATAAGAAATTTCCCATGTGTTACTGTTCATAGGTTCTTGCTCAGCCCCGGGACTGGAGCGTAACACACGTGTGCACATTTGAAAATAGATTGTCTTGGTGTCCCACTCACAGACTGTGAGCCCTCCCACATCCCCCACTCCTGCTTCCTTGGAGTCATTTCATCAGCTGGGACGCACAAAGCAGGAATTTTGCTAACCCTTTGTCCCCTGAAACGTTATTTATTGTCTTCACCTCCATCACAGCCCACGTGCAGAACCAGTGTGTAAGAATGCATCACGCATGATTCAACGCCACGCAAAAATTCTGCTGAGTTTCTCACACCCGGCACCAATGGGAGCCTTTGTCTGGTGTGTGTGGCCGCAGAATGCCAACCTCCCAGTGTGTAAAATGCATTCAGTTCCAAACAGCCCACGTGCACACCCAAAACGCCAGAGGACTCATTACATTCGTTGTCCAGAAAGTGGTGTTTTGTTCTGTGTCCCTGCTCTGCCTGACTCCGGGTGAATGCGATTGGAAATGCCACAGACGCAGCTCCCAAGTAACGTAAGAGCAGGATTACAGTTTTCCTGACACGGGAGGGGGGGGACAACAATGCAGCTGACGTAGGAGGGGACGGATTGCAGCGCATCTGACAGAGCAGCAATTACAGGAAATGTATTTGCAGGGATGGACGGATGGAAAACGAATTGAATATGCTGGAGGAGGACAATAAAGGTGTGTTGCAACAGTCCTTCCCCCCGCTGGAAAGCTGCATTTCTCACTTGTCCACCGGCACAAACACTCTGTGCTGCATGGCAGGAAATATCCAACGCAAATATCGCATCAATCTCTGAGGAAGGATACCTGTTTTCGTAACTTGCTCATTGACGAAGGGCTCTTGCTAGTGGCTCACACAATAGGTGGATACATCAGGTTTTCCCCATGGAATAACTGTACCACCGGCAGCATGCTGTAAACGTAACTTTTATTTTGTTTCTGTTTTCTTTCAGAGCGAGCAAAGTAGAGAAGAAGGGGAAGGGGAGAAGCTCCTGATTTTTTGGTATGCAGTAGACAAAAGCCATTAAAACCCTCTTAAAAGGAGCCTGTGCACATCCCCTTGCCTGGCAGAGGTACAGGCAGGCACAAGCAGATGAAGCAATTACCTGGGACTCCAGGGAAGTGATTGCCTTTCCATTTCAAACTGCAGCAAGAGCACGGTGGATCTCAGACTCTAATGCATGAATATAGAAGAAAGGTGAGGGGGCCCTTATTAATTTTGTCCCTGGGGAGTGATTTGGAGCTTTCCGCATGAATCACTCACCAAGTGAGGGGAGGGGAGCGGAGGCCGCAGCGAGGGGACATCAAAACTGCCTCGCTCAGGTCACTGTTTCCAGCACAGCCACCAACAAAGAACACACGTGTGTGTGCAGTGAATTCCATTGTCTCAGGATGCTTCCTGTTGGGCACGTGTCCACATCACCCGCAGCTGCACGGCCGGGGCACGCCCGCATCCTATGGCACTCCTGTAAAATGCAGTGGGACACTTGGGACAGTCAGTCCAAAAGGAACGAGGCCGAATTCCTTCCTGCCCTCACAGATTGCCCCCCCAGCCCAGCACCGGAGCAGACATCCAGTCCCTGCACTGCCTGAAGGATAGCTGGCAGGTCTTCCCAGATGGGAACACCTCATGGCAACCCCAGCAGCCGTAAGGACAAGGGAAACAGCCTTCAGTCTCCTGGCCTGCCCACGGGAAGGTTCCCAAACTCGCTTCCCAGCTCTCCCATCAGGCTGGCAGAATTTCCCCAACTCTTTTGTACAGATCCCAAAGAGAAAAGATCCCACACAAGGAGAAGGGGAAGGATAACTTCACAGGAATGAAATCCCCTGTCAAATGGATCGTGGACATGCCTCCCTCCTACCTCTGCTCTCATATCTGAAGTCTACTTAGCATTTATTTTTTGCTTTGGAAGCTGGCAGCTTCTGGCTGCTCTTACACTGATAAGTTGTGGCCTAAAAAAACCCCAAACAACAAAGCAACACGAGCTACTACAGTGTGTAGGATGTTTCAGGGAGCAGTGAGAAGCAATACACACTTTCAACAGAAACTGCTGGCAAAGAGTGGCAAATCTTGGGAGCTGCAGAAAGCAGCTGATGCTGTTTGACCTGCTCTCTGTCCACATTTCATCTGGGAGTGGGAGGATAACATTAGACTACAAGTACTAATCTTACAGAAAGTCCAGCCTGATAGAAAAATCACATATAAGTATAAACTGTATTAAACCCAGTATGTACATAACTCTATTTATACCAGCTGTAAGAATAACATTAATCACTTAATTCCAGTGTGAAGGATGGAGTTAAAGGACTTTGCCTGAGCTCAGGGCACACAAAGGTATTTCCCAGTTCTGCCACAGACTTGCCTCGTCACCACCATGAGCAAGACACTTCACCCTTGCAGTCTTCTTGCCCTCCCAGTAGTAAAGCAGGTAAAGTGGGGGAAATTACCTCTTTTCCTTATCTTTTGTGCCTTTTGCCTGTATAGATTGTATGGTCTTGGTGGGAAAGTGACATTTCCAAGTGTTGATCTGCAGGCATCTGAAGTCCAGGTGGTTCTGCCCCAGGAAGGTCCCTGCCTGGCTGATTCTGATGCCAAGAGTAACAGCAGCTTAACACAGATGTGCTGAGACCCAGAGGTCTTTGGTCCTCTTCAGTCAAATTTTGGTAGAATAAGTGCTTTACCTTGCAGGATACCTTGAAGATGGATGTTTTAAGAGATGTAAACAAAGTGACTTTAATCTAAATTTAAATAGGCACAGTTAGATTACAGATGTGTATTCCCTTTTACTGCCATCACCACCTTTGGCCATTAAGCTCGATTGGAAAAAACCCAAATTCAAAAGCCATTGTTCCATGCTGGCTGTTTAGCTTCTGCATTTTATTTATCCTGGGCAATGGAAATAGCCTGTCCCATTTCTTTTTTTCTACACAATTTTTTCATGTATTTGTTGCCAGCTGTCAGTCAGGCTCACATGTCCCGGCACAGTGGAGCACTGTAAGAGTGACAAACACGGAAGGGAAATGACTACAATGAAACAGAGAAGCCCTCAAGGACATAGACCACCTTGTTTGTTCTGTGTTTGTACTTCCCTTTATACAAATAAAGACACTCAGAGCCTCAGCATTAGCAGCAGATTTTCTACCACATTATATTTAGGAGAGTGAAGAACCCAAACGCACCTGGTGGTGACCCCTTCCAAAGCAATTTCAGAAGCAGTTTCAGAAGCAGTTTCCTAGCCCTAGAAAAGGAGGAATGATGAAGAGAAGGTCTGTGTCCCTTTATCCTACAAGACAAGCTCAGTGCATTATGCCAGTGAGATGTCATCTCCTCGTTAATGATGAAATGCCATAAACCTTAATGACAAAAGATCATTGTTGTGATGGTAATTATGTAACCGTGATGCAATGTTATGACCAAAGACATTCCAGTGGTCTGAAATGTATTTGTGGATACCATTGTGGTGCCTCAGTGAGGACATGATAGCTTTAAAGTATTTTTGCCAAAATTGCAGTGGCAGCCTGGATTTTTTCAAATTCAAAGACAACTTTGAAGTCATATTATAAACAGTCATGCACCATTTTTTCAAGATAATGCTTTTGTCTTTGAAATAAGCCTACAAGTATTTTAGTTGGTTATGTCATCTTCTTTACTTCAAATGGCAGTATACTTTTTGTAATGTGACACCTTCCATTTCACTTCTTTTTAGGCCAGAGTCTAGCTTGGTGTGACCAGAAACAGCTCTATTGACTTCAGCAAGGTTTTGCTCAATTAAATTGTGTAAAATAGTCACACAAATCTGACTTTCAAAATAATCACACTGGTATTTTCTGGGGGAAAAAAAGAACCAAACCCAAACAAACAACTACTCCAACAAACAAACAAAAAACACCAAACCAGACCACCCCACCTCCCCCCCTCCAAAAAACCAAAAAAAGCCCCCAAAAAACCCCAAAAAAACCCCAAAACCAAACAACTACAGCTATACTGCAAGTAGTGCCCCAGCAAACCTGCCACAGAAAGTCAGGCTGGCTTTAACTTTAGCTGTGGAGGGTGAGATGGGTAGAAAGGAATGTCTCCACTTCTTGTTTTCTTTTTGCCAAGTGAAGAAAGTTGCTATTGTTGTTAGTTTGTTTTGAAACCGATAGAAAACGCTGAGTGAAATGAGTAAAGACTGAATTGCTGGAAATATCTGCGAGATGAGTTCTGGAAGGCATCAGCCTCCATGTGCATTCCCATACACAGATCATGCTGCCCTCAGGGAGGGAGCACAGAGCCGCTGCAGTGGAAAAACTTAGCAGCTGTGTCCTCCCAGTTTCTCCCTCTTCCTAGACGAATCAAAGGAACATCCTCGTGGATATGCTCTGAAAAGTGCCTCTCCACTCTCCTCGCTTTTCTTCCCTGATTATGAACAAGCCAGCTCTGTAATTACACCTCTCCCGACCACGGATATCATGGAATCATCCAAGGTGACTCCTCGTCCAGGATATCTAAAACACCAGAGGGCAGCAAAAGTGTTAAAGCAGGAACTGCAAAAGCCTCAACCTTCCCAACAGCAGCACCTCTCTGAGCTGATAAAACTCGGCTGCGTAAGAGGTCTGTGATGCCTTCACAGCATTCAGAGGGAAAGTGGCAGAAAAACGATGCAATTATGTCACTACCAAAATTGTGCAATGGTTACTTCTGAGCGGTGCTGCTGGGAGCTGTTTTTACCTGGATGAATGAAAATGGAAGAGAAACACCAAAAGGCTGCTGAGAATAACAGACGTAGGGGGTCTTTAATTCCCAACAAATGATACAACAGTGTTATAACTTCAGAAATTAGGTGGTGCCTCCTTCACTGCAGGTGCTCTGGAACAGAGGTCCCTCTAAGTACCTTCCACAGGGAGCAACACTTGCCAGTCCTTCTTTCTTCTTCCATCCAAAGCAGGTAATTAAAAGGCAGGGTGGTGGATCCTCCTCTGGTGAGGTCTTACACTCTCCAGGAAGTCCCATGGCACAGGTGTCCACCTCTCCTTAGTATGGGAAAATTGTGAGATGTTGCGGAGAGCACCAAATCCAGTTGTCTTCCTCCCATTTTGGAAGAAGGGAATTCTGAGTCCTTTAAAAAGGAGTAAAAATGTTCCGTTCCTAGCTGGGGCTGGATGTCTTTGAGTGTTCTTTCTAAAAAGACCAGCTCTGTTTGCCATCCTAAAACACTTAATCAATTTCAAATGAAAACAGCAACTCTAATTAAAGGGAGGAAAATCCCACCACAGCAGAGGAACCATTATTCAGGTAATTTTTTTCTTTATAACTCCTGGGGCACTGTTCACATGCAGCTGCTACCATATGTGCTGTTTGTGCGTCACCTCCTCTTCATGAGCTCCACAGAGAATATACTGTTAGCTTAATAATAACAATAATAACAATAATAATAAGTCAGCTTTTCATGTGAGTTATTCAAGGCACTGTGTAAGCACTAATTGAATGCTACCATAGCCCGGGCTGGCTCTGTGCTATTCCCCCCTTTACAGCACATGCCACAGCAGTCCCGTGACTTGGGTCACACCACGTAAGCAGCTCCTGTCCTTCAGCTCCTGACCACCAGCTCTGCCCTCTCCCAGCTCCATGCAAGCCCTGAAGAATGCCAGCAAGCATTGGGACAGCGTAGGTTTTGTGTATAAACAAACTTTGGGCGTTCATTTAAGGTGTTATTTCTCAATTTTTCTAAGAGAAAGAGCCTGCAGTGTAAACACTAAAACTTCACTAAAACATCCTGATGAATCTCTCCCAAGTATGGCTCATGGATCATGTAATTTGATTTATGCAGAGCACTGCATCTTCCTCATCCCACCTTTAAATTTACAAAAATGCACAAAACGCTTGCTGTCCTCCCCTAGCAGGTCCCTCTTGAACCCTATAGGAGTCATTCAGGACCTTAAGGAGAACATCAGCAACAAGTGAAAATAATCTCAGAATCCCAGAATTGTCAGGGTTGGAGGGACCTCTGGAGATCACCCAGTCCCACCCCCTGCCAAGGCAGGGCCACCTGGAGCAGTGACACAGGGACACGTCCAGGTGGGTTTGGAATGTCTCCAGACAGGGAGACTCCACACCCTCCCTGGGCAGCTGTTCCAGAGCTCTGCCACCCTCAATATAATGAAATTCTTCCTCCTGTTGAGGTGGAACTTCTTGTGTTTATTTTATGGCCGTTGCTCCTCATCCTGATGCTGGGCACCACTGAAGAGTCTGGCACCATCCTCTTGCCACCCACCTCAGAGATATTTGTATGTGTTGATTAGATCCCCTCTCCATCTTCTCTTTGAATAGATTTTTACCAAGTGCTTTGAAATTTTCAGCGTGAAGCAGAGCTGTAACTTTTCCACCTTATTTCCAGCAGTCTGGCAAATCCAATTTGCATGGAGCCCCTGGAGGGAAGAGGAGGGTCATCTCCCAGTGAGCCATGGGCTGTGACGGTCAGGGGACAGGCTCAGACTAAGAGGGAGAGTTTTCCAGTCAGAAACCCATCTGCTGACTGAAGAACTACCTGTCTGAAAGGAGCACAGACTGACCGCAATAGAGAAGATAACGCTGAAAAACAGATGTGGCAGGCATCATTCAAGACTTATTTTTGAGACTAGATTGAAATTTGACTCCAAGTGTACAAACATTTTGGTCACCTGCTGTGTGGAGGCTAAAGATCTCCCTGTTTGAACCCTGTGCATCTGCTGTTTCACATTTGACCCTGAGAGGAGTCTCTTGGCTGACGTTCAATCCTAAACGACCACCATAAGCCTTGGTGTGCCAAAGGGAAACTTCCCAAGCCTCACTTCCATGCTGACCAGAGATAATGGCACTGAAGGTGTATTCTGAGTGTAGAGCTGCAATGGTATCACAGGGCTGCATAAATATATGGGACATGGACCTATTGGAGAGAATCCAGAGGAGGCCACCAAGCTGATCAGAGGGATGGAGCACCTCTCCCATGAGCAAAGGCTGAGAGAATTGGGATTGTTCAGCCTGGAAAAGAGAAGCTTCAGGGTGACCTAATTGCAGCCTTCCAGTACCTGAAGGGAGCTGACAAGAAAGATGGAGAGACACTATTTATGAGGGCCTGGAGTGACAGAACAAGGGACAATGGCTTCAAGCTGACGGAGAGTAGGTTTGGGTTAGACATTAGGAAGAAATTCCTTACTGTGAGGGTAGTGAGGCACTGGAACAGGTTGCCCAGAAAAGCTGTGGCTGCCCCATCCCTGAAGTGTTCATGGTGAGGCTGGATGAGGCTCTGAGCAACCTGGTCTAGTGGAAGGTGTCCCTGCCCATGGCACGGGGTTGGAATTGAAGGATCTTTATGGTCCTGTTGAACCCAAACCACTCTGTGATTCTATATAGATTTTATATATATAGGGTGTCTATTATTTCTTCTGTTGCTGTCGGTGCCCAGCTGGTGGACCCAGAGGGCTGCTGCTCCCAGATCGGGGTGTCCCCAGCCCTTGAGGGAATACTCTGCAGCATCCCTCCAGCACAGCCCGGAAAGCAGAGACAGGGAAACCGGCCTTGCGCAGGGGAAGGCGGGTCCGTTTCCTGCTGCAGGCACCAGTGCAACGGGCGGGCATCCACAGCCCCCCGTGCCTCGGGGTCAGGGAAAAATGCTCCCCTGCAGGGCTGCGGCCGCACTTTTCCCACTGCCAGTGGGACTTCCCCACCACACCGCGCTACAGGTGCCTCGGTGGCTGGGGACCAGCTCGGCACCC
>VZRS01015009.1:143129-153945 GCA_013398055.1 Ifrita kowaldi
GGCGCGGACGGGGCGGGCAGGGCCGGCGGAGCGCGGCTGACGGGCGCTGCGGTGCCGTGTCCGTGCAGGTGCTGCTGCGCGGATGCTCCCGTCCTGAGGCGCGGCCAGCGCTGCCCGCCCCCCGCCTGAGCCATGGTGATCATGTCCGAGTTCGCCTCGGCGCCCGCGGCCGCGCACGGCCAGCAGCGGCCCCTGCGAGTCGGCTTCTACGACATCGAGAGGACCCTGGGGAAAGGCAACTTCGCCGTGGTCAAGCTGGCCCGGCACAGGGTGACCAAAACGCAGGTGGGTGCGGAGGGGGCGGCTCTGTTGGGTGACCGAATCGCTGGCGGGGCGCGGGGAGGGAGCGCGGCGGCTCCGCGGGGCCCCGCGGGCGCTGCTTCCTTCGCACGCCCGCGGTGATGCCGCGGTTCGCAGGGGCTGCAAGTTTTCCCGCTAGGTAAAATTAAAACTCAGCAAGAATATATGCAAAAAACCCAGCCCGGCTCCCGCGGTTCTGAGCGCTACTGTAGCTTCGTGGAGTTACTCTTAGTTTGCTAAAAACGCCCTGCGAATGAAGGATCTCTTGAAGACTTTAGATGTTTCGGGTTATTTTTTTCGTTCAGTGTTCTTCAAGAACAAAGGACTTGGGGTGTTATTTGCAGAAATATTTTTTTCATGGGCGTGCAGCCGTATTTATACTTCTAATGCATGTCAAAATCGCCTCAGTCACTACAGTAGGAGATAGTCTGTTACAGGAATCTGTTTTTCACTGGCATGGGACGGATTAAAAGATTTACGGAATCCTGTCCAGTGCTAATTTCTGCAGTTCTGTTCGCTACCTTACGTGTAATCCTTTGACGTAGAAGAGGAAAACGAAAACGTTTTGTGCCGCGAATTCTGTGCGGTTCAGAAAAACAGAATCTGCTTTGTCAAGTCCGTACTTTGAAAGCTACTTTAAAAGCTACTTTACTTGGATTTTGTGAGTGATGTGTTTGTGCTGGGGTGTGTATTTTTTTGTTGTTGTTTTTAAGATATTTTAACAGTGAGAGTACCTGTTTTGTAATACCTGGGGTTGTTATTATTTAAATTTGCAGGTTGCAATAAAAATAATAGACAAAACAAGGTTAGATCCAAGCAACCTGGAGAAGATTTATAGAGAAGTTCAGATAATGAAGCTTTTGAACCATCCCCACATTATCAAGTTATATCAGGTAAGAGTTCAGCTTTGAAGTGCAGCACGTAGATAAAATACGCTTGTGGTCTTCTCTTGCACGTGATTTTTACATCCAATATTTGCAGAGAGAATGCATGTTGAAATTCTTTTTGAAAAACGTTTGAAATAAACTGGGTGTCTTCAAAGTCATTCTTCATTCCTTGAACAAGATTCTGGTATATTAGACAGCTTTTTGACAAAATGCACTGTGAATTTACAGTTGATGTAAATTTACAGTTGAAATCAGGCTGATGTTTGTTTCAGATTGAGGAATGGGTTATCTGAACTTAACTTGCCTTTCCTATCTCCTCTGCTTTTCCCAGTTTAGAGGACTGGAACTTCTTTCGTGCGTTAGATAAGAGGAAGACTTAAACTCACGTTTGGTGGTAGGGAAGGAAGCACTAAAGTTGAAGGGATTTAAAGTTAACTAAAGTTAACCGGAAGGGATTTAAAATCACTAACAATTAAACCAAATTAATCTAAGTAGGAAGTCTAAGTGGAAATTTAATCAAAGAATTCCATTAGTGAGAAAGGAAAAGGTGGTAAATGTTGGTATCTTAGAATATGCCAAAAAATGACCTGTTTGGTTGTTCTGTTCCAGTTTGTGTCGTTTGTAAAGTGAATTTTAAGTATCTTTCCCCTGCAGAGTTTCACAACATGAATTTTGGCTTAGATTTGTTCAGTTTCTGCACTGATGGATATTTTTAACCGTAGGAACAAATTAATGGGCTGTGCAGAAAACAGGATCGCATTTGTCTTGTGAGCAAGGACTGCTTTGCAAATTCTAAATGTTAGATCTAAGTAGCCTTTGGTGTAAGTTCCTCTTAATCATCTTAAATAATGCCGTGTGGATTTAAAGATGACAGAACAGTTTGGGTTGGAAGAGACCTTTAAAGGTCATCTGGTGCAAGCCCCTGCCATGAGCAGGGCAGAGGTATCAGTCTCTCTGGACCTGTCTAAAAGGGCAGGGGGAGAAAGGTGGAGATGGATGAAGCAGCCAGTCTGAAAGTCCGTGTGCAGTGGTAAACAGGATTATCAGCTGTGATCTTACTGCTGGGTTTGCTAGCTTACAAAAAAAAAAAAAAAAAAAAAAAAAAAAAAAGTTTAATTAACATGTAAGGCTGAAGAGCCAGTAAGGCAGGTGCTTAGGCAAGGCATTATTTGAAAAGACCTTGACACACACGAAGTGTTCGTATTTATAGTGTTACCCATCATAACAAAAATGATTCTGTGTTAACAGCTGACGTCAGGGTTGCCCATGGGGCAGTATAGGACATACAGAAACATTCTAACAGTTTGGTTGAGTGCATTTCAGTGGAATGATGTGGATGAAAATACTGTTTCAGAGCGTTTAGAAAAGCAGGTTAAATTCCATCTCGTTGAACCACTTCACTTGATGCAGCAAATGACGTTGGTAGTGGACCATAATTTCTTTTCAGTGAAGTTTTCTTTTCTTTGTTGTTGTAACTGATGCTTTACCTGTTTGGTGGAGGCTGAGAAGCAGGGATGGAATTAGATGACATACCAGTGTAGGGTGTGTGTTCTTGTATTATTTCATCATTGTTTTAGTTTCAGCACCGCGTCTTAATTTCATCCAGCTGGCAACTTTCCCAGAACACTTTCCTTCAGTTTTTTAAACTGGGAACCTCTCTTCCTTTGCTCCTTGTTTGTTTATTTTCATTTCATGTCTGTGTGTACTTGTAGTGAGGGGAGGAGAGAGTCTTTGAAAAAGGTTACATGTTGGGAGCCTGGAAGTTACAGCCTTTGAAGTAGAATTGAGGCTTTTTGGATTGTTAACCTGTTGTGAGCCTCCTCCTTCCAAAACAAAATATCTGCTCCTTGAGCGGGAAACATTTCCAGGGAAATGTTGTATTCTGAAATCTGAAATGCAACATTTGAAAGGTGTGCTGTGGTAACTGAAGATGAACTTGGAAACGCTCAGCATTTCTCATTCATTGTTTGGATTTTAGTTCTTTTTTTTTTCCTCCAAAGGCAAAAATTGTGAAATACCAAAGCAAGTTGATACTAGATTGATAGGCAATATATTGACAGTTGTTGATGTGCATCAAGCACTGCTGTTACACAAACAGCAGCCTGTTATCACTTGCACAGGAGGCTCCCCATGTCCCAGCCAACTCCAAACAGGAGCAGGGGATCTGATACCACTTCTTGCTTTGTCCAGGTTGCAGCTCTCTCTGCTGATCTGAGCCCCCGCCAGCCTTGAGACAAAGACGACTTTAGATAAGCTTTTAACTGTCTTTGCATGTTCAAAGTATGTCACATTAACTGTAAAACTATATATGCATACTTTAACAAAAGGGGAGTGTATGAAATTATCTAAACACTCATCTACTGTCTTATGGAGATTAGGTAGCGTGGTAATGGTGAGAAGAACAATGGCCTGGGAAACCATTGTATAATACAGGCACATAAGCCTTGATTCGTTATCTTTATCATTACCAGTTTGCTTGGAAAGAACACTGTGGTGCAAAATTAGATGCCTTTACTGCCAGCTGCTGCAGCAAATATAAATTTGAACGGATATATTTGAGAATTCACACAGAAGAATAAATTAAAGTGTAGAGCTCTGCTTCTTTTGTTTTTTAAGTCGTGTCTTCTCGTGCCTTCACAGGTTATGGAGACAAAGGATATGCTGTACATTGTTACTGAGTTTGCAAAGAATGGAGAAATGTTTGGTAAGTCCTCACTGATGGAGCTCACAGTTCCTTAGATTTAGAAACCATGGCTTTGTCATTCCTGAGTAACAGATATATTCTGATTAAAAACCCATGGCTTGCGCTGTCAGCTGTCAAACTGCAAGTGCAGCACCTGCAGGATTATGAAAAATTTCCTGGGGGTGTTTCTACATCCTCTCTGATTTTGTCTGGCAGATCACCTGACTTCCAATGGGCACTTGAGCGAGAGTGAAGCGCGGAAGAAGTTCTGGCAGATTCTCTCAGCGGTGGAATATTGTCACAGCCACCACATTGTGCACAGGGATCTCAAAACAGAGAACCTCCTGCTAGATGCCAACATGAATATCAAATTAGCAGGTAATAGGAAATAGGAGGTCACTTTATAAAGAACATCAGGCGTGTAGTCACGTTGGGTCTCCCTAGGATGAGCCTATAAGTGTATTTGTATTTGTATTTGTGTAACTGAAAATAAAACAGTAGTTACAGATATTTCTCAGAACAGATTTTGTGAACAGAAGGGAATAGCTTAAATGAATGGGCAGAATACAAAGCAACACATCTGTTCCTTTCTCTCCATTTTCTGCTGCTTCTGAAATATTAACGATCGAATGTTGTTGTCTTACCCCAGATTTTCACCTTTATTTCAGACTTTGGCTTTGGAAACTTCTACAAGTCGGGAGAGCCCCTCTCCACTTGGTGTGGAAGCCCACCCTACGCAGCTCCAGAAGTTTTCGAAGGCAAAGAATATGAAGGACCTCACCTTGATATATGGGTGAGCTTGCTCTTCCTCAGAAACTGCATTTCACACTTTGTGAGGGGTTTGGGGTGCCTTCAAAATCCTTGTTTTTCCTGGAGTCATTCATGTGCTGTGCTCTTTTCTATTGGCAGAGCCTTGGGGTGGTTCTGTACGTCCTTGTGTGCGGTTCTCTGCCTTTTGATGGACCCAATTTACCAACCCTGAGGCAGAGAGTGCTGGAGGGGCGGTTCCGCATCCCGTACTTCATGTCTGAAGGTGCTTTTGTTTTCAGATCCTTAATGTTAGAACAGGTGCTATAAAGGAGTAGCTGTCCTGTTTGCAGCTGGCAATTACTTTGTTTTTATGTATCCAGTAGTTTCTGTAGGGCAGAACACGTTTTCTTTTCTGGAATCTACTTTATGGTGCATCTAAAAGGCTGTAGTTTCCTTTCTTAGAGTATCCCTATGGATTTACAAAAGTACTTGACACCCTAGCTGGAGAAATAATCACTCAGAAAAGAGAGAAAACAGGATTTTAATAAGACTAGCCTGCAGTGCTGAGATGGGTGTAGTTCTCCTAAGGTATTTTAGCTATGCAGAAAGGGTGTATTCCAGTGTGGCTGTGCTGCCAAGGAGAGCAGAAATAGTCAGACTTAGCAGTGTTTCCTGAGAACTCCAACAGTCTGATGAGAAACATGAAACTGAAGAGCGTTATCACCTCTCTCTGATTTGGTTTCAAAACCAAGTGAACGTGCCTCTGTTGTCACGTGGAGATTATCTGCTGAAGCCTGAAGTTTATCAGTTATAGCCATGAATAGCTTTATTTCCTGGTTATAAGTAAATAAGCAGCATATATGGACCAGGAAGTTGTATGGGATGGGGTTCTGTACTATATTCTGACCTATTTTATGTAGATGTAATGCTGTTAAACCTGCATCCTCTCAAAACCAGCTCTTGTACAAGGTGCAAGGCCACCCGATATCCAGTACAGCTTCATTTCCTGCAGTGAGATGTTGTTTTTGTGATACGTATCTGGACATCTCTTGTGCTGTCTGGAATATTTAATAGTCAGATCAGGCATCAGCTGCTCCCAAACCTTTAATTCCTGTTTTCATAGGCGTCTTACACTTGCTGGGACGTGTTCTTAGCAGTGACCTGGGGCTGGGCTGTTATTTTTGCCCCTTGCTCATGAGTTTGTCTTTGTCACCCAGACTGTGAAACACTAATCCGACGGATGCTGGTTGTGGACCCAACCAAGCGGATAACCATCTCCCAAATAAAGCAGCACAAGTGGATGCAGGCTGACCCCTCCCTTCAGCAGCAGCAGTCCTTGTCCTTCTCCATGCAAAACTACAACTCCAACCTGGGCGACTACAACGAGCAGGTCCTCGGGATCATGCAAACCCTTGGCATTGACAGGCAGAGGACTGTAGAGGTGAGTTCTTGCCCTTTAGATCCATCTTCAGTGGCTACCAGAATGCCAGTGGTGCAGTCATGTGGCATTCAGTGACTGGCCTTAATCTGGTGCCACAGCATAAAATCTTCACTGCCCTTCTGGATTTTGCTTTTTTTTTTTGAGTATGCTACCCTGAGCCCTTAGTGATGAGTTTTGGCTGCTTACCTCCTGAGTTAGCTGTAACTCAGAAGGCCCTTCCAATGTCTTCCAGTCTCTGCAGAACAGCAGCTACAACCATTTTGCTGCGATTTATTACCTGCTCCTGGAGCGCCTCAAGGAGTACCGGAGCAGCCAGGTGTCCGCTCGGCCGGCAGCCGGCCGGCAGCCGCGGCCCAGGAGCTCCGAGATCACCAACGCTGAGGTGAGGAGAGGCACCGGGGCCTTTGGATCTCCTTTCTGTGTAACTGCCAGGCTTCTGGAAACCAGTTCTGACAGCGGTGCCCTCTGACAGGACACAGCCTGCTGTTCTTCAGCAGGAGGCTGAGTGAATATTAATGCCCTGTTTCCTAGGAAGTGACCGCGGGTCGTGGTCCAAAGAATAGTCTGCCTCCAGTGCAGGTCAATAATGAGCCACTAGATTAGGCTTCTCATGGAAATCTGCCCTCTTAGGCATGGCTTGGTTATGCTTCTTTGTTGCATATCCTGTAGGTTCCTCAGAAGAACTCTGAGTCACTTAATGTGTTTTTCTGACATTCTTTCTATTTTCTTCGCCCCCACCCTCTTTAAAGTGTGGTTTGGGTGCCTTTGCAAATTGCACTTCCAGTTAAATTGCCTAACTTAGGAGGAGGAGTTCTGTGTTTGTGTTGGCATTGATGGATTAGCTTTGTTCATTTTCATAGAAAGCATGAGGAGAGAGCTTGCAGGGGAGGTGGCTCTGAGTTTCTGTGACTCTCCAGTATCTGAAAAGTCACGTGGAACTGCAGTGTGTGTCATGGCTTCTATGCATCTCTCTCTCTCCAGATGCCTCAGGACAGTCTCACTAGTGAAACCCTGCGATCATCTCTGCTTTACCAGCAACCTCAGAGTCTGATTCAGCCATCCTTGCAGGCAGAAATGGACTGTGACATAAGCAACCCATTACAGGTTGGTGTTCCCAGCTAAACTGTGCATTGCTTCTTTTTTTCCACTGTTCTGCCAATCCAAAACAATGGGGGTTGTGACTGTTGTTGTCTCCCTCCTACGTTCTGTTTGGCATTTGGGCATGGTGTCACCATAGCCTCTCAAACAATATTCCTACTGAAGACATGCCACAGAATTGTGGAGAGTATTAAAAGGCAGTGCAGAAATGAGCAGAAGACCCTGAAGTCTGTGATCTGGCATGTTTTCCAGCCTGTGTTCTTCCCTGTGGATACCAACTTCAACGGGCTCTTCCGGAACCGCTCCATCTCCCCGAACAGCCTGCTGGAGACCACCATCAGTGAGGAAGTGAGGCAAGAGAAGGAGCTGGAAGATGAAATTAAGGCATATGACCACCCCATCTGCATCCCCAGCAACACCAGCAGGAGGCACACCCTGGCTGAAGTGACCACCCATTTCTATCAGCACGTCCCTCCATGTAAGTAAGTCTGGGAGAGATGAAGGCTGTCTGTAGGCAGAGGAAAAGAGCAGAGAAGGAGTGCCATAGAGCCCAAATGCTGAGGGAGGATGTGCTGATTTTATCTTGGCTGGGGTAGGAAAGCCTGGAAAAGAGGTCTATACTCTGCCCTCCCCAGTTCTGTCTTCCTACAGATAAGCAGGGCCCTCAGGGAGGAGAAGTTGTGCTGTTGTATTTCATCTAGATCTCTTCAGAGGGGAGTGTGCTCACAAGCAGGACACAAACCTGGTCTGCTTCCTTTTGCTGTTGTACTGGGGGAGGAGAAAGTGCCTGAGTTTAACAAAAAACTCCTCACTAATCGTGTTCAGTACATACCCAGGCCCTGTGAACCAACCAGATAAGCACAACTGTTCACAAAACAATAATCCTGGTTGTGCTAAAGAAACACTGTGTGCCTGATCCAGCACAGCCTGGTGATGCTGGCACTGCTGGCAGAGCCCTTCCAGCTGGACAGGAGCCCAAACTGAGGTTATTTGTTGGTGACCCCTTGCTGGAGTCAAGCCCTGGGACAACACGAGTTGCTGGACACCTCTCCATCTCGAGGCTGTTTATTAGTGCCAGTGTAGGTGGGCAGAAGGCTCTGATGTCATGTTTGTTCCTTCCTGTACTCATCTTGGGAATGTTCTTTCTCTCCTTCCTTCCCCTCTGTAGGTATAGTCATTTCCTCCTCTGCCAGCCCCACAGAGGGAACTAGTTCAGACAGCTGCCTTACTTCATCTTCAAATGACAGCTCAGTGGCCCTCAGCAGCTGTTTGGCAGGTCAAGTAATGACGGGGAGCCCGGCCACAGCGAGGATGACGTCGCCTTTCCTCGCTTCCCAGTCTGACGCTCCCGTGTTACAAGCCCAGGGCTGCATGGGAGGTGCTTCTCTCCTGCCTGTCAGCTTCCAAGAAGGAAGGAGAGCATCTGATACCTCATTAACTCAAGGTAATGTCTTCCTGGCTTTGTTGCTGAGGAATTGCACCCTCCCAACAGCCACTGGGAAAGGGTAGGGTGCAGGGAGACTTGCTGCCCCTGTTAGTGTTACGCTGAGGCCGGACACCTGGATATTCTCTGCCTCTTGTGTTCCCGGGCCCTGAGGGAGGGTGGGATGCCCTGAGGAAGGTGCCTGGAGGAAAGGTTCCCAGACACTGATTCAGCCTGCCCATGGAGATATTTCTGCTGCCGTGAGTGGGATGGCAGGCTCCACCTTCCTCCTAAAATATGGAGTGCACAACGTCACGATTTCTCTCCGGCTTTTCCTTTGCTGTGCGTGTCCATCTGCACAAGGGTGCAGCTGTCCCAGCCCTGTTCCATTCCCTAAATCCTGCTCTGACCACCAGGCAGAGGGTGAACATGAACTGGAGTCTCTTGTAGCCCAGTTCTCACACCCAGGAGGGCAGTGCCCAGGAAGGCTGATCTGTACTGTAGGCAAACGCTGAGGAGGATTAAAGTGCATTTCTTTTCCTCGTGTCCCACAGGCTTGAAGGCTTTTAGGCAGCAGCTGCGGAAGAACGCTCGAGCCAAGGGGTTTCTCGGCTTGAATAAAATCAAAGGCTTTGCTCGGCAGGTGTGTCAGTCCTCCTCTTCTCGGGCAGCAAGGAGTGCCATGAGCCCTTTCCAGCACACCCAGCCCAACACCTGCATGTACAGCAGCAGCGGGAGCAGCAGAGAGGGGAGAAGCCTCCTGGAGGAGGTGCTGCAGCAGCAGAGGTGAGGGAGGAGCTTTGCTGTCTTTTCATTGGGTTTACTTTGGGTTAGGGGTAAGCAAGGAGGGGTAAACACAGCAAAAGAGGTTGGGGGTTTGGTCACTGGGGGTTCCTGTGCTCCATCTTTGCTGTGTGGCAGTGGGTAAACTGCTTGGCTTCCTTTGTGGCTTCCTGCCCTGGCACATGTAACACAGGACGTGCAATTCCACTCAAAAATCTCGGTGTCCAAATATTTGGAGGTTGCTGAATTGAGAAGCAGTTTGGTAGTGTGGGGGAAAACATTGCTTCTCCCTACTGCAAGCTGTGTTTTTCTTTGTTAGTTTTGGGAATGATTTCTTTCCTCCTCTGCCTCCTCCTGTAATTTTCCCATGGCAAGGAAGCGAGACCTTGTAATTTGGAAAAGTTACAGCCCACAAAGGAGGCACAGTTCCAGTGGCCTCAAATGTCATGTGTGGTGGCACCTCTTCATTCCCAGAGAAGCAAGATGGAAAATTGAGCTTCCGGTTTATCTGCACACATTGTCTCTAGAACATCTATTATTAGGTGGCCAAATCGTGACCAGATAAACTTGGTTGTGATAGTTGCCCTCTATAGAATGAAGAAAAGCCTGGCATGGGCAGCTTGCTTTGATTGTACTGGCTGGGGTGAGGAGAGGTTTGACAGAGAGAAGGAAACAAAGGGGAAAGTTATGATCAAGGTTAGGGGCAAGAAAGGAAGGAATAAAACTTAGATAAAGAAATTAACCTCTTCCCCCTTGGATTTTGTCCAGAATGCTCCAGTTCCAGCATCACCAACTCCTCCAAACAGCTTGTCCCCAGACTTCCCAGACATCTGCAGCAAGTGGCATCCCCTCCTCTGACGGGCCAGGTACCTGCAAAGCCTCCAACTCCATTCTGCTGTCAGAGCTGCAAAGAGAGAACTCGTTTGAGCTGGCCTTTGCTGGCAGCAGCCAACTGCTCCAACCTCATTTCTTCGGCGTCAGCGTCTCTCCGGTGTCGTCGGCCGCTCACCTGCTGGACACTCACCTGTACATCAGCAGCAGCGTCCCCCCGCTCGCCGCCACCTTCTCCCAGCAGCAGAGCTTCTCCGCGCCGTCCCCGAGCTACGAGGCCGTCGCTCTGCAGCACGGGGACTGTGAGATGGAGGACCTGACTTCCAGCCAGCTGGGGAAGTTTGTGCTGGTCAAGTGAGAGCTTCAGGCCGCTCTCGTTGCGGGGAACTTTCAGCACTGTTCCGTGGCTGGCTGGCGGCGTGGGGACGAGTGACTCTCAGAAGCAATAAATTTTGAAGTATGTGAAGAGGCTGTCTGGCTCAGAAAGCTGGCAACTTTATAGGACTGAAACAAGCAATATGTATGTCTTTTTGCTTCTACTATTCTTGCACTGAACAAATACGAATAGAAACTGAATTTTTTTTTTTTTTTTTTTTTTTTTTTTTTTTTTTTTTTTTTAA
>VZRS01015009.1:153970-186758 GCA_013398055.1 Ifrita kowaldi
AACAAAAAAAAGTTGATTTTTTTTTTTTTTTTTTTTTTTTTTTTTTAAAAAGGAAAAAAAATAATGATGGGGCAGATGGGTGGGGCATTTGTGGGGGCAGGGAGGGATGTGGTTGGGGAAGAACTCTTCGGTACTGTACTCAAGTCAGACCAATACAGCTCTGCTGTTATGCAAGATTAGCAGCTGTCAGTAGTGGTGACACAGCAGGGAGAGGCTTTTCAAAGAAGGGACCAGAGCCTCCCTTTTCCCTTTTTCACAATATTCATTTATGGGTTTGTGATGATGATTACCTCTTTCAAAGAAAATAAACAGAAAACCAGTGGCATGCAGCATTATGCATTCATAGGAGACAAAAATGGAAGCATTGCCATTTGTTGTTTTTCCTTTTCCCTCCTGTTAACACTCATTTTATTTAAAGGAACCAACATCCCCATTCCACACCTCCCAGATACACATACTTTAAATGAAAACTGTGAATTTCTTGCTTGCTACATCAGCTGGAAAAGCTTAGCATGCCCTTCTAATTAGCACAGAAGCAGTAACTATTGGAAATGTATCCCTTGGTAATGAGGATCCAAATTGCATAATGCCTGGTCTTTTGCAGGGATGTTTGTTTGGGAGTGGTGTGTGTGTGTACGTTCACAGAGGTGCACACATGCCTATATTTTGTTGGTCTGGGTAATCTTTAGGAATCTTTTTATAAACTGTAAGTTTGTTCATATTCTTGCCGAGGCACTGAGGAGGGAAGCAGCAGCACCTGTGGGGTAATGGGAAGGGTTTTCTTTTTAAAAAGCCTTTCTGGAGGTTGCTTACAAAGTTGCCTGAGGGGTATTTCTTAGTGCTGCACATCGTTATTTCCGCTGCTAATTATGTTTTTATGCATTTCATTATCAGGGTCCAAACAGAACTGACTCTTGGGGAAATGTGCAATATTGAGGTTATAATTATATACTGACAAAGACAAAAGGAATAGGCTAGAACAGAATTCTACTCTAACAGAGTACAGCTTTTTCTGAACAAAACTGTATTAAAAGTGAGTAAAACAGCACAATCTTTGGGTGTTTGTTTTTGGTTGGTTTTTGGTTTTTGGCATATTAGCAAAACGAGGTTTTTGATTAGGTGTTTTTTCGTATGGTTTTTAATGCTGTATATGTATATAAATAGGAAGCAGAAAACTATATAACACTAGTTATTTTTTATATTTTGTAATATGCTTCTGTTGTGTTTCTGGTATAAACCCCAACTCCCCTGCCGAGGCAGACCGTGGCTTCTGTTGGTGTCAGTAGAGGTTGTGCTGAGGTGTAGAGGGTAGGACAGGCTGTGCTCCTACAGACACGAGTTGGGGAGTGCATGCAAACTTTGGAAGCAGGTGAGCAGGCAGTGAGACAGCTTGGCTGGGAGCTGCCATCCGAGTGTCAGAGCATAGCTGAGTTCTGTCTAAATGCTTAAAGGACCCATCTCCCTAGTGTGACACAGGGTGCCTTCAAGTTACCTTGGCTTCATATAACCTGCAGTATTACACATTTGCAAATAATATAGAGACCTGTTTTGGTTTGGTTTTTTTGGTTTTTTTTGGGGGGTTTTCTTTTTTGTTTGGTTTGTTTAGTTGTTTTTTTTTAAGAAAAAAAAAAGAAAAAAGCCAAAGATTGACCAGGTTAATTGGTGGGAATAAGAAGGGTTGAAGATGTCATGTGGCTCTGTCTGTGGCTCTCCATAAACGACCTCTTCATCTATGTGTTGTGTCTGTGTGCCTGTATTGGTGCATCTCCAGCTTGCCACTGCTGCTCCGTGGTCTGGAAGCTTCAAAGTGACAGAAAATTGCTCGAGTTGAGCTCCTGTTAATGAGTGGTGCCTTGCAGCAGAGAAAACACCAAAGTCTCATGCTCATTTGTAGTGTGGGTTTAAAAGAAAAAAAGCAAACAACACCCCCCCAAAAAACCCATCCCAAAAAAGAGCTTGCATGGAGATGGCTGGAGAGGAGGGCAAGAAGAAGCCAGCTTGTCACAAAGCAGCAACTTGGCCTTCAGTTTTGTAAGCAGTAGCACACATACTTAAACCACAGAACTTCCTCCTCAATTTGTGTTTTGTTTAATGCCATGGATCTAAAGGCCACAGATTCTTTTGTTTCCTGTCCTGAGCAATGACAAGCACTTTACTTTCATAGTATTTTTTTTTTTCTTTTCCAATTGCTGTAGAACCTCTTTGGAATTATTGCTGGAGCAGAAGAGGTCATTTTAAAAGTCTGGGGTTTTTTTGTAGATATCTTGACAGTGCTGTTCTGCAGACTGCAATGCAATAGGGTATTTAAAGACACTACGTGATTGGTTTAATTGAGATGTATAGTTTATTTTTTATCATGACTGAACAATCATTTTATTTCTTATGTTAAAATGAGAGGTGTACACCAAAATGATTAGTTGATGTGTTTTATTTAATATTTAAATAAAAAATGTTTTAAAATTGTTGTTGTCCTGCATGTGATTCTGTGGAGTATCTTCACCCAATGCACTTATGACTTGCATAGTCAAGACTCATTTTCTAGCCAAAGTCCGTAGGACATTGCTGACACTTTCTATTACATCCTAAATGAAGAGGGATGGCGAGCTCACAAATCTGATAATGGGATATTGAGCCTTTTGCTGGTAGGCAATCTGTCTGAATTTAACCCAAGTCTGTGGTAATCGGGTTATGAAATGCAGCAGCCCCAGAGGTCTGGGCAGCGCGGGTGGCCCGGCGTGGCTGAGTGTTACCAGATGGGCACTGCCTCCGTGTCACCTTCAGCTGAGACTGCCCCAGCCAGATTAAGGCAGTTTCTGAAAGAGAGCGAAGGGGAGGAGGGGGAGGGAGGGATTCAATGGGGAGGCTGGATTCTCTCTTGTAAAATACAACTTGAGTTTAAAAAATTACTGGAAAGGCTTTGTATTCAGCTTGTGCAGTCACAATGAGAGCAAGGAGGGGTTTCGTCTGCAAAGACACCCCTAAATATTGACAAGCTTTGGTTCGACCTGACAAACACTCAGTAAAAAAAAAAAACAAACAACAAAAAAACCCCCAAACCAAACAACAAACAATGGTGTTTTTTAAAAAGAAATTAACGATCAAATTTTTTTTCTTTTTTTTTTCTATTCTGAAGTTTTTATTTTAAAATCCACCTGTCACATTTCAGAGGAAAGGGAGAGTGATGGAAAGGTAAATCCAAAATGTTAAACAGAAGCCTGGGGGAAAACAGATAATATTTACTTATTTTGCTCTCTAAAGTAGTTGTTTGCTGAGCTGGGATTTGTGGAGCTCTTTGTGTGACTCCTGAACTGGTAGAAAAGTGTCATGCATGTGTTTTTCTGGGGCTGTGTTTTCAATGTGACCATCTGAAGTTAGGAATTTTGCAACTCTTAAAAAACAATGGACGCATTCTAAATTATCTTTAATTAGGTTTTAGTATGACCTGGCTTAAGGATAATCCCAACTGTTGTTTTCAGCTGGGTTCTCAGGGCATTATTTTAAACTCCAGTAATTCTGGGAAATTTGAGAAAGTTGCTTCTTAATGGATACAAATCAGTGCAGCTCCACCAACTTTCATTGACATCACTGACCCTTGGGTATAGAGGGATCCCGCCAGCATCATGATTTCTGTGAAATGGTAGGAAAAACAAGTACAAAGAAACCCTGGGAGTCTGGACTCAGTTTCCATGTGTGCACTGTTTTCACTCTTGGTGCTTTAGTCACTCTCTTCCTTCCTTTTCTCTGTAATCTGTCTCTGCTCCTGTTCCCAGCGTTTGTTTTTGTCTTTAACATCTCTCAAGATGCTGTTTTTCTTGCCTTCATTTCTCACATTACAACTTGGTACCTTCCCTTTCTCTCCCAGTCCAGGACTGGTGTTTTTCCCCCGCCGTTCAGATGGAACAGATGCTGGCAAGTTTAGCACAACCCCAGAAGTGAATGATCAAACCTTGGTTGTTTTTTCCTTCAGAAAGGAAATGCCTAGAGCTGGCAGGAGATGCCAGACTGGTGGCAGTGAAAAACACAGGCTGTTTTTGCACTGAGCAGGCTGAGCACAGACACCCAGTCAAGCACTCTGGTGCCAGTGTGGTCCAGCCACGGCAGCGAGGGATTCTCACCTGCCCCTCTCCTCCTGCAGGTGATCCATAACTCATCCCCACAGCCTTCTCCTTCTGCCCAGCACAGCAGCCACAGCTCAGAGAGGAAAGGAATCCCTCATGGCAAAAGCCATGGTTGTGTAATCCTGGCCTGTGTCAGCTGGAAGGGGGAAGCGGCAGAAGGGAGAGCAGTTGAGCGAACGAAATTATGGTGCAGGAGATGGAAAGTGATCAGTGCTTCCTTTTTACTCATCCTGCAAAGTGAGAATAAGGCACACGTCACACAATGAAGGGGAATTAATTTAAGACTGATAAAAGGAAATATGTGCCTCGGGAGGACATTGCTTCAAATGCGCTTGCTGGCTTATTTCATGACTGCTAACTACTTTTAGTGGTGACAGTTAAATCAATGATAAAGGTAATCCACTGTCATGGTTTATGGATTTAGCAGAGCAGCTGTGGGAGATCAGGAAGGAGCTGGTACAGGCTGCCAGGGGCATGATAGATTTTTAGGACAGAAATGCCTTTCTCCCAAGGCATCAGATATTAGCACCTGCCACAGACAAAACTTTCATGTGAGGTGAACAAAATTGACCATCACCTGCAATAAATTCCAATTTCTTAATAAACATCTTATGTCATGTGTAATGTGTCTTATGCAGTGATAGTGGCTCAGAGCAAAGGTCCAGCTAATTGGGCAGCTCATTCCAGCAGCAGACTCTGAGGTAAAGGGTGTAAGGACAGGGCAAGCATAGCACAATTCCTCTGTGATATTACCAGCTCAGTAGAGAGCAGACTGTGGTTAAGGGAATTTTTGACTGGCATTTGGGTCATTGTGTTTAACAGCTGCAGATGGGTCGAGCCTCCAAGAATTTGGCTAACCCCTTCTGGAATTCTTTTATAATTCTGGTCTTCACAGCATCCTGTGACAAGTGTCATAATTCAGTTTTGCATTGTGTGAAAGAAGTACTTCCTTTTCTTCATATTAGACCGCCAACCCAACAGACTGGGTTGTGCTGCCTTTCCTTTGTGACAGCGGACACAAATAATGGTCTCCTGGTCACACTTCCATGCTGAGTTGTCAGGATCTCTCTCACATCCCTTCTCAGATGAGGTGGCCAAGAAGAAGGACTCTGCTGTAGTTTCCATGTCATCCCTTCTGCCTCTTCATGGATTCTTCTACATCCTCCTTGGTGAACATCCTGTGTTTGAGGCAGGGTACCCTAGAAGGAGACATTCTCATTCTCTTTTAATTCTGTAGTCATTCCTAAAGCTCTTTTTTTGCAGTGTTGACACCTGTTGAGCAGTGAGCTGGAGTTTTCAGCAAATTCACTGACTGAGGTTTCCGTCCTGCCTGATGTTAATTTAGTGCTCCTGATGATCTTTATATGGCTCAGGTTGGTGTTTCTCACAGTCCTCACTTTTTATTTGCTGCTGGCGAGTTTCATAGGTTATTTCATCAACCTGCCATTCAGTTTTCTGAGATTACTCTCCACCTGTTTGCAGCTGGATCTTTTATGAATAAGTCAAATTGCCCAGGTCTTGACACAAATGGATTTGCAATGGCTGAGCTCTCACTCAACAAACTTTGCTCTTTCCCATTCTATCACACTTTTAGCTATTCTGATTTTTGTTATGCTTTCTGTCAATTCGCCTTGCCTGCCTTCCCAGCCCACGGGTTTCTGGATGACCTCTAAAGGCCCTTTTTAAGAATGAATGTAACATTTGCCACCTTCCGTTCCTGTGGTGCCTCGCCATTTCAACAGCTGCTGTGGTATTGTGCTGAATAGGTCAGCAATTTCAAGTCTGAGTTGCCTCAGAGCTCGAGCTCTTGAGTGAAACCGTCTGGTCCCAGCAATATGTTAATATCACTTTTATAGTTTTATCCTGGAATCTCTTCTACTGACACTTGGAGGTTTGGAGAGTTTCTGAGGTTCGTTCCCTGTGCAGCTGGAGTGGGGCACAGCTGGAGTGAAGTCGAGCAGAACTGCCAGGCCTGGATGGATGGGTCTGCACTGCCGGAGGCTGAGCCAAGCAGACCACACGTCCCATTTGCACCTCAGACCGGTGACGAAGCAGTGACAGCAGGGTGGGCACTGAGGAGTGCCCAGGTCAGCCCAGCAGCCCCCTTCTTATGCCCTCCAGGGATGACCAAGCCTTTCTTCCTTCACTGTATTTACATTTGAGGAGCTGAATTTACAGATGGCTTCCTCAGCTGATGTAAACTGGCGTTGCTAAATCAAAGCTAATGCAGCGACGCTGCTTTATGATATAAACATTATTAGCAGCACATTAAGGCTCCGATGTCCAGAGCCAGACAATCTCATCCTTTGTTTCTTCAGCCACTGAGGCAGTGAATTTAGATACATTATTTTTGATGGAGCTTTTCCTGTATCATGCCGGGGTGCTTTTTTAGTTCTTCTGTCTTACATCCCTTTCCGCTACCCTGGGCAACTGTGTTTTTGTGATAGTCCTTGGTTTATTCTGTGACAAGAAAAATGTCTTAGTCAAGGGCTGGAAGGGATTTCAGAAATTCTAGCTATCTTTTTTTTGCCTAATCTTGCTGATAATTTCTTCCCCATTTCCTGGTAAGGTAACATGATGTTATCATTTGGTGAGCTTGTCTACACACTTGATAGGTAGACGGGAATTGAGGGCTTCTCATAGCCATTATCTCCAGGCATCTGCTGGATTTCCAAACAGATCCGCTCCTGCAAGAAACATCATGCTAAAACTGAGCTTTAAACCTTCCTGTTCAAACCACATTAAACAAAAATAAAAAAAGAAGAAGAGAAGTCATTAATCATTTGATTTTAGCTGCTTTTTCCTGGTTGCTTAACAATATTACTGCTACATTTGCTGGGATACGTTCACACTTTCTGCTCTTTGGACCCAGTGAAGGTAATTGTGCAGTGGCCAGCTAAGTGTCTTCGTGGGTTTTTCCTGTTCAACTCTTGTAGAGTAGCCGATGATTTTATTGAACATGTAAAATTAGATTTCCAGGAACAGTTATGCACATGCCTCTGAAATCCATTTTCCATGAATGTTTTGCTCTCTGCTCAGGAAAAGTGAGCACAACAAGAACAAGGACACAGAGCCACCAAACTGACTGCAATGCTGGACAGATCACAGAGTTATTCATTTGACCATTGCTGCTTTCCCTTTACTGGTATGTCTGAGAAAAACCGGGGTATTTGTCTTAATTTTGGGCTAGGGAGGTTAAAAGCTCTCTGCACACTTTGCATTTTGGGAGTGAAAGGGTGTCTCTCTGTCCCAGAGGGAGGAAAGTCTTCCCTGTGGATTAGTTGAGGTAAGATGGTTTTAAAAGGCTGCAGTGATGTCTTCATAATGACTTTGACACAGAAATGTAGCTTTGCTTCTTAATTACTCAGATCTCTGTTGCAAATCTCCAAAGTCAGACACGATGAGTCGCAGGCATCCAGAGGATGTGGCCCCGTGGGTCATGTTCCCACAGGAGGGGCGAGGAGCAGAGAGGAACAGGAGGTCTGACAGGACAAATGACTTCAGGCCACTCAGCCCACCTTGCACACTGACTGCTCTTGGGAAGGAAGTCCCGTTCAGCAGAGTCCAGCGTGTGGTGGGAGGTGTGCTCTCCAGAGAAAAGGGACGAGATGCTGTGTTTCAGCCTGGGAGGATGAACATCAGAGCTGCAGGAGGGAAACAGGAATCCTGGTTCCCTCCTCGTGCCTGTTGTTTGTGGCAAGAGGCTCTCTGGGCAGCTTTGGTGCATTCAGTGCCAGTGTCTCTTCTATCCCCAGCCACCTGCCATCAGTGGCACAAGAGGTGGGAGATGCTGGGATGCCCCAGGCGCAGGATGGGGTTGCTGGGATGGAGGTGTTGGTGAAACCAGGCTACAGGTTTGTTCATGCTGCTGGACCTGTGGGAATGAGGGGAAATTGTTTGTCCTCAAAAGGAAGTGAGTCACGTTGCTGCCCAGAGGCCCACCTTGGCACATTTTGGGGTTAGTCACACGCTGTGAAATCCACTTTCTCCCAGCTCCAGGTAGCAGCCACAGGGGCTGTGGGGTGCAGCAATGCCTGGTTGTTCTTCAGCACAGACTGTTTCACAAGCCCATAACCACCCTCCTGGTCTCCAGGTGGATCCACTTCTCTGCATGCAGGACCCCACTAATTGGATTCAATAACTGGCTTAACACTGTAAATGCAATCAAGTCGCTGGCTGCACTCAGCCCTGGAGCCAGCAGGATTAACCAGTTCCTTGGGGCAGGATGTGCCCTTACACCTCGATTCTCCACACAGCAGAGCAAGAGCCAGGCACCCCAGCAGCACCTCTCCCACTGGTTTAGCTGGCTGCTGGATTCCAGCTGCCATGGATGCCTGCTCTGCATGTCACAGCCACATGAGTAGACCGCAGGTTGCAGGGTTTTTGCCTGCTGTGTGTTAGTATTTGGTTTTATCCTGGTTTCTAGCAAATTTGTCCAGGATTTAGGCTGCTTTGGAGCTGAGTGCAGCAAGGCTGATGAGCAAGCACATGGCTTGTAACGCCACCACCAAGTCTTGCCTGTGCACTGAGCTCGCTTTCACCTGAGCTTGTGATCTCTGAGATCATACTTTCAGGTGCATGTTGTTTGCTGCAGGAATGAAATCTCACTAAAAGGATAAAAGCTTCCAGTGTTACCAGTTTTTCCCCTGTCACGCCAGCCGTTACCAAAGCTGATGAGGAAATCACAGCAGCTCCTAATTGCGCTCTGCAGAAGACCTTGCGTGCCCAGACCGTCCCAGTCACTCCCTTGCCTGCTCAAACCCAGTTGCATCATTGAAATAGGACTTGGCTGAAGTGTTGAAGAGGAGCCTTCTCTCGCTTTGCAGAGAGGAGCTGTGTTCCCCCTGACATCCTCATGTGCCAGCAGCAGGGCCTGTGCTGGAGCAGGAGCCAGGGAGAGCTCCCCAAACTCGTCTTCCTACATCTCACCCCTGGGGCCAAGCAGATGCCTGGTCTAGAAGGGACTGCCTTCTGAAAGGACTGGAGCTCTTAAAACTGCAGACAGGTGGGAGTTTCTGAGTGGGTTAACCCAGGCAGGTGAGGGGTGCAATTCCAAAGGGCTCCTGGACTTGCTAAATGTCCATCTCTGTTTTTTAAGCACTTGCTGGAAACTTTGCTGTTCCCTCAGGCCCAGTGAAGGGGAGGGTTGAGTTTTTGATGCTCAGGCAAAGGGATGTCTGTGTCCTGGTGGCAGGAGGGGGTTGTGGCAGGGGAATAGGACAGCTGCCACTGCAGGATGCTGCTCAGAGCTGGTGTCTGGCAGGGCAAGGTGAGGGATCAGGTGTGACTCTGGCTGTAGACGTGCCTGGTCCAACCAGAGCAGTACAGACTCACTCTGACTAACAGACTAACCCCTGGCTGATAGGCATCACCAGGAGTGGGAATACACATGTACATCTATGCCTGTGTGCCCAAATGCACAGGTATTTGGAGTGCTTTGAACTCCCTGGGTTGTGTTCAGAGCCTGAATCAGTGCCATTTCTCGCTACCACACAAAATTATATTCCCGGAATTAATAATGGGACTCTCAGGAGCTCTTTCTTTGCCTAGAAGACTCATTGATTGTTGCTTATTGTCAGTCCTGCCAGGTATTCAGGGGCTAAAAAGGTTTTGCCTGACTCACTAGCAACGAGGGAAACTTTTCCTGGGGTGAGTGATGGGAGGGGGAGCCACAGGCAGGATGGATGGATGCCCTTTGCTGGAGTGTGGTGGGCAGCTGTTGGTACCCAGGGGTTCCTGGTGCTTTCAGATGGATGGGGGGGTAGGAGTGGTGCTGAACTGTGGTGACACAGAGCACAGAAAGGCTTGAAGTGGGGCGCTCCATCCCTTTTCCTTGGAGAGCTGAAGGAGAGTGGGAATGGGAGCTTAGAGAAGTTGTTGGCGAGTTTGAACCCTGACTTCTGGCTGAGCCACCAGAAGTGGTGTGCAGGCATGTACATGCATGGGTATGAATGAGAGCTTCATTTTTCAGGCAATAAGGAAGAGAATGTCTCATGCTTACTCTCCCATGTCCTGGGAAACAGGTCCCTGCTTCCTCATGCTGATATTTTACTCATGTGAGAAGAGGAAGGTTTCTTTGAGATTTGAAATCCTTGAAGGGATGAAGTTGATACTAAGAGTATTAAAATCTAGCAGGTGGATTGTGTGCATTATTATAAACCAAGATGATTCCTGTTTTTTAAACCATTTAATCTTTGTTGCTTGTTTCTTTACTTCAGTCCTGTGATTTTTATAATTTGTGGTGCTGGGAGAAAGGCCTACATTTTGTTGATCCTGGATTAAGATCAATAGACTTGTGGGCCCTTCCTTCCCACAAAAATTCCCAGATGGAGGTCCCCAAAAGTCAAACACTGGAAGAAGAAAAAAGGGAATCTGGAAGGCCCCAGAAGCCACTGAGCCTGGTCTAGGTGAAGTATTTTAGCTGTGAAGAGCATCTAAGTGACACAGATGTCCCAGGTTTCTTCCCTCATCCTGTAAATAGGACATGGGCTGGGTGGTGAGGTGCACACACAAGTCAGATCCCAAATCCATGGGTGATGGAAAGCAGTTTCCACACTAAAATGCTCCAAGAATATGAGTTGTCATTCATGTAACATGTAGGTCAGTGTGGTCACCCAAAGCTGCCACGTCCATGATATGGGTGTATCCATTTGTGATGTTGCCCCAGCCCTCTTCTGGCTCAGGTCTTGTCACAGAATCCCAGATTTATGGGTGGAAACAACCTATGAGGTCATCTGAGATGTCCCTCCGCTAATGCGGATTTATTCCCTCCTGCCTATTTTCCAGCTCTTGGTCCAGTCCATTGCTCAAACGACTCAAGCGTCCGCTGCCTCCCTTGGGGGACATTTGGGAGCATAACAGACCTTGCTGTCAGGATTTCGCTTCCCGTCATACTCCTCCTAAAGCTTCTTCTGCCTAATTTAGTTACTTTTTCTGCAGAGCAGTGATGAGGAACAGGGCTGTAGGAAGAGGACATTTATGTCTTACTTATCCAGCTAATTCCCGTTATCCTGTTTTTGATGGCCCTGCCAGTCCTGTTCTCCCTGGTGTTTATCACCCCACACTCCTCTCCCAGGAGTGCTCCAGCTTCAACTGGGGTGGGTGGTAAGGTGCCTATGGACTTTGGAGGGGCAGAATGGAGCCAATACCTGCACAGACGCAATTTTTCCCAGCTCATTTTCATTCTGAACAAATCCCTTAAGCCTTGGCATGTACACGGTGCGTCTGCAATGATATTTGAGAGTGAGACTGTTAAATTTGAGTGGAAGTCAGAAAATAACAACCATTGGTAAGGAATTTTGATGCTCTATTGAAATTAGGTTTAACATTTATCTCCACTCCCTTTCATTAGTTACAATTAAGTGATGGGAAAAAGAGAAAAGGATGCAAAGTTCAGGCTGGAAGTGGAGCCATGAGGAAGTCAGGAAATTAAAAAGGAGTGTAATAATAATAATGGGATTTCCCAAACAACATGAACTTGGAGTTGTTCCACAGTCCGAATACTTCATGTTATAACAAGAGCTACTATCTGATCCTTGGTTTTGTCGGATGAGATCCCTCTGCGGCCAAGGCACTCAATGTAAAGGGAATGGGAATGTTACTTGTTCCCTGGAGGACATTTTACATCATCAAGGTGGTGGAAAAGGCCTTCATGTAGAGGACAGCCATGTCCCTCATGTGCAGAGGTTTAACTTTGCTAAGTGACAGAATGGGAATTCACAGTCTGATCCCTCCTGCTCAGTCCATGCCCGCTCTTTGCCAGCAGTTCACCACCACTTCTGTTTCCAAAGGTAATTCCCAAAGCCCTCTGGGGCACAGCCCAATGCTTTTGGTGAGGAAAAAAAGAGCTCTAAATTGTCTTAGCTTACTAAAACCCTCACCAAAAAAACCCAAAAACACAGTTTGTGGGGTTTTTTTTTTAAATCAGGTCATTTTTCAGAGGTAGCTTAAAGCAGAGAGAGACAAGCACAGAGATGGTCACAGCTGGGTGGAGGGAGCTGCATGTGCAGTAGAGAGGAGAGCAGGAGGGCACCTTTTAAGCGAAATCCGCTTCCCAAGGAATTGTAGCATGGAAAGACAGCCAGAGTTGATGTTGCCAGGTCGGTTTTAGCTTTGGGGGATTTTTGTGGCTTGTAGGTATTTGATACAACGTGGCATATTGACAGTAGTCATTTCAGCATACAGAGCATCCTGGTACAGCTCAGTACCCACCCTTGACTTATTTTCCAGGCTGCAGGGCTGGAGAATGAAGGATGCTCTTGGAAAGGCTTCAGGAAAGGCAGTGAGGAGAGGGGATGAGGTTACACTGCACTGGGTCTGTCACGAGTGACTGAACAGTCACAGCTCCACGTCCTTGATTACGCCAGCGGTGCTAAATACAGTAATTAAGGAAGAAGCTTGTGTGAAAGGCTTTAGTTATTGGCTTCATACATCATCAGCCTTTTCTTTTGTTCCTTTGTCTGCATGCACCACAAGCTGTCTGTGTTCCTCCACCTGTGCTCTGTAGGTCTCTGCCATCTTGTAGCCAAAGGAACAGAGAAAGGTGAATGGAAAAGGCAAGTTTCATGGGGAGGGAGGGCTTAGGGGAGTTCTCAGCACAGGTTTGGACTGTTTCAGACCTGCAATAAAGCAGGTTTCTGTCCATCTGGTCCTGCTTTATGGGACCATGTGACCTAACCATCTCTATTCCAGCCTCACTTTTATGTGACCCTGCAGTCCTGGGTTTGCATGTTGTCCTCCCTACAAATCCTAGTAAATTTTTGTTGTCTCTCTCTCTTTTTTTTTTTAAATGTTATTTTCTCACCTTGTATTTATTTTCTTTTCATCTAAGAAAAAAAAAAGGTTTAGCAAACAGGAAACAAAATGTTGCTTGTTCCCTGGAGGACATTTTGCATCATCAAAGTGGTGGAAAAGGCCTCCATGCAGAGGACAGTCATGTCCCTGATGTGTAGAGGCTTAAGAGTAACATTCTGAAAAATGTCCCTTTGGGGCTTTTTGCTAAATATATCCTAGCCTAGTTTTGCCCCAGAAGTTTTCAACAAGAAAAAATTTCATTTTCTATGTACCTGTGCATGTGCCCACAAAGAAACTAATCCTTCCTAACACACCACACCAAAGTCATCAGCTAAGCAATCTTGGCAGCACAGCCTGGTAAACGGAACTGGAACCACCGTTCTCCAGCACAGACTTGAACGAAAAGAACAAAGATTATGCATGACCTGTCTTGGATCAGACTGTGAAGAATGAAGTGGATCTGATTGATGCAGCCTCCACGTGAGAGGTGGTGAATATGTATTAGTTCAGTGCATTACCCTGCTCGTGGTTCTGAGCTCCCCTTTGTCATTACTGCTCGCTTGAAGGTGGTTTGTGATTAGTGCTTTCGTTAGGCTCCTTGGAGAGATTTCCTAAAGTACACATGCAAATGGCTTTCTCTCCAGCTTTTCAAGGTCACCTGCACAAACCTTCACCTCATCTGTCCCAGTCTGGTGCTGTCAGCTTGGTGTGGCAGCACCTTGGGAGACAGGGAAGGTGTGACACTGCCTGTCCGGAGCCACACGAGTGGCTGGACCCAGCTTAGCAGCTCTGCCCCAAACCCACAGACACTCACTGGGATGGTGGCACCTCGTGACCTCTGCTGAACACACCAGAGCTGGAACTTTCCTGCCAATCCCAGCAGTCACAATGAAATTGTGAGTGGTGCTGCAGGCATCAACCTGCCATGCTCTACTCTTCTCACTCCCCCCCAAAATAGTCTTTTCCTGTCAGCCATTTTGCTTGGGGCTGCCAGCACATGGCTGTGGTGAAGCAGTGTACCTTGACTCCTCCCCATGGACTTGGCTCATGGGTGGGCATGGGAGAACAGTGGGATGGGGCTTCCTGGGTAGCCCAGAGCCAGGTGCCAGCATGTCCCCAGCTCCTCAGGGCTCCCAGGGAATGCAGCAGGGTACAGGTGCTCCACACCAGGCAGAGGGGCCTTTCTCCAGGAAAACAGGCTGCTGGGGGAGAGGGAGACAGCCTTGCTGCCCTCCCTGGGCATGCCATTGCCAGGGACAGCCCCAGAAGGAAATCCTCACGGCAAACCACCTCTACCTGAGAAAAGACCCAAAAAATCAAGCCTCCTCCATAGCTCTGAACCAGAACACAGATGTTTTGTGCCCTTCAGAAAGCATTTATTAATGGGATGAGATACACAGTCTTGTGCAGGAGCTGGCTTCTTTGGGAGCGGGCAGCAGGCTTGGAGAGCTTGGCATGGTCCCCCTGGAGCGGGCAGAGCACGGCTCCCCGAGGGCTTCCTGAGGAGAGGATCTGGGCTCTGCCATTCCCACCTCGGCGCTCCTTCCCCAGCAGATTCCTGCTGCCGTCAGGGGGTGATTAGTCAGGCTTAGCAGTAACAGTACCCTGTTGAAGGAATGAGCTTGTTTTCCATTTCGTTTGTCACTGCACCTGTGATGACAAAAAAATCACCATGTTGAGCACCTCAAATAATGTGTATTTCCCCAGAACACACCGTCACTTCTGGGAAAACAATAATGCAAATTACAGGGGCCTTTCAGGACAACAAGGGCAGCACAAAGAACCCTCTGTGCTGGTCTTCTGGTGGGTGTTGATGCCTGGCATTGCAAGGAGGGGACCCAAATGACTGTGGAGACCTAGATGTGGCAGACCCTGCAGAGCCACGTCTGCAGCAAAGGGACAGCAGTCGAGAAACAGGAGGTTTTGTCCCTGTTTGACTCTGGATCCTGGTAGCATTATCCTCACCAGCTCAGAGAGCAACACAGCTCACTGCTGACTTACAGATTTCCACTGGTCTCCCCCCGTTCCCATCCTTCTTCTCCAGGCAAGGGTCCCTCCCCAGTGTTTTTCCCCAGGACTGATCACTCACATCATTAATCCTGTTTTCAGCTGCCCCCAATCCTCCTGCAGTATTTTGAGGGAGTTGTATTGCTCCATACTCTCCTGGCAGATTTTGCCTGATGGGCTCACACTACCCCTTTTTCCCTGCAGTATCCTCAATGTTGTTTCTTATGACTCCAGATATTTGAGTTGCTTGATTTGACTGAGGCACTGGAGAGAAATAAGATGTTCCTTGTGATCACTAAAAGTCTCTCTCCCAAGTTAATATTGTTACCTAAAGGGCTCTTCTATCAGTTGGGCTCAGCCAAAAGCTCAGGAAACTTTTCTGTTTGTTTTCCCGGCCTTCACTCTGTGACCACTGAGCGTGTATCATCCAGGTCCTTTCCTCAGAATGTTTTTATTACTGAGGAATTTGCACAAATATTTTGTGCTGTATTAGAGCCAGATGAGTGATCCTTTCTGAGGAAAGCCAATTTGATTGCATGAACTGATTGAGCTGGACAGGTCAGCCAAGCAAGGTGAGCAGGCTCTTGGTGAACGTGTTTCTCATATTGTTTTGGCTCAGCCAGAAGCCCCAAACACAATGACTCACAGAAAAGGAGGAAACAAACCCAACTTTGTGGCTACTCTTTCAGCTTGTGGACTGTCTGGAGATCAGCTAGGAACACTATTTTATCTGCACTCATCATAAAAGCAGGATCAGAGCAAAAAAACAGGTCCTTTCTTTCTTCCATCACTGCTTATTTCCTTCCTGAAGCGATAATCCTCGGAGCCATCACAACTGGTTGCTATGGAAGTGACGGAAAGCACAAAAGCACCAAGAGAAGATTATGGTTTCAGGTGAGAAAACAGCAATGGGCACAGGCAAGCTCCTAAAATCTAGTTTGGCTCTGAGGAGCAACAGTGCAGAGAGGCATTAGAGAACTCTCTCTGTTTTGTTTGCCTTATTTGTGTGTTAGCTCCAGCTCCACAAGAGCAAAGTAGCAGATTTGAGCTAAAGAAGTCACACATAAGTAAATAGAGAAGGGTCTGGAAGGGCTGAGGGGAGAGCTCTGTGGGGAAACTCCCTGCAATGCAAAAGCATTCTGGAAATCTGGGCTCCTTTCTCCCACACTTAGATCTCAAAAAAACCAGTCAGAAACTCCTTCAATCCAGCAACCGAAGCTAAATCTGAGTTTTCTGTGGAATTCATGCAACGGATGCAATGACAGAGATCCACTGATGTGTCCTTTGTCACTGAAAGAAGGATCTAAAAAAATTGTGAGATGGTAGAATATCCTGAGTTGGAAGGGACCCACAAGGATCATTGAAGTCCAGCCAAAAGGAGGTGGGTTTACTGAAGGAGCACATTTTATTCCACCAAGGGATATACTTGAGAAAGATCCTCCAAGAGTGGTTATGTGAGGGTGGGGGAATGTCCTTACCAAGCTCACAAGCACAACAGCAGCCCTGGAGCCCAGAGCCGTGGCAGCTCAGGAGTTTGGTACAGGGATGGCAACTGGGGAAGGCAAACACTGTCAGCTAATCAAAGAGCTTCATTTCTTCCCTTTCAGCTCAATCCAGCCTTGCCAGGGCACTGCTGTGAGCTGTGACAGTTTGATGAAAGGGGGACAGGCTCGACAAGCATTTACACATAGTCCTGCTCAGCAAACATCTCCCTCAGACACAGCTCGTGCTCCCATCACACCGGTACCTGAGGAGCAAAGTGGTGCTTTGCACGAGGAGAGGTGCTGGCAGCAGGGCCAAAGTGGCTGGAGCCCTGTCTTCGTTCTCACCACGTGTGGTTAAGCCCAGGTCAGAGGGTAAAGCCCCAGAGATTATGGCAAAAATGCTTTACGAGAACTCAGGTCATCCTTCCTCCTCCCCACAGCCTCATCCAGGGCCTGTAACACTACACTCGTGTCTAGGTGAAGAATATAGCACTCTTGGGCTAGATGGGGTCTGAAAATATATTTGTTAAAAAAAAAAAAAAAAAAAAAAAAAAAAAAAAAAAAAAAAAAAAAAAAAAAAAAAAAAAAACCTGTTGGCACAGCTCAGGGAAACTGTGCTAGAAATAACTGTGCTTATGCAGAGCTGTCAAAAACAGGCTGTCGCCGGTGCCGCTCGGACGGGAGCGCAGCCAGGGCCGCGCTGCCCGGCGGGAGGAACAGGCCGTGGCGGAGCTCTGCCTTTGTCTCCACACCGAGGAGGATACGTTCGATTAAAAAGCCAGGGAGGTGTTTTTGCTGCGTGCAGAGGAATTTCCCCACTTGGCAGGTCCGGAGGATCGCAGCCCTCCCAGCTCCTGCCCCGGCTGCGTGCGGGCCGGAGGTGGGAGAAGGCGACCGAGCCGCCACTGCTGAGGCACAGCAGAGAGGTAACCCCAGATGAGCCCTGCGGGGCACATTTGGCAGCAAACTCCTCAGTGGATTTTTCCACTTACACAAACTGTGCTTAATTAGGCCGGACAATTTTAGGAACTCTCAGAGGTTGGCTGGCAGTTTTCTTTGGCCAGCAGCAGTAGGGCCTATCTTGTGAAATACCCGCTCAGAAAAGGCAGCTACAGGGTCTTCGGTGCTAAGCTGAAAGGGGGAAAAAAACAGAGCAAGCTTGTAGAATTCGAGTCATGACATGGTAAATTACACAGACCCAATAAAATAGTTAATTAACACTACAGTTGTGAAATAGATAAAATAAATGTTTGTCATCGATGTAATTGCAGGAAGGCAAAGGCTGGTAGACCATAGCCATTCACATGTACAGTTTCAGGCTAAAAAGTGAGACCCTGTTCATCTTCCGGGTCTTATAAAAAAAACTCCTCAGAGAGAGCAAAGATGACTGTGACTGTATCCCAGGGTACAGGCTGTTCCTTATTTCCCAGTGCTGACATACAGTCGTGACAAGGAATTATACATTGCATTCATCACGCCTGCTCTCCAGGCATGATCCCCAAATAATTAATCCTTTTAGCTTGCAGTAGCTGCCATCTGGCCAGTTTCCAATCAGCCTGGCTGGTTTTACTACGGAGTTGCCAGTTGCCTGCGCTCATGTGGGCATGGATTGCAGTTTGCTTGCCTCAGGTGCCTGGGATTTGTATTTTTTAAATTGTAAGTTTTAGATACGCCACGTGCTGCCCCAACACAGAGAACAAACCAGTCTTTGCCTCAAAGCACTTTAATGTCCAGAGGGAGAAAGAGGGGGAGTTGTTGTACACAATACACAGAGCAAGACTCAAGCAGACCTTTTTTGTTTGTTTCGTGTTGAAAATCCTACTCTGAATAAAAGGCTCAAATAAAATCCAGCTGTTTTTTTCTCAGTCCTCTTGGTCCTTCAGCGCAAACATGGCAAAGAAATTAGAAAAGGGGAGAAAATTATTTTGACACTACAAGTCTGGAGAAGGGTGATGAAACCGAGTTCAGTTTAAAAGAAGCAAAGTTGTCTTTGCTCCAACGTGTCTGACCTGCCTTAGGTGTGGGGGGCAACCCTATGGATGAAACCGATGCTCTGGAGCAGCTGTCCCACAGTGGGGACGTCTGGAACTTCTTGGAAGGGGATCTCTAGAATCATCCTCAGACCCCACACATCAGAGGATCCTCTCAGGGCTTTGCAGGCACCTGTGATGAAGCTCTAACACCCACAAAAAATGAATGTCTGTGTGTTTCTGAAAACAGCATGGCTTATGGGAAGATCATCGTTTTACTTTCACTGTTTCCGTAAGATCCAGATTCTCCCTCTTTGTTCTGCCACTGGTCCTGGGTCAGGCAGAAGGTGGACGTGACCATGGCGCTCAAGCTTATAAGGAGTTATGGAGAAATGCTTCTGAAAATCTCAGGACTTGAGTCAAAACCATAGAAATGCAGCTAAATGTTCTGTGAACACACTCCCAAGTGAGTATCCCCCAGCCTCCATGACTGGAAAACATGGTGTGATTCTCCTCAGCACAGTTCCTTTCTGAAAAGGGGCTTTTGATATGAAAATTAGGATTCTACAGAGACCATTTGGGTGACAAGTGAAAATGGGTGTATTTTTTTGTAGCTGCTTTTCTGTCTCAGACTAAAATCAGCACCTTACTTCCTTAGGCCACCTGGCCAGTGGTGAGAAGCAAGGTACTGCTGGATAAATTAGGCTCCTGGTGACACCTGAAGACGCCCCTGTCACCAGCATAGACTCTGCTAGGGCAGGGCTGCTGTGGAGGATTTCAGTAGGTAGTTCTGCTGGGATGCAAGTCAAAGAAGAAATTTCAGCCTGCTGTCTCTGGGGTACTTTATCCCTCTGCATGGGAAACAGAAAAGAAACACCCAAAGCTTTGCTCTTCATTGCATCTTTGTGATCACAGTTGCCTGACAGCATTAATTCCCATAAGAGGAGAGCAGCAAGCATCTTTGCAGGTCTGAGTGACTGCATGAGAATGTAGATTAAATGCTGCTCTGCCAAGGTAGGCCCCTCCCTGAAGTTTGCTTATAATTGGAATAGTTGGGGTGAGTGGATAAAGCCTCCAGGTACAATAACCTGCTCTTCTTTTTTCTTTTTCCCTGATTTTTTTTGTATTTCCATTGAAAATCCTGAAACTTCTAACTTTTTAAACTTCTCAGTGGCCACCGTCCTTTACCTGAATCTGTATCAAAGCTGTTCAAACTAAATTGTCTCAGAAACCAACTTGTGATGCTCATGGGCTTCCTTTGAAAAGAAACATTGAAAGATTACTCCCCTTACACACACACACCTGCACACAGACACACACACACACGTGTGCTTTAGCATGTGGAATTCCTGGTTGCTAAATCCCAAACGACATAGCAGCGCTTTATTGGTATCAGATGAATTGTTATATAGCTGGACAACACCATTTCTCAGCTCAGGAACTCTGTTGGAGTTGGGTGGATATTGGATATCCTTGGTGTGAGCTGGCTGTAACAGTCTTCTGTGAAAGAGATCCTTTATTTTTAAGGTTAAAAAGGAACAGGAATTAAAAACTAACTATGAGCGTGCTAACACCCGAAGAGCAACACGTTATTCCAAACAAAGACATGAACTGGTCAGATCAGCACTGCCATTAACTCTTTTCTCCTTCCAACTTTAAGATTCATGCTCGGTGAATCCTGTGCTGTCAAGAGATGTTTGGCAAGCAGCCTTAGGATCCAGGACTGCAGAAAGCAGCTCACAGGCAGGACAGGGCTGCCACCCAGACCCTGGGGATGGCCAGGCTCCCTTTTCCAGCTTGCCCATCCTGCAAACCAACACCTGATTTGTCTGCTTTTCTCCCATGGAAACTTTATTTTGTAGCTAAAATAAACCTCAAGGGTTAATTCTTTCTTGTTTTCATGATTCATCACCCAAATGTGGGTGTATTACCTTGTTTTCCCTGGATCGGATACTCCCTCCTTTTTTCCCCAAGCAGAGCTTTGCTGTCATTTCAGTCCCCACTGCCACAGTTCTCACAGCATGTTTGTTCACCTAAAAGTAAATGCTCTGTTAGGAGCAGAAATCCTTTTTCAGGAAAACAAAAGAAAAAAAAATAGAGTTTTACAGAAGTGAAGGTAAACTTTATTTACAAAAAGGGCCTCACAAAAATCTGTTTGTTCGCCAGCCCAGTGGTCTTGCAGCCCAAGACTTTTTTTGTTGCTGTTGTTACACTTGTTGGAAACAACTTTATGCTCTTAAAACTTTAACAAGTACCTTCAAATATTTCAATGGCTTGTCAGCCCACTTTGGTGTTACAGATTTCTTCAAAACTACTGATTTTTCTGGTAGAAAGAAGCACTGCAATGTGAGAACCCAGCACAGCCAGAGGAGCAGGTGAGAATACAGCTTTCACAGGTTAAGGCTTATGAACACCCAGGCTGTGAGAGAAGAAAAAAAAATTAAAGAAAAGTTTTGGGATGTTTTACAGTATCTAATGAGATCTCCATCTCTGCCTGAAGGTAAATGGGTCACTGCTGGATGAGAAGTTTGGCTGCGTTTTCTCACTGTCTGACAATTGGGAAAGTGCTGTGTGCCACCCCCTCACCTTCCCAGACCTGCTCTTCTGTAAAAAATATAAATGTAGGGGTGAGAAGGGGAGGTTTTCAACCTTCTCCTTCTCCTTTTTTGGGTAAACCCAGCATGTCTGACAGTAATCTCAATCATGAGCTCCCTTCTTTCCTGAGAAGTCCCATGGAAAGCTGAACTTGTGCTTCAGAAGGAGGGGGAGCTGGAATCTCTTAGTAGATGAGCTGCTTTATGTTTTGTATTAAGTAATGAAAAGGTATAAACGAATTAGCATCGTTGTCTGGGGCTTTTGTGTGCATTTCAGTCGGGGCTGGATTCTCCCCATAAGGACAAGCACAGGCGGAATACCCGGGCAGCAGCAGGAGCAGACAGTCGTCGCCAGATCTGTGAGAGAGGGTGTGGAGCACTGAGGCGATGGGAGCAGCAGGAAAAAGCACTCAGGAAACGCTGAGGTTGGCGTGGACACAGGGATTAACCAGCCAGGAGCTGAGTGTGTGTCCAGGGCTACAACCCTGGTGTGGGGTAGCTGCAGAAGTTAACTGAAGTACCGAGTGATTAATGGGGAAGGGTTGGATAACAGCCTGGGAATATTTATATAACTGACAATCTTGTAAATAACTCCCATTATCCTCGAATACTAAGCTACCTTCCTTCAAGCATAATTGAGCGGACATTTAAGAAGTTTAATTTCGTGTTTTCCCCGTATGACCACGGGATATTTTCACCCTCTCATTCTCTGGGGGGAGGAAACTGAATCAGCATCTTCCCCTTCTCCAAAGTGGTTCCTCCCGTTTATAAAATGTCTGGAGGCCACGAGGAATTTTCCCGGCAAAAATGAAAGAGCTGTTGCTACAACAAACAACTTGTTCCCTTTTTGCCTGCTTAGGCCCTCGGATACACTTTGAATATGAAAGCATGTGGTGGTGATGATGATGCAAGAGGTCACTAATAATGCTCATACCCATTAATTACAAAAGTATAAATAACATGTAAGTCATACATCCTTGATCTGGTAGCCGAACGACAATAAAGAAAAAATAACAAGGGCAAAACTCTGGTGTGAAATGTTTTGGGAGCTGGTTTTATTTCCCTCCAGTGTGACCCCTCCACACAACACTACTTTGTTCTGAGTCAGCAAATGGCAAGCTCAGACCAAAGACTCTATTTCATGTTCAGGGCAAAGTTTTTCCCTACATCTTTCCTATTTAACATGTACACAGTACGAAACAACAATTCTATTCTAAAATTAACACACTGCCTAACTTTTAAAATACCAATGCCTTTCAAAATGTTTTTCTCCCTCAATCATTTTTAAAATATAATTTGTCAACCAGAGTCAAGTTTTTAAGTATTTGAATATGTAAATGATACTTATCTCTCCCATCTCCACTTTTATTATTTATCATGTTCAAAAAACATTTTGTTCGGCTCTGACTGCTCGTTGCTCAGGTTTTTGTGTGTAGCTGGAATTACAGATGTGGTGGTCTACTCCCAGTACAGAGTGTCCCTTGGTAGGAAACAGAACAGGAGGTCTGGCCTTGCCTTCCCTACAGCAAATAATTTCACCCCAAGATCTGACTTTATTAGAGAGTGTGTGGAATTCCTCTGATGCAAAAGAAAGAGGAGGGAAAAAAATAGAGTTAGGGCTTGTTTTTTTCCTATGAAAAACTCTTGAAAATAATATTTTGGGTGCCTTGGGGATTTTCAATCAAACACAGAAAATCATATACCGAATGTTGACTTTTCAGTAGTAACAAAGCACTTTCGGCACAACTGATAATTTGGGCCAAAAAAAAGTGGTGGTTGTGGTTTGTTTTGTTTTGTTTTGTTTTGTTTTGTTTTGTTTTGTTTTGTTTTAATCCAGTTGTAGAAAGGGTGGAGGTTTGATGGCCAGTTCTAATTATTACTTTTTTTTTTTAATTTCTATCAAGGCAACAGCAACCAGATCAATACTTTGTAGGCCATAAATTCCATTATTGCTCCCAAACTCTGGCCACAGCAACTGGAAAGTGGATGTCCCAGAGGAAAGTTCTGACTCTACTGCAGGAAAATCAGAGAGTCCCAGCCTGAGAGAGCATTTGAGTGGTGGGCTCAGCTTTGCCAGGCACTGGGCAGAAGTGGGTTGGTTGCAGGGACTTGAATCGTGGGTTTTGTAGAGAGATTGGGAAGCCTCTGAGGCTTGGGAAGGTGCAGGAGCCCAGTGCTTAAACTTTGGAAGTTTGTGGGCATTGAGCTGCCTCTGCCTTGCAGATTTTCCCACTCCACTAGAGCAAGGATGCAAAGGGGAGCTAGAGAAAAACAAATGGGAGGTGCAGACGAGAGGGGGTGGAAGTCAGGATCTGTGTCAGACTGGCAGGAGCAAGGCCAGACATGGTAAGAATTGGGTGCTCCGTGAATTCCCCGTTCATATGTTTGGGGTGGGTTAATAACTTGACTCAGCACAGAGGACAGACAGATTTCCTTCTCCAGCACAGCTTATGAGCACAGACCAAGCTTTTGATTCACACTTTGAGTGGGTTAGTTTCACAAGTCTTCTAGTGAACCTTTGAAATTGGATAAGAGCAAAACCATAGTAAAAAGGGCTTCTTGCATTTCTGAGCACATAACTGCTGCTGTTTCATTATGATCTAATGTTTCATTGACCAAACCTTGGCTTGGGAAATAGCAGAGAGACGTGGTAAAATATGATCCCTGAATGACTGATATGTTGGGAAGAGAAAAAAAAGCGAGAATTGTGAAGCAAAAAAAATGGGTATTTTTGTAATTAAACGGTGACCTTTTTCCTTTAAATTTATTACTGCTCTGAACCTGAAACTACCAAAAACTAAACAGAAGCAAGCACGGTGCCTGGGTGCCCCAGGAATGGAAATGTGATCCCAAATCCCTCAACCCAGGCTGATTTAGTCCAGGCTGTAAATCTGGGCTCTTCATAGGTGGGATATTATTGGCCACCTCCCAGGCAGCCCTTGAGGTTACTGAGAATGGAGCAGATGAGCAGCATGAGCCGCTCGGATGTGGCCCATCTGCACAAAGGACTGTCCAAACTTTAGCACAACCCAAACTTTTTCTGGTTTTGAGTTAGTGGTGGTGGCCTGTTTCGCAACGGGGATTGTCACCAGATACCCCAGTAAGAACGGCTTAAATGCAGTCCAGAAAACCTACCCGCTGCACCTCTGGCTGTTTAAACAACAGAAAGCTGAAACTCTCTGCAAAGGGCAAATGAGGACAGGGGGGCTGGAAAGTGGCTGCTCCTTGATGCCATTTTGCTGCTAAATGCCCCTGTCTCTGGAAAACCAGTAGCTGCCTCCGTGAGTGAGGCACACATTCCATTAGATAAGCTGAAAAAATAATCTTCCTGAAACCTGGCCAAACACGTTACAACTACTGCCTTGGTTGGTGTTTTAAAAGCTACCTGTGTTTGAAACTTTCATGCAATTCCTTCAAAGAGCAAGAGCCACCTGCAGCTCTGCCACCCAGGAGAGGGGAACTGCAGGATTAAAACAAAAGCTACATGAGTTTCCAGCGCTTGTGACCATGACTGGGAAGTTTAGCAATTTGATAGCACACACTCCAAGAGCTCAGAAGCTGGAAGGCAAGAAGATGATCTGGTGTTTGCCATCTTCTAATATTTCCTAGCTTTTAAACCAGCAAGGAGCCTTGCTTATGATTTTGCAGAGCTATCCAGCTGTTTTAAACTCTGTGAAGAGCTTTAGGAAGCGGCTGAACCCGCCAACAAGCTTCATGCATATCTGAAGAAATAATGAAACAAATCAAGAGCCTGCCTCTAATGCCCATGTTGAGGCAAAATAGCGTTTAAAAAAAAAAAAAAAAGAAAGTCTGCAAGACTGAAGTAATGTGTACAGGAATCCTGTTGTTGTTTTTTTGTTCCTACGCACATGCCTTTGGTGTGAGGTAGTGTTTGTACTTCGCTCGCGGTGGCTGGGAACGTCACCGGCTGGCACCGCGCAGGTAATGAATTCAGGACAGCTTACAGGTGGTGGCACAAGGCTGCACTTGTTTTCCTTCCCTTTTTGATTAAGTGTTCGTTCTGCCACCAAGGTCACGGCGTGTGAGAGAGGGAGAAAAATTAAAGGGGGGAAGAATGTGCAGTGAGAGGTGGGAATTAGGGAGTCCTGGTAACTGTGTGCAACCTGCTGGAGGAGCTGACTTGGTGCCTGGGGAACTCGGGAGCTCTCTCACTCAGGGAGCCCTCCCTACCAAAAGCTGGGTGCTTTCAGACCTTGGAGGATGGAGGCTTTCAGGGCGGTATGGGGAAGAGCCAGGAATGTAGGTACATGGTGTGGCCATGGGCTGGGCTCCACTTCTATTTCCTGGCTGCTCTTTGCATTCAAAATTGGGGTATCAGATCACAGAATATTCGGAGTTGGAAGGGACTCACGAGGACCAGTGAGTCCAGCTCTTAAGTGAATGGCCCATATGGGGATCAAACCCACATGAAGCTCATCAGAACTAACCCAGGTAGGGGTGCAGAGCTGGGGCCAGTGACTGTGCTTTGCCCCCACCCCATTTACAGCCCTCACACGTGACACCCTGTGACACAGGAATTCATACTTTTAGTGTCTGAAACTTGTAAACTGCATGTGGAAGTTTTAGTACTTTTTTTTTTCCAAATATAAATCTATTCTCTCTCTCTCTCTCTCTCTCTCTCTCTCTATATATATATACACACACTACATTGGAATCTGGAAGGTGATCCTTACTGAGGTCTGTGTCTATGGTTGAGCTGGGGAAAAATGGAGGAAATTTTGCTCAAAGAGGGTGAAAAAGGCACTCTACTTTTTCACTAGTTCCTGACCAAATCCAAAAAGTTTCCTTTAATCCAAAAGGTGCTCATGATTTCACAGTAGTTTCCTTGTTAGAAAATGGTTTGCTTCCTCCATGGGTTTTGCTGTACTGAATTTATTTGTTTAAGTAGTACAGACCATGAAAGAAACATAGGAAGCTGAGGACAGTTTGCCATTAAAGAAATGCCACCTAACTGAAAGGGAAGTCATTTTCAGTCAGGCTAAAGTTTACTGTTCTTTAATTAACATGGCCAAATGTAACTCAAGTAGCAGAAACAGATGGGGCAAAAGGACAAACTAACCTGGCCCATGCAGGAAGGGTTCAACTCCTTTGTTGCTGCTGTTGAAGCCCTTGGGAGCTGCCTCAAGCCAAGTCCCTTGAAGGTTTTTTGCAGGCTGACCACTAACAAGATGTGAAGAGGAACCTGGAGAATTCCTGATAATGTCAAGGTAAAACAAACAATTGGTTTAATAAACAAAAAGAAAAAAACCAAACCTTTCAGGGCTATGTTATAAATCATATAAAAACGTCATTGCTTTAGTCAAGTCTCAACACTGTCTTAATTTTTCTGCCTCCATTTGTTTTTCTTTTCACAGCTAGGCCTCACAGAGTCACCTGGAAAGATTAGACATGACTTCTACACAAGTGCATAAGAAGTTATTGGCCATGAGGACCACTAAACAGTCCCTAGACTGCCCTTCCTTCCTCACATCTCTCCTCCTCAAATCCATGCTCTGGCAGATGAAAGCACCTCAGCTCAGGAGGCAAAAATGCTCTGAGCTTCCAGAAATGCAGGAAAAAGAGAGCAAGTCTTCAGTCCCGTGGGGGATCCCATGGGGAGGTGGATGATGCTCCATGCTACAGGAAAAGGAAGGAGCCCTATCGTCTCTCCAGTCTCACCTTCAGGGTGGCAGGAAGGCTTTCTTTCCTTCTTCTACATCCAATAATCAGCTTAACCTTGAGCATAGAAGCAAGAGAAAAAACCATGGAAATACGTGGGTCTTCCAGCCCCACATCCTCTCTTGATCTGTATTCCCCCATGTGAGGAAGTAGGGCAGGGAAGGGTCTTGGGAAGAAAGGTGTTTTCCAGGCTGTTGTAGCCAGTCATCACAGATATGTGATCATTTAAACTGCAAACATCAGGTGCTCACAAATACTATCAGTGAATGGTAATTACATTTCTCTGGTTGAAACCTGGAGGGAGGCTAAAAAATTTGTGTCCAGAAGAGATTTTATAAAGCACAGATCATTTGTGTAAAACATGCTGGAGATTTAGGGTCTTGACTTTTCATGAGATTTGCAATACTTGCTGGTTTTGGTCACTGAAATGAAACAAGCCTGCTCTGCTATTGTCAGTATTTCTGCTTCCTCTTTGTTCGAAACTGGAAAGGTGTGTGGAAGAGAAAAAAAGAGATTAAAGGTGAAACAACACAGGGCAGGATGAGAGAGGATCATTAAAGTTTTGGGTGTAGTTTCAGGTTGTTTTTTATTTTATCTGAACCAGTTGTCCCACCCCTAATTACAACAGTATTAACACATTCCTGGGTGTGGTCACTCGAAATTCTTAAGTGGGCAAAAATTTTCAGCTATGTAATATGCTTGAGGTGTGTATCAGCAGACCACTTTAAATGGTCTGGCGTGGTCCTGCTGGCTTCTTCACCAGCTTCTGACCCTGTGTTTGTTGTAGCTTTGGCACAGAAAGGGTCACGTCACTGCTTTTTACTGAACTCGAGCGTTAGTCAGCACCTCAGCAGGACGTGTTCTCCCAGCCACAGCTCAGATGCTCAGACAAAGCTCTCCAGATCCAACATGGTCCTACAGAAGGAGCAGAGGGATCAGAGCTCCCACTGCATTTTCACTGAGAATCTGAGGGATTTGTTCTATTTCAGGTTGCACTGCTGGCAGTGTTTCCCATCTTCTCGCTGGTGAGTTTTTCTCAAGCCAAGTAAAAATGTCAGTTCACAGAGCAGGTGGTGCAGTGACACTCTTGGCTTTGGCTCACCAGGGGCTTTTATCTTGTGTCTTAGGACCTGTTGTTATTCACAGTGCATGTGAGACACCACTTACAGTACTGTAGTGCACAAAGCCTACTCTGGGCAATTTGGTAGCTTGTTAGCAACCAGCAGAATAATCCGACTCCAAAACACACAGATTCTGCCTCTTGTGACTCCATGAAGATGAGGAACGTCTGGAAAACTTTCCCAACAAGCCCAGATAACCTGCTGCTTTTCAAAATACCTGTTCTTACCAACTGTATGGATATTTAAAACTTACTGCAAAAATGCAAACATTCAGTGGAACTGGACTGAAAGTCAAGAACAACTGATGCATCATCCAACAGCACAAGCAACATTGCTGGTTTTTACTGGATTTGCACAGGAAGCCTCAAAAATTCAGATTCTGGGTTTGTTCTGCTGAGCATCCAAAATTTAGATTTGATATTATGAAAAATTTTGTCATGAAAAGGGTTCTCAAGCATTGGAAAGGGTTGCCCAGGGAAGTGGTGGAGTCACCATCTCTGAAGGTATTTAAAAGATGTGTAGGTGTGGTGCTTAGGGACCTGGTTTAGTGGTGGCCTTGGCAGTTCTGGGTTAAAGGCTGGATTCAATGATCTTAAAGGTCTTTTCCAACCCAAACAATTCTACCATTTTATGATTCTATATTGCAGTACTGTGTGGGAAGTCTCTGGGGGAGCTCCAGGTTCGTCAGAGCTGTGTCAACACAATGTGAATATTAGGGCAAACCCTCAGTACTAAACGAGGCATTTACACCTCAAAGTGAAGCCCAGCTGCATGGCTCGGGTCTGAGTTGAGCTCATGCAGTTTGAAAAAAAGATCCCAAACAGCTTTGCAGGTGAAAGGTTGGAGGCTGGGTAGGGTGGAGAGCAGACTTGAACTGGGGCTCAATTCCATGTTCAGAGCGGCAGGGATTAAATCCTACCCTCATGACAGAGGTATACTCATGGCAGATGGGCTGGGAACCCTCATCTTCAATTAAGTGGAGGTTTTAAGTTGTCATGCAAAGTGAAACGTCAGCAGGAGAACCTGAGCTGTGCCCTACTTGCTCCCTTTGCTGCTGACTGTCATCTCATACGTTCAGGACAGTCATCGAAAGGACACAAGGTGCGGGGTCAAACTCCTTTGCATGGAGAAAGGGAAAATATCAGATCTCCTGCATCCCAGATAAATGATGTGGCTGCTGAGCCATTAAATAAGGGAGCACATCTGCTCCTCAAGCATCCCAGGAAATGAGTTCTTCACTTCCTTTGTGCCCCAAAAGAAAAATGTTTTATCTGGAACAGATGGAATACTGATGTCCAGCATCCAGCAACTCCTCTGGTTTACTCTGTTGCAGGAAAATTGAAAACACAATGTGGTCTGAACACTTTCCTCTACTTTTTTTGCTTGGTCATCAGACTAGGGGAAAAACGTTTATCCACACATTTAAAAAGTAAATAGGAAGCCTTATGCTCTACGTGCTGAATAAATAATCCTGTAGAAATTCTGAAAACTATCAAAAAATAAGTTAAACTTTTTTGCTTTCTTTATTCACCTTTTCCCTACATTTTTGATTACAAACTGTTAGTATTAGTTAAGTTCTGCAAACCTCCAATTCATTTCTCAAGGTTGTGCTTTGAATACTTGGTGCTAAACACCTGATAATTTAGGCCTGTGATTGAGACTGGCGTCATTGAGCAGAGGTACTGGCCTCAAGGTTGCACTGTGTGTTACACAGGCCTATAAAAATAGAAATCTGACAGGTGGGAGGGTTTCTGGCTGCCTAGAGGTGATACAATTTGCTGCTTTCAAAATGCTTGATGGTGATTCTTTTATTCAAGAAAAGAGCTTGCATGAGTTGCTCCTATGAAAGAGAAGGCACAGCAACATAACAAAGGAGACAGAGACGTGGACAACTCATTGTGGTAAACTCCTCGCTATTAAAATAAATAAAAAGGTTTGAGGTTTGTAGGACTCACACCTCACAGGATTATTCTGGCAAAAAGCTCACCAAAAGCAGCACATTCGAAAACCAAGAGCTCTTTTTTGTTATGGCAACAAGAACAACAGCAACACGTGAATTCAAGCTCCAGATAAAACAGAAAGGTTATCTTTCTTTTAAAAGCCATCCTTGCCATAGATCACAGAATCATTAAGGTTGGAAAAGACCTCTGAGATCATTGAGTCCAACCTGTGCTTGATCACCACCTTGTCACCCAGCCCAGAGCACTGAGTGCCACATCCAGTTGTTCCTTGGACACCTCCAGGGACAGGGACTCCACCACCTCCCTGGGCTGCCCCTTCCCAGGCTGGAAATTGCCAAGGTTGAATGATACAGTGCTTGCCTGGCCAGTGAGAACACCAGAGGTGTTCAACCAAGGTGCACAAATAATGTTATCAAATGAATGAAGGCCAGGATAAAGTAGATTATGGTGGGGGAGGTCCTGGCTAAAACAGGTTCTGGGAAGTGTTGAGTCCAGACACTTGAAAGCCTCTCTGTGGAACCAACCAACCAACACCTGGCCTGATCAGTTCAACAAGACCTTCCTGCTTTGTGTCCTCCCAAGTGCACCCAAAGTCTACTTCCCAAGGCCCTCAGCTGGAATCCAGCCCCACATCCACATGCCTGCCCTCCTAAGGAGCCAGCACCATTAAGTGAGAGAAATAGCAGGACAATTGCTGTCTAAAGCACACCACCACATTTCCTTTTGAGCAGCACAGAGGTTTCAGCTGCTGTGCCCTTCTTCCTGCCCTCTTGCTGCTGGCCTGCATTTCAGTCCAGGGAGAGAAGTCCCTAGGGATGAGGGCAGGGGGAGGAAGAGCCCAGATGGTCGTGTTCAAAAGCACTAGGAAATCAAGGGCTCCCCCTCCCTCCTCTCTCTTATGGGCTGGTTCCTTCATCCTTTCCTTGGGCTTTGTCCTGCCTACACCCAGCTCTGGGAGAGGATGCAGTGAAAGCAGTTCCCAAAGCTCTGGGGTTCTGCTGTGCCCGTGAATCCCACTGCTCTCTCAGTGACGTACCAGCGCACGTCAGAAAGCTCAGCTCTGCTTTCCTGCTTAAATGTTATTCAGCAAGGAGGGATTTCCTTAAATGACTGCTAGAAGTGTCAATTAGCAACTTCTGAAGCATGAAGGGTTCTTTTCCGTTTTCTTTTTCTGTTATTGTCACCAAGGTCAGAGTCTTCATCCTTTCCCAGCAGAACCTGTGACTCTGCCCAGCCTCCTCCCAAACAAGGAGACATAGGTCTGTCAACTGCAAATTTTTCCAAGGAAAGCCTGGATACAGCAAAAGGTGACCCTGAAGACAATTGTCTCAGTCTGTATGATTTCTTTTTAATCAAACCAATGTGATTCAGCCTCTTACAGGGACTGGCCTTTCCCAGACATTTGGGGACACTGCAGGTGGGGTTTGCACCAGTCACTCTGGGCTCCCGTTATCCTCAGGGAGGAGAAGCAGGATTTTCCATTGTGTGAATCATGTGATCTCTTTCAGACCTCTACATGAGGATGAGACAAACTGTGCCCCAGAAATGCCCACTTCTCCCCTCCTTCCAGAAGCAGCTAACTCAGGTGTAAATGTCCGCTTTAGGTGTTTGCTTCCTATTTGCTCCCAAACACAGATGCTTTCAAAGGAAATAGGAATTTTCCTCTCTCTGTCTCTTTCCTTTCCCTTATTTAAAAACCACTTCTCATCTACTGTTCCTTGGAAAAATCTCTGGGTCACCTGTTGGATTCCAGCCTATGAAACTTATGGGATTGACTCTCTGCCTTTTCCCCCTTCCTGGTATGGTATGGGAGCCCCAAATCCAGGTGACTGGTTGCCATTCGGCCACATTCTTTGAAGAAGTGGGTGATTGAGCCTTGATACAATAATTGTGTTTCAGCTGGGAGAAAAAATTGTTGTTTGCCTTGAAGGATTTTGCCTCTTTGACACACTGAATATGTAATTGCATTCTGTTACAAATTGGGGCACTGCATAAAAATAAATTGTGACTGTTTGGCAGTCGGTCTGCTCCTTCCCATCCCCATCTCTGTGGCAGACAGCTGGATCCTTGCTGGGAGCCTGGTGAGCTTTAGGACAGGGTTCCCACCTTGTACTTACACATTATTATGGCCACGATTTAGTGCTGACCCTAAACCAAGGGGGCTTTTCATGAGCTAAACCTTAATCGAGGGCTACTCATGAGCTGGAGACGGCCTGTTTTGGGAACTGTTGAATGAGGACCACCAAGCAATTCCTCTTTTCCTCACTGCTTATTGCTGTCAATGTTTCTTCTCCCCACGGCTGCTGGGAAAGACATGTCCTTGCTCTCAGTCAGGGATGATATCACCTGCCCTTAGCAATGTTATTCCCTTTCCTGCTGAGCTTAGGCAATACTGTAACATGCCTAAACAGTGCATCCACAACAAGGCATGGCATCATCTTGCTTTCAAAACAAACCTGTGGTGGGTGGAATTAGCTGTGCCAAGTGATGCTGGGCTGATTGATAAAGATCAGCCAAGAAACTTCTTCAGCTCTTCTGTCATTCACCTCTGGTCACCCTTGTTTTAGAGAGGGTAGGAGCTGGTTGTTCTCTGGCTTCGCACTGCTGAGACAAAGGAGAACTGCTGGTGGTTTTATGTTTTTTTAGTCAAATGTTCATTTAAATGGATAATGAACTGGGGGAAAAAAGGGGGCATTTCTACATCAACTGATGTGATTGTACCTAATCTGTCTGCTCAGTCTACCTTTGTGTCTGCCCTTAATGCAAATCTATCTGCTCCTGTGAACAACAAAAACCACAGAACACCTACCTGTAGCTTGTCCTGTGCACATTCAGGCACAGTATTTCCTTTCTGAGATAAAAAATGTCTGAGTAAAGGGAAGAGCATTCACTCTGTGTACAGTTTGGGTGGGTTTTGCTGCCTGATCTTGTACATGTGTCCAGTTCTTCAGAAATACGTGAATAATTTCAAAGACACTGTCAGCTCATCACATCACTGACTGGGTGGTATGTAACATCATAAATGAGTACACACCTGGGTTATGGGGTGTGGTTAGCCCCC
>VZRS01015009.1:186813-214096 GCA_013398055.1 Ifrita kowaldi
GGAAAACCCACGCAAATTATGAGCCTTCTCTTGTAAAGAGAAGGCCAGAAGGCTGAAGAGAGGAAACTGGACAAGAAGATGATAAGTGAGATCTATACAGGGAGCAGAGTGAGGCCCGGGAGACTGCAGGGAGGATTAGGAACATGAGCAGGGCAGGAAAGAATACAGGGATTAGGAGGATAGCTCATGGAAGCAAGGCTGAAAGGCTGGTCTGACTCTGAGAAAGGAGGGAGGAGGGGATGTTGAGGAAGGGAGGTGGAGATGGGATCACTGGGAGAGAGCTGAGGACTTCCCTGAGACTTTGAGAGAAAAGCCTGAGGATGGGTGAGGACCAAGCCTGCAGAGTACAGAGGTTACCCAAGGAAGAAGTGATTTATACTGGTGTTGCAGGATCTTCAGTGGCACAACAGGGCCCAGTGATTACAGAAAGGCTGGCTTGTCTCCTGGAGGAGACAAGGCCAAACAGAGGCTGAAGGGCCAAAAGGAGACCTTATTCAAAGACTAGGAGCTGGATGAAGACAGGATTTAGGGCAGAGGCTGGTGCCTGGCAGAGCAATTGAGGGCGCCCAGTGTTGTGCCTGGTGAATTGAGTGGCTGCTACTCAGCTTGTGAGACCTTAGATTTTTTTCTTCTGAAAAATACTGCCTAATTTCATTTTTTTGGTTGTATATAGCTCACTACCCAAGACACATGGAATACATATAAGGGTATCTTTAAGTGTATCTAACATGTATCTTAAAGTACATATAAGTGCCTTAAATCCCCCAAAGGAAGCAGTCTAAATGTCAAACATCTTTTGTCCAGGATCATGTTTTAGTAACAGAACTCTGTTGCAACCTATTCTGCAAAGCTCTTGTTAAGATGCTAAAAAGTGGCTGAAACCCAGAAGTAATCAGCTGTTCCTTTGGTTTGGCTATAAATGGGAGCATTGGGATTTGACTAGCAGATTTGCTGTGGGTTTTTTTTTATTCAGCTGAATTTGGTGGTTTCTGTCCTTAAAGATACTGAGCACTGGGAAGGCTCAGGCTCTGGGAGTTTCATACCCCCAGTCTGAGTGCCAAAAATGGAATATTCATTCATTTTCTCCCTTTCTGGTTTTCCACCTTTAAATGGACTTCTGTGAAGCTGGACAAAACCCCATTGCAGGTGCCCTGATACATTAGTGATGGGGAGTTTGGGAAAAGCTGTGAAATAATAATTTCCCAAGCAGGGCTGGAGCAGAGCAGCGTGCAGCACACAAAGCCCAGTGTTAGTGGGTACAGAACAGGTCAGAGGCCAAACAGCAGTGCACTGCCCACCTTGTGAGCAGAGTGAGTAAGACACTGTGGAGCAGGCAATTAGAGAGTGTTTCCCAATGCAGACACACGAGGGTGATGAAGAAAGGCTGCACAGGTGGCCTTAATCACAGCATTTCCTAACTTTGGGCTCCGCACCTCCAACATTGTTTTTAGGGGTGTATTTTGTTTTTAAGCGATGTATTTTGTGCTGTAAGGAGCTAATTCTGAAGAACATAGGTCAGCTGTATGAGCAAGATTTCTCTGGTGTGAGGGCAGGCTTTGCACAAGAGACCACATCTGCAGATGTGCCTCATGCAGGTGAGGCTGCAGGCGCTGGCTAAGGAGCTGATAACTTCCGTGGGAATACCTTACATCAGGGAGGTGAGCTAAGGAGAGAGAAAGGACTTGCTTTTAAAGAAGATGGACCCCTCTTCCCATGGTGTTTTCATCTGTCAGAGCCCTGAGGGTGTGTTGCTGTTTAACCCCAGCCAGCAGCTCAGCCCCACACAGCCCACAGCTCACTCCCCACAGTGGGATGGAGGAAAGAACTGGAAGGGAAAAAGTGAGAAAATTGGGTTGAGATAAAGGCGTTTTAACAGGTAAAGCAAAGGCTGTGTGTTTCAGAAAGCAAAACACAAAATTCATTCCCCCATTTGCCATGGGCAGGCCAGAGTTCAGCCATGCCCAGGCCAGCAGGGCTCCATCACAGGTAACAGTGACAAATGGAAAGACAAATTAATCACTCCAAACATCCCCCCCTTCCTCCTTCTCCCCCAGCTCTCTATCCTGAGCACGGTGTGGGGCACCCCTGGGGTCCTGGCTGTGTCCCCTCCCCTCTCCTTGTGCACCCCCAGCCCCCCCGCTGGGCTGAGGAGCAGCAAAGGCCTCCGCCCTGTGTGGGAGCTGCTCAGCACCAGCTGAAACACCCCTGTGCTACCAGCACTGCTTCAGCACAAACCCAAACACAGCCCCACGCCAGCCACTGCGAGGAAAATTAACTCTGCCCCGGTCAAAACCAGTACAGGGCTCTTAATAATCCTTGACAGCCCTGACCAGTCTCACCAGGAGCTTCCCCCCACACCCTGGCCATGGATTCTGCAGCCTCATTTCAGTCCCACCTGGGGCTTCCAGTCCCCTCCTGGCCTCAGGTTTAGGTGTGGCTGTCTCCAGCCCTGTCTCTTGGAGAGCCCTGAGATCTGTGCTGTAGGCATCTTGTCTCCAGCCCTGCCCTCAGCCCTGTCTCCTTCAGATCTTGAGTGGATCCTGACCCTGGCTCATCCCCTTGCTCTGCTGGGGGCTGCCCATGGGCCTCCAGAACCCCCCAGGTCTGTCTGCCATGTGTGGAACCTGCAGGATGGTGCCTGTCACTGAGGGCATGGCCAGTGCCAGGGTCACCCTTGCACCCAGCTGCCTGGTCTCTAGGGAGCATCCCCCCTTCTCTGCATCCTGATGTCCTCCTCTGAAATGGGATGCGGCACAAAACTCCTCCGAGTTTTTTTTATGGGCTCTTCATCCTCAAGCAGGGCCCTGCTTGTCCTGGTACCCTCTGAAAAACATTTTCATGAAGGTTCAGATAGCTGGTATACCAGGAAAAGACCGAGGAACCCTTCCCTGGAGGTGTCCAAGGCCAGGCTGGACAGGGCTCTGATCAGCCTGTGTTAGTGGAAGGTGTCCCTGCCCATGGCCAGGGGTGGGAATGAGATGATCTTTAAGGTCCCTTCCAACCCAAAATATCCTATGATTTTCTGCCAGCTGGATGATGGTCCAGCCCCTTGCTTTGCCGTCTCCCCTGGTGATAGGAGGCAAAAACCTTCTCAGAGTTGTCCATCAGAGCCTGAGCGAGCTGCTGGCCGCGCTGGGGAGGTGTATCAGGGAGGCCATGCACAGTGCCTGCCTGTTTGCCAGTGTTCCTGCTCACTGGGCGTGACACCGTGGGTCAATGTGTAACCTGGGGTGAGGGTTTCAGATGACACTCAGAGCAGCGAGGAAACATCCCACACAAAACTCGCCGTGTGGGAGCACAGTGGTTTTGGAGAGGAAGTGGGAGGTTTGGGCTGAGAATCCAACCTGCCCCAATACAGGTATCTTGATCCTGCTGAGTCAGAATAGATTTGGGTTCTTGGAGGTTTAGAAATACAGATTTAACTAGTTTTCCTCTCTACTACAGCAGGCTCTTCCCCTTTTCCAGGTTAATGTGAAGGAGCAGAGAGTATCAGAAATTCCCCCTGGGATAGTCCCAGATTGCTGTGGTCTGAAAAAGAGTATTGGGACTCCTACAAGAGACCACCACACTCCCTTGTGATGGGCAGCAGAAAGAGTTTTGACTGTTCTTAGAAAAGAACAGAACTCAGTGGAAATGGGCTCAGAAATTTGCAATAAAATTAAGCCTTGGATAAATAATTCCAAATGTGTCTTGCAGTGTCTCCCTGCTCTTGCCCCTTCTGCCTGCCCTGCATCTGCCCTGGCATCATCCATCCATTAATGCTCCTCCTCTAATCGAAGCCTCCATCACGGCCGTGGACCAGATGGCACCAATCCTTCTGGCACAGCCCCAGCACAGCCACGGAACTCGCCAGGTTGAATTAGCTGCCTGTGTCTATTTAACTTCCACATTTTTTTGTGATAGTGCATCAAGCAGATAATTGTTCTGTCTTTGTCCACTCCAGAGCAATAACTTCTGTCCAGGCTTTACATATCTTCTTGGCTCATTGCTCTGGTCCTGTCAGTCCCTTTACTGGGCTCCATCACACACTGGACTGTGAGCCTTTGAGGGAAAAAAATGTCTTTACAAACCTCCTGGCAAGGTGACTCCCCTTGTCCTGACTGAGGACACCATAAAACAAACAAGGGGAAAATAAACTCAACTTTCAAAAGTCCTTGGAGCCTGTTTTTACAGCAATTCATTAGTTTGTGCCAGTGTAAGGTGACACTGTCAGTCAGCTTTGCTTTGTGCTAGTGGCAAATTACGTGATGGTTCCTCGCTCTTATGATGAATCCTGAATCTTGTGATGTTTGTAGCTTTCTACATGCCTGGACGTTTGCAGTCACATGACAATCCGAGACGTCAATTTTTATGCTGCTTCTACATGTCACAGTCCTAGGGAGATGGTTAAACCCCTCCCCAGTGAACCTGAAAACAAAGATATCAGAAGACAAATAGCCCTCACGGGAGGCTGAGGTTTCTTTGTTTGCTTATTTTCTCATTCCTTTTCAAAGTACAATACCTAAGCCATTTTTTAATCCAGTGTCACAATTTGGGGAACTTTCAAGCATGGAGATTGGTAATATTTTATTTAGATTGCAGCTCTGTTTGCCTGTATGTCCTCTCCAGGCTTGCTTTCTACCCTGACATTTAGACCACAAGCATTTTTTCCTCAGGCACAGTGTGTAAAGAGGTTGGATGGGAAACTGGTAAGCAATCAGGGCACTCCTCATCTTTTCTTATCCAAAATTTTCTAGGGAAAGAAATGCTCCACGCCAAAGTTTTGGACAGCTTTGGAAAGTGCTGTCCAGAGGTTCTGATAAGGTTGCCCTCCTCCCAAGCAACCTTGGATTTCCCCACACTCCACTCCCTGCTCCAATTTCTATCTCTCTATGGAAACTGGCAAATAATGGAAAAAAGGAGGCAGGGCTGCCCTTTCAGAAGGCATTTTATAATGTCACTGTGTCTCCCTGCTCACAGCCCGTAGGTGCTGATGGTGTTTACAGGAAATGCCATGAGTAATTTGCAAAGCGAAAGCGTCGTGTGCTGTTGGGTCGGGGCTTGTCTGACTGGAAAGTGTCCTGCTGTGTGGAGCAGGGGCTGGGCCAGCTGCCTCCCCATCAGCCTGCCATGCCAGAGGCTTGGAGAGGCCAGGGTAAGGAGTAGGACCAAGTTGTGCAATGCTCCTTCCAGTATTGGCGTAGAAAAGCAAGGACAGCTTGTGGACGGAGTGCCCCTTCCATAAATTTGCCAGCTTCCTGGAGGAAGTAATTTCTAAAGTCTTCTTCACCTTACCCTCTTGTATATTCCCTGCAGGATGCAGCACAGCACCAAAGGCTTTTCCATCTCCCCATCTCAGCCCAACAGCCTGCACCACTTCCCTCCTGTAGGATTCAAAGTGCCTCCATCTGTCCCACCATATTCCCTCCCTCAGCATAAGACCTTGAGTTTCTTCTATCCACACCAGGCTCTGTGCTGTTGGAACCTCTTCTAGTTCAAAGCGAGCAAGCAACATCCCCCCCAGTACTCTGCACGAGGGTCTGTACCCTAAAGGAAACTGAAAATTCCTGCAAAAATATGAGGAAGATCCAGCTTTGCTTTTCATTGAGCTTCGCTGCAAAACTCTGAGGGATTTTCATACACCGAGGCTCCTCCCTAGTGGCTGATATTTGCCTCTGTGTGTCTTGGACAGGTGTGTGTGTGTCACATTTTGCTGCAGACCTACCTGGCTTCCCACAGCAGGGATGCCTTCCCCCACAAGCTCTTTGTGCACCCTGTCTGCTTCTCCCTGTTCCCAGGACTCCCATAAGTTCCTTACAGGCATCTACAGAGCGCAGGCAGCTCTTAGTGTGTGGCTGCTGTGCTCTCCAGGTACTCCTGCTCATGCTCCCAGGATCTGTGCACTGCTGATTTTCCAGTTCCTGAGCATCTCAGGAGCTCTGTCTGCTTTATTCCTCTGATTTTCCAATTCTTGAGCACCTCAGGAGCTCTCCCTGCTCTGTTCCTCCCCCCTTCATTTCCTTAAAATGCTCCACTTGTTATTCAGAATGCAAATCTGGGTTAAACAGTGCAGTTTCTTCGCTGGAAGTGCTGGTACAAAAAGGGAGGGGAACTGGGAAAGGGATGGGAAGGAGGAGAAAGGTATGGTACAGTATCAGTACAGCTCGTTGTTTCACAGGATAGTATCAGCCCAGTCAAGAGCTCCAACACCCTCTGTGAGCAGGGTGGGTGACACTGAACCCAGCTGTGCCTCCAACACCATCTGAGGAGTCAGAGCTCTGTTTCCATCTTGTGTCCCAGCAGGAATGCAGGGTATCAGCTGAGCATGGTGCCCAGCCTGCATCATCTCTCTGTTGACAAACAGCATCTTCAGTTTGAAAAAAAAATAAATAAATCCCATCCCTAAGAGGCCTCAAGGGAATCACTCTAGACTTTAGGAATGGCGTGGTGTTGTTGCTGCTTTCAGCCTCCACTCACTCTTCACGTTGTCTCGTGCCTGCTGTGGTTCCCATGCCTGCTGTGCCTTTTTCCAGGCCACCACAGGTTTGGCAAATTTGGGAAATTGAACAAGGTGGGAACTGAAGCAGTAGCTGGGAGAAGGCAGCAGCAACCCCAATGTGTGCCTCATAGTAGGGTTTATTTATCTGGGGAACTCCTTTTCAGCAAAGGCTAATCCTGTTAAGCACACAGTGCTTTTCCTTCCCTTTCCCTTGCACCCTTGATCCCTGTTGTCCCTGCTGGAACTGCCTGCACTGCCATCGGCAGAGAACAGCAGGACCTGCCTCTGTGGGCAACCATTTCCTGAGTGCTTCGTTTGCAGCTTGGAGGCTCAGCTCCCCCTGTGACCACCCCTGTGCCCCTTTTCCTTTTCCACAGAACTTTGTCTCCCTTTTTGGTTCACTCTCAGTCTTGTCACTGCTTGAAGAAGACATTCAGGGAGAGGGTGATGAGCATTAGGATGACAACTGACTCCACATGGGATACACAGTGCAGTGCAACTCTTGTGTCTGATTTCTCTCCTTGCACTCCAGGCATCACTGTGAAGCTGCACTGCCTAACCAGCCCATCCTCCCTCATCTGCTTGGTTATCTCTGGCCAAATGAGTTATTTTGCATCTGATTTTGCCTGGCTGAGCTGTGTCCCCTCGGAGCTGACACGCTGCACACTGGCCTGTATCACTTCCCATCAGCTCCACCTCCCAGCTCCTCATCTGTACTACAGGTGCACACCACTCTGAGTGCTGAGAGACCGAGAACAGGAACAGATCTGGGTGCCAGGATTTGTAAGGAATGATCCTGCTGGACAGCTGACACAGCTGAGCTCCAGAAACACATCAGGAAGGGGGTATACCCCACCCCTGGGGACAAAGGTGACACTGACTGTTCCTGCCATTCCTCCCTGATCTTTGCAGAAAGGAAAAGATAAAAGAAGCACATTCTGCACCTGTCCCAGCAGAACAGTTGGTTTAATGCTCCCTCCTTTTCCCAGGGTGTAGCAGCCCAGGGAGGTGGAGGAACACGGAAGCATTTTTAGGGATGTGGAGGGACATGGAGGGAGATGGGGGATGGCAGGTCTGGGGCAGGTGGGGAGCAGCATCCTGTGAGAAGGAGGTCCCTGGTGAAGAATACCAGGTTTATCTGGGAAGAGGAAAGAATCACAGAATGGGTTGGGTTGGAAGGGACGTTAAAGATCAGCCAGTTCCAACCCCCCTGCCATGGGCAGGGACACCTTTCACTAGAATGAGCACAGTAAAGGTGGCAGTGAGATCCCTGCAGCCCAGCTGCCTGCAGGGGTGTGCTGGGCTGGGAATGCTCTGCCTGGCACACCACAACTGCCAGGAACAGGGCTGAGGGCTCCTGCTCAACTGGGGCTGTTGGTTGGGCTGTCTCTGTACAGCAAAAGCAATATCCTGGAATAAACTCAGCTTTCTCAGAAGAATGTGAGCAAATCTATGTTTCATTTTCTTCTGTTGTTTTAACGATAATCTTCCTTTGACTTGGTCTAATATCTGTGGCATATGTGACAATTCAAATGCCTTAGGCCTCTTCCTGCTTTGCTGTAGCACAAGCACATAAAAAATGGTATGAGTTTTGTCTCCTTGAATGTCTCCCTTTGGCTTCATTAAAAGAATTTTAACTCATATTAGGCAGTGCTTATTCTTCCATGAATGATTTAGGTGTGGGTATTTCTTTTCCCATCCAAGAAACATATTTGCACCAACCTGGCAGTTTGGTTAAATTCTCAAATATTTTCTTTCAGTCTCTCTCAGCCATAAGTGTAACTATCTTGGACATCTGGATGCTTCTAGTTTCACTTTGTTGAGAGTTTCCTTATAGCTAGAAATGTGTCCTGCAGTTCCTCAGTTGTTTTGGCCACACTCTCTCCACTGAGCACCTGCTGTTAATGAGCCCAGATTCTTGAAATGCCTTTCACCTCATCCTGATTACTTTTTTTTTGCCTGGTTCCTTTAGAAATACTGTTTTCTTCCAGATTCTCCTATAATCTGTTTATCTAATTCTTGTACTCCTTCCCCAGTCGTGGAAGCGTGAGTCATTCACAGAATCACAGAATGGTTTGGGTTGGAAGAGACCTTCAAAAATCACCTCATCCAACTCCCCTGCCCAGGTGGGTACATCTGTTCAGCCTGGAGAAGGGGAGGCTGAGGGGAGACCTCGCTGCAGTTACAACTTCCTGGTGAGGGGCAGAGGAGGGGCAGGCACTGAGCTCTGTGGTGACAGTGACAGGATCTGAGGGAATGGCCTGAAGCTGTGTCAGGGCAGGTTTAGGTTGGATATCAGGAACAGGTTCTTCCCCCAGAGGGTGGCTGGGCACTGAACAGACTCCCCAGGGCAGTGGTCACAGCACCAACCTGACAGAGCTCAAAGAGTGTTTGGACAGTGCCATCTTTTTTGGTTGAAAGCCCAGCTCATCTGGAGATCTTCAGAGTCATTTCAGGATGAAGAGATGTGAAGGTCATTACAGCAGTGTCCTGCTACAGAGACTCCTGCAGGCTACCTCCACACCTGGAGCTGCCCAGAAGGTGACAGACAGGCTCCTCTCCCTTTGGCTGCTCGGACTGGAGGGATTTCACTGTCTCTGAAGGAAGGAGCTTGGTTCTTCCCCATGACCTGCTTCAAGCAAAGCCACGGCAGCCAAACGGACCGTGCTGTGTGAAATGCAGAGTCACACTGGTGTGAGTCAAACATCCCCCTCTGGTGCTGGAGGGTTTGGCTAAAGAGCAAAACAAAGGCAAACACATCAGCAGCTCAAAGTGGATGGGTTTTTTGCCTTCTTCGTGGCAGAAACCCAGAAGACTCTGACTGAGATCAAAAAGTAACTTATCACCTTGAGGTCTGTGGAGGAGCAGAGAGATGTTGAAACCTCCCACCACTTCCATCACCAAAAGCTTCAGTAGTTTTCTTTCCACGTGTGTTTTCAGAGCCAGCCTCGAGGAGAGCAACTGTTCATCAGGTGTACCCTCTGTTGGCTGAACCAATTAAAATTACCCTTCAATGTCACCAGGAGCACACACACACAAACACAAAAAAGGGAAAATTCAAGGAGGAGAAGAGAAACAAGCACAGAGTCTCACTGAGAGAACTGGCTAGGGACTATACTGACATGCTTCAAGGTCACAAGCTTGACTTCAGATAAGGTTAGAAACAGATAAAAATTTCTACTGGTGACTGCTCAGTGGCCTATATGAAGTTAATGGATAGTCTCTTGTAGCCATTTAATTTAAATAGACACGTGCTCTATGCTTAGTAAAAAATAACCCCAAATAAAACTTTTAAAGTTGTTGGTGAGCTGATGCATGTGGAAATGAATAGCAAAGCTCTCTGAAGTCTTTTGTAATACTTTATTAAATTATTCAGACCTCTTCAATCCTGAACTGTCCTCGTTGTCGCAGTTGAATTGTGGAGCTTTAGGACAGAATTGTTGGCAAAGGATCTTATGTCTGTTTGCAACATCTCAAAATAAAAGGTTTGGTTTTGCCAGTAAGGCATGGCTGCCCATTAGAGATAATTTTTAATGGGCCATGAGGTAGCAGCAGTGTCCAAATTCTGACCATCTTCCATACAACATCCTCACAACTTCCTACAGCTTCCTAAGAACATCTTGTCTGGAAAGATGCAGCAGCTTTATGTTGTGTACCTTGAGAAGGGGAGAAGCCAGTGCTCCTGGTGCAGGACTGTCACAACTTGGATGTGTTCTATGGTGCTGAGCTCTGTTTTTGCTGAGTTCACCATATTAAAGGTGAAAGTAACAGTAAAATCCAATTTTGGCTTTCACCGACATTTTTAATTATTTTAAAATACTTCCCAAACTTCTGTACTGCAGTAAATCTTTCGTTTCTTTGGTTTCAGTCAGCTTTGGATAACAGAAGTTGCACAGGCTGTTAGTCTCAGACCTGTCAAGCCTTCCATTTTTGTAAAGCAGAAAGAAGAGACTAAAACTGCTGTCCTTTTTTCCTATATATTCATCAACAAGGTGCTCAAAATCCATTTGTCCATGCTGAGGTCACAATGTGTCCTCACCACGGGGCTCAAGAGCCACTCCCCTGATCCCCAAGGTATCCTTGTCCCCCCTCAGACAAGGATATGAGAGGGTGATGTCTCCAGCAACAGGCAGGGAAGGGCTGGAGCACTCATCCCACTGCAGCTGAAGAAGGAAATTGCTGCCACCACGCCAAAGCAAACAGCTAAAATATGAAAGTCAAGGAACTCAGTCAAATTAGTTTGACACAAAGACAGGGTGGTGCCAATCAGACACAATTCTTTGGGGTTTTTGCCTTGGTGGTTTTAATATTTTTTTCTTGCCTTTCACATCTTTTTTGCTTGAAAACAGAAACTGTTTTGAAGGTCAAAGCTCTGAGAGGCAGAAGTGGTAGAGAAATCTCAAATAATTCCACAGTCATGCTCTGTTGCCCCCTCCTACTGCTAAGAACTCCTGATGTAAAACATCCCCAAAGTAGTCACAAATCAAGCATCCACTGGAGGTCCAGTGTGTCCCTCTGTGGTTTTATTTTCCAAGATTCCTGTCTGCATGTACTCACAATTGCATACTGGTTTCTGCATCCAGAAATTCTGACTTCCTCCTGTCTCCTCCTCCTCAGAGGAATGCTATGGTTTTATGTGGGGATGAGTGACACTTGTGACAGATGAGCTGCCAAAACACGGCAAAATCCTGGGAGTCTGCAACACCAACAGTCACTTTGGTGTTTGCATGTCCCTGCTGGGGATGGCAGATATTTTGCATTTTGCCATCACTTTTCCTACACATTCAACCCAAATGTGTTCAGGAGGGGTAAAATTCCAGTGATGTGATTTTCCAGTGTTGTGTTGTTGTGACAGGGAGAAGCTGGACTCAGTTCTCAGACATCATAATACAACATGTAGCTTGTCACAGGACCATATTCACACTTTGCTGCCTGCCTGGAGTGACCCCTTCCCTAAATGGTTGCCTTTCCCCTGAACTGTCAGGATAAATCCCTGCAATCCATACCTTACCTGTCCCTGTGCTCATCTACTACTTACACAGAAAGTTCTACACACTCATGCATAATTCATTCCCCTTGATTAAAATGTAAATTTACTGTCAGCATTTTGGGGTGATTAAAGCACCATTGTCGGAATAGGTTTAAATTCTGTATCTGGAGTTCCTTTTGCCTAAAACACAGGCTTTATGCTTTATGCTGTCTGAAGTGCTGAGATTGATCACCAAGTGGGACAGAACTGAACTTCCAGGGGAGGTCAGTCAGTCTGTGTGTGTCTAATATTCCACAAAGTGTGAATCCACTTGGCTATAAAGTGAGCTGGCTTTCTCTCAAGGTGTTACCTGTCTGCATTTCAGGCTTGGCATAGACAGGAAGGAGTATTTGTAACTGTATTTCTCTACCCAAAAACAAACCAAAAAAAACACCCCCAAAAAATCAAAAACCAACCAAACCAACCAACCAAAAAAAAAAACCCCAAAAAACCCCAAACTAGACCATTTTACTGGCCTTGAACTGATCTCCAGGAGCCTTCAGAAGGATGTTTAGTGGTTTGGTGTGCTTACTGTAAACAACTGACTTACCAGAGCGTCTTGCAGGTTGGGCTTCATTCCTCATAGACCTCGAAGCCTCACATGCCATTTGCTGTCCATTAAATAAATTATTAAGTACATGAGAAAAAAAAAAAGGCATATTCCACAAGGATGGGGTAATGACAGAGTGCCCAGCAGGGGCTTAGTTGTAATTCTTAGTGTTTCCCCCCCTCCTCCCTCAAAGCAATAAAATCCTTAAATTAAAAAAGAATGTAGAGAAGGTGGTCTTGGGGTTGTGGATGAGGCACACGGAGCTCTTCATGAAAGGAAACTGTCATGGGGCTGCTCGTGGGGGGAGAGAGAGCAAGAAAATTCCCAGCTCCACCATACAAGGAGTCATAGGGATTAGGAGTATTTCACCAGCAGGCTTTTGAATTGTTTCCCTGTAACAAAAACATGACCTCTCCCCTGCCTACGCCCTGTCTGTCTGTCTCTGTCTGTCTCTCTCTCCCGTGGACAGGCAGACAGAAGGGCATTTCAGCTCTTGGGGAGAGCTTGGGACTGAGCAGAAGTCTCTTGGATACAGAAGGAAAATGCTTTGCTTTGCCATTCCCTGAAGTCCCATTATTCTTATGCTAGACTTGGCTCTCCTGGAAAATCTGGGATTCATTACCCACCTTCTGCCCCAACCTTCTGGCTTCGGAAATGTGCAGGGAGTTCCAAGATCAGCTCCAAACTGCGACATGAGAGGGCAGTCGGCCGCGGGGCAGCCAGGTTGTGTGTGTGGCTCCTGGTGTCCCCAAGCCTGGCCCTGCTGCACCTTTCCCACCAGCCAAGCAGGGAAAGGAGAGCCAGGGCAGGAATGAGCTGCCAGCTGCCCCTTGTACCTCGCTGTTTGCCAGCATGGGAGCAGTTTTGGAGGAGCCAGCTTGCCACCATCCCCAGATCGCAGTGGACTGGAGGAAGCAGAGTCTGACATTGATTTTCTAGGCCATTTTTTGACAGATTCTCAAGTAAAATTAGGTTTTCTGTCGTTGCCCTTTCACTGCAGGACAGGGGACCTACCAGAGGTCCTCTACAGCAGGAGATGTCCGGAGCTCTGGAGAGGCACTGCATCCTCTCTCGGTCTCTCCTGGGCCTCAGGGCAGCCAGCAGGGGGTCCGGGCAGGTTTTTGGCAGGCGTGTGCCCGCAGGGACATAAGGGACAGCGAAAGGAACGGTGTCAGCAGCGGGGCTCTTGCTCAGTGTCAGGGGCTGGATTGAAAGTCGGTCGCAGGAGCTGCCTGACGTCAGTTCTGTCGCTGTAGGAAGTATCAAGTTAAACTGATAATTATCTACAGCACGTGTACGAATTACGAACCTTTTGATGTTCAGGCTCATGTGTTTTGAGTTAGCCAGCACATCCTAATCAGATTTTCTTTTCCTTTTAAATGAAGATTTGAAGCTTTCTTATCTCCCATTCCCTTCTCCTCCTTTGAACTTCTACTTCACTGAGATTTTCACGGACACAGCCTTTCCTCGGCCAGGTCTCACCAGCTCCCATGCACAAAGCCGGCTCAGCAAGGTAACATGGCAAGTGTTGTTGGGTTTGCAGTAAGAGCTTTGATACAGCCTGAAAACAAGAAGTTCTTTGTCACTGCTGTTCTTTCTGCAATATTAAAATTTATCTTATCAGTGGCACTGTGTAGTGGAAGGGGGAGAAAGAAATAGGAGAAAAACAGACCCTCAAAAGAGACTCTGGTGAGTTCAGTAGAAGTCTGCCTTTCTTGAGCATGAACAATTTCCTCACTGGTGCAGCAAGCCTGCAGAAAGCAGACCCTAAAACTCATTGACTGCTTGCAAAATTCAGTTTCTTTGTCCGAACCACAAACACTTCACCAGCACCCCACCCGCCACAAAGCACAATAGCTCATTCTCTCTATGGCCCTCCAAATTTTTCACAGATATTAGTCAACGTTTTTGTTTTATTATTACAGCTTTACTTTATTACTCTCCATTTTTTAATAAGGATAAATCACTCATGCTGCTTTAGCCCAGCGCCTTTTTTTTTTTTTTAATTATTTATAACACAATCTGATTTCATAGCTGCGTTTATGACTGAATTGAGGAGGAAGAAGGGTGTAATCGGCTCGTTTCAAAATCGTGTCCGAAATGTTTCTTTGTCACTTTTAATGGGCTGTATTCCCGCTGGGGGGTTCAGGTGTTGGCCAGTGTTAGCTGACCTTGCTGCAAGCTGGGTCTGGGACAGAGAACTTCCCCACTGCACCACTCTGCACCTCCCCTGCGCTTGTCCCTCTGCCATTCCTACTGTGCCTGTAGACATCTGCTCCTCCTGCAGGAGACTGGATGGGATCTCCAAGACACTGAGCTCAGGTCTCTGCTACAGTCATGACCAGCTCCTACCACCCTTTCCATAAACTCTGTGAGCTCCAAAGTCAGGGGTTTGCTTCCTGCCTCTGCCAGGAGGGACATGCCTGCTGTGGAGAGTGTTGCCTGCGATGGCCAGTGACAGGGATGTGGTGACACCTTCTCCCTGTTCCAAGCCTCAGGCCAGCCCCCACTCCCCGGGATGAGGAGTGGCTACAGCTGGATCCTGCCTGGTACCTGCCCTGAGGTCCCTGTGGCCACCACGAGCCATCCACATGGCCTGGGAGAGGCCTGGGCAGAGCCCTGACATCACAAATGGTGGCTGAGTACATGCAATGGCTTGGCAGGATTATCTCCCAGCCAGGCCAGGGTGATTTCCTAGGTGGATTACTCCCAAAGCCACAGGGAGGGGATGCCATTTCAGGAGCCTCAGACAAAGCACTCTTGGGGCTGTCTCTCCCCGTTTGGCCAGCAATAGCCAAAGGGCTGCCCCAAAGCCACATGCTGCTCAGGCTCCTGGTGACCCTCAGTGCCCACCTGCCCACTGCCAGGGAAGGGTTTTGTAGCTGAGAAGAGCTTTCAGAGGATGGCTGCATTTCATAAGGCTCCTGAGCAGTGTTGTCAAGGGAGCAGGCAGTGAGCTGACAACTTTTGGGTCAGTCCCAGAACAGCTTGCCAGGGAAGCCTATCAAGCCCCAGTAATCGGGTTTGATTTAAATCTTTCTCCTTCTCATCACCCTTTCTGGATTAAGTCATCTCCACCGAATGAGAGACTGCACTGGGAGAGGCACAGACAGGCCCTTGTATGAGTGTTAGGGAGAGGAAGGGAAAGATAAGCAAACCACCGTCACTTTTGGGTTTTATCGTCTCCATCCCAGTTTTGCTGCTCCATTGGAGTCACGAGATAACAATAATCTAGAAGGTAGCAGCTTTGGAGATCACTTATTCTCCTCTGGTCAGCTGTTTGGTGAATATTTAGGGTTATCTCCTCGGGCACTCAGGGTTTGAGCTGGCTGCAGTGGGGTTTGTGACACAGGAGAAGGAGGGTCTGTGAGCCCTGACATTTTGGGATTTTGTGTACTGAGGGAGGCGATCTCACAGGGCATTTTCTCTTGATTTCCCCCTCTGTTTCTCACACTGAAAAAATGCAGCTCTTTACCTGAGGCTACGAACTTGCACAGGCTTCCCTTGTGAGTAAGCAGCACCCTGGTCTGGAACACAAAGCTTTCTGTGTGCAGCAATGGCACGAGGACACAGGGGAGCTGGCAGGGTTACCTGGTCCTGCTCTGTCCTTTCAGTGTGTCCCAGGGCTGTGGCAGAGGAGAAAATGTCAGCACGGCGTTACCTTGCTCACGGCCTCCTCGGAGCAGGAGGGTGGGTGGGAAAGGTTATCGAGGAAAAGAGCTGGCAAAAGTCAGCTGGAAAAGTCAACAAACACCACCTCTGCAGCTGGTACCACTCAGAGAAGAGGGGGTTTGTGGCATCAAGGTGGAAGAAAGGGGATCTAAACTCCTGGGGAAAAACAAAAAAGAGGCGGCTTTCTTTGCAGCCTGTAGGAGAAGGGGAGGGGTTTTTCTCCCCAGCCCTGTGAGTGTGAGGGGGAGGTCGCTGTGCATGTGATCCTGCAGAATAAGAAGGATCACCAAAGGGGTGACGCAGGAAAAGGAGGATTACTCTGCATGTGATGGCAGAAGGAGGATGGAGGAGTGTTCTTGCAAAGGGTGTATGGATGGGGATTACTAAGGGATTTTCTTGGGGATCTAGGTGTAACGAAGGAACTCCACCCTCCACCTTGCACTTGGGGTAAGTGAAGGGTCATCAAAAGCCATCACAACTCCTGACGGCTTTCTGTCACCCTCTGAAGCTTTTGTTGCTTACCCAGTGAATCCAGCCGCTGGTAGATTTCACTGACTTTTGAAGAGCCAGTGCCATTTCCAAGTCTCTAGTCCAAAAGCAGAAAATGAGGCCGTCTCTGTGTAAGCCAAATGCCTGTCTCCACTGAAACTACCCAGTTTGGACACTTCCTCCTGTGTAGTGAAAATACCAATTCTCATCCACACAAGACTTCATAAATAAAAGGTTGAGCAGTACACAGAGGCTGACACACCTCAGTGAAAGAGGTCTAAAACCTGCTGAGTTACTGGGGAGATGCTTCCCTTCATTTCAGTGGGAACCCTTCAAATGCCCTGAACAGACGCAGAAGCAATTCCCTGTTGTGCTCATGCACTCCCAGACCACTGTTGTCACTTTGTAATGAGCTGAAAAATTCACAAATTCACATATTCACAGAAATAAGGGAATATGTCTGCTGGGACCACAGCCAGCAGGATCACACCTCTCGTGGCAGGAAAGGATGGTGTGGCAAGTTCACTATAAATGTGGCTTTAATAGCAGTAACAATTCTGCATCTGTGAGAGGAAGGCTAGAGTCTGGCTGCAAGTGAGCCTTTAGAAGTAGCAGCCTCTGTGAATAGTCCAGCAAAAATGGTTGAGTTTTGGCTCAGCTGTGAAGTTTGACAGTGAATAATTGCTGTTATTTACATAACACCCACGCGCAAACCATAAACGTTTGGCTCCCTGACCTCAGCCGTGACCACAGAGATCTGCAGTGGATGCTCTTCACGTCCTCCCTGTCACACCACTCCCTTCCCTGGCCTGGGCAAGGGGGAGAAGTGCTGCAAGCAATGGTAGGAATAGGGACAGACTCAGCTCGAGGTAAGGAAGCGAAGCTGGCGAGAACCCAGACTGCAGAAAACACACGGGAAAACCAAGACTGGATGAATGGAAGAGGACAGAGAGAAGAACCAAAGGATGATTGCAGGCAGGGAGTTCTGAGCTGTTTGCCAGAGCAGAGGTGAGAGCAGCCTTTGTACTGTAGGTACAGACTGTTTGCTATCTCCACATCCTTCCACAGAGGACACAGCACAATGCCTGCGATGACAGTCGTACTGGCAGAGCAAGAGACAGAAAATTAGCAAACACTGAAGGGGAGTTACCAGTAGAGGGTCAAAGACCAGGAGGGGAAGAACGGGCAGAGAAAGCTAGAAGAAAAATTGAATAGCAATTGAAATAAAAAAGCTTTAACAGAAAAAAAATAGAAGTTACATTCTTTGTAAGGGTAAGGCTTGTTTTCTCCAGTGCCTTCCCTTGTCCCCGTTGCACACCTTTCACCTCCTGCACAGTCTTTGTCCTTCTCTGCACTCAACCCTTCCCCTCTCCTGGCCCCAGCTCTTGCTTAAAGTCCCTCACTGTGCCCTGCTTGCCATTTCCACTCTCTCCTCACCCAGCGTCTCCTCTGTCCTTGTCCACCCCGTGCCCCCAGCCTCCTGCAGTCGGCACTTCCACCCACCCCAGGTCGTGCCCCTGCCAGGAGCTGCCCCTGCCTGCTCTGCCTCCCTTCCCAAGAGCCAGCCCATGTCTCTGCTGCTCTGTTCTTTCCTATTCAGCCCCCCTCCATCTCCTGCAAACCCCAAATCCTTTGTGCTTCTGGGTTTCCAAGCTGAGGCAGCTGGGAACAAGGGGCTGTTTTCCCTGTTGCACAGAGAGGCAGAAACCCAGGTGTGCTGGTGCTCCATGTTCCACCTGGGAGTTCAGCATCCTTAGTCCCTCAGGTGTGCCTGTCCCTGTGGTGATTGACACCTGCCAGTACTCCTGACTCGGAGGAAGATGCCATCCTCCGGCTGCCAGCTCCACCACCCGCTGCAGCAGCACTTGGCTTTCCCTTGAATGCACTCATACCAAGCTAAGCCAAGCTCAAACCCGTGCTAAGTCTCTTCCCAAGCCATGCAGGCTGTGTTTGTCCTCGGCCCAGTGGGCAGCAGCCGGTTGCTCCCCTTTCCCGCTGTGAGAAGCCATGGAGCAGGGATGCAGGGCTCAAATCTACATGGAGGCCGCTCCAGTCCAGCCATCCCTGCAGCCAAAGCTGGAAAAAACCACCTCCCAGGGTGGCTCCCTCCTAACATGGAGCCCAGGGACCCTGCATCAGTTCTGGCAAAGCACTCGCTCCACTCTTCCCTCTGGGCTCTGGTGGAAGGGTCACTGAGGAGCCTCCTCGCTGTGGTGCAGCAGCACGGGGCACCCCGGGACGGGCAGGGAGCTCCACCACGTCAGGGGGAGAGGTGCTGGCAGGACAGATGACAGCAGGATTATCCCTCTGCCTGCCAGCAAGGGTGAAACTGGACAGCTGGGAAGCAATGAACCCTGACCGGTGCTGCCACTGCAGCGGCAAGAATGCTTATTTTTAAACTGAGCAGAAAGGAAAAGGACTGTCACCATGTCTCTTGCAGATCAGCTGCCACCCAGGTCCAAGCTGTGTTTTGGGACCTTGGGAATGTCATTTTACAGTTTCACAGTACTTACCCACCTGAGACTGAGCGGATCAGGATTCACTTTCCTTTTACTCCTCCTTCACTCCCCCTCACAGAGCAATTGCCCTGCACTGCTGCCCGTGTGAGCGTGAAGGTCGGATGGGTCAGACACCACTTTCCTGGAGCTGTCACACACAGCTGAGGTGGCGGGATGGGAACAAGGAGAGGGGTTTCAAAAAGCAGCCAGGAGGGAAATGTGCTGTTGTTTCATTGCTCGTGAGGAAAACCAAGAGCAGGTCCACAGATGGGACCTGGGGAGCAGGGAGCCCAGCAGGAGCCCTGAGCATTCCCTGGCTCTCCAGAGGGCTTGGCAGTGAGCTCCCTGCTGCTGTGGCTCTGCTGTGGCTCATACCCACGCGAGCTGGTTGAGCTCCAGCCTGGGTATTATGTATTAGTGCTTCAGTTATAGCACAAACAAGCAGGCTGATCCAGCTAAGGCAAAGCAACTTTCGTTTGCAGCCCTAGATAAAACACCTGCCTTAGCCAATTTGCAAGAGCACCTGCCTGCGTGTGGCTTTCCTTCACTTCTGCCTGTGAACTGGGAGCAAAGGGAAGTCTCTTTAGCTGCTGGTACCATGAGCAGCAAAGAAATACAAGGAGAGGGATGCCTGAACTCCCACCGACCTCTTTTGTTTACCCTTGAAAAGAAACTCCTGCCCTTCAGGCTGTAAGTGGACTCCTGTGTCGACGAACCAAAAGCCACAAGCCCTGCTCAAACAAATCTCAGGTGGCGGCTACAATAACACCTCTGTGTGAGGATGTGCTGCAGCGTTTGGCAAGCAGTGATAGATAAACAGGTAAACCTGTTAGCACTGAGAAGGGGAGGTAATTTGTTGTGGGGATTTGGGATTGTAGCCGCAGTGGCTAGAACAGAGACTCTGAGGCATCCCTGCTTAATTGGAAACACAGCTGGGTTTTGTCAAGGCAGGTAGGTTCTCTGATGTCTGCTAATGGACTAAATTGCGTTTGTGTAGACTGGGTTTTGGTCTCTCCGACTGCTGCGAATAAGAAGTAGATTGGGCCCTGCCATAAGAAGATCTCTCTCCCAGTAACTCATCCAAGGACTAAAGTTGTTGCCTCCTGCCAGCATCCCCTGGCTGCTGGGCATGTGTTTCCCATTACAGCTTCCTCGTTGATCACACTCAGCCAGAACTTGATCTGATCCCTTATCTTGATCCTACAGCCTGGGGTTGACTGCACAACTCTGGGAAAACCAAGGAATGCAATCTGTTTGAAGGTCTTTCCTCCAGCTGCCCAAGCATAAGCACTGGCACCTCCAAAGGTGCACCTGTGCCTTGTTAAAGGGAGAAAACCACAAGGAAAATGGCAGATGCTGGAGCACTGCTCCGTACTGCGTCCCACTGAGGTGTGTCCCGTGCTGTCACAAGCACTTCTGATGAAAAATTGAAGCAGCAACTGAAGCTGAAGTGATGAAATGAAAACACCTGCCTGCCGAGAAATGTTAAAGAACCCAGATTTACCTGGGAGGCATTCGGAGACAGGGTCATTTATTTTTCCTGGCTTCCTGCCAGCTGATCCTTCTTCTGTGAGACCGCTGCCCTTGAGGGGCTTCGTGCCCTCTGACTCTGCAGCTCTCCTGCCTCCAGACAGCCCAAGGAAAAAAGTAAAACTGGGGAGGTTTCAGAAACTTGCCTCCTCTAGTCTGAGAGGAGCTGACAAAAGTCAGCTGCTGAGCCAGGAGCTGAACTTCAGCTCTCTTGCTTCCTTCAGCTACTGTGCTGTGTGATGTTATTAGACTTGTTGCTCCCAAAAGCATCGCTTTTAGGATCAGCTCCAGAATGACTGCGAAATAAAGGCAGCTTACGATCCAGGCATAATTCCTAAGGTTTCTAACCCTCTCAGAGCAGTTGAATAATGAGAGCAAGAAGCAGAAACCATCTGGAACAAATGCTTCAGCCTCTGGCACGCGGTGTTTTGATAGTCCCCTGTGACCTGAAAGCCTCTCCAGAGCTACTTCACCTACCCAAAGCCCGGATGTCCCTACGGGTGGTAAAGCTGTGCCTTCCTAGTGCAACCGGGGAAAAGATTTCAGAAGAGGTGCAGGCCCAGTTCTCAGCAAGTTTTTCAGTCCAAGGGCTTCATGGGATGTTCTCTTCAACTTCTGCCAGGCATTGTCCACAAAAACGCAGAAAAATCTCCTGTTCTGCATACACTGTCCAGGAAAATTGGAAAGGCTCAGTCTAAACTGTGTCCAGGGAAAAACCATGCTAACAATCACTCAACAAGGCTGAATGTCCTTGGCAGCTATTAATTATTATCAGTCCTTTACTTCAGCAAAGTGTGTGAGGCTTTCAGATGTAGCATTCCACAATCCCTGCACAAGCTGTTATTGATTTGGCACATGAAAACCAGGGTGATAAGTTTGTGTTTGGAGTGAGCTGGAAGCACATGAATAAAACCCTACAGTCAGGAAAGTATGTGCTTTGTTCTGAAGGACATGTTACTTTCTGCTTGTTCAGTTTAACCATTCTTTGCTGTCAAGGTCTCTTTCCTACTTTTGGGAGACGATTGATTGATGGAGAAGAAGCTTACTTTTGACGTATTTCACAGAGGAAACTAGAATTAGTGGTTACTGAATGCTGGCAAAGCATTTATGGATTTAGATTCGGTCCTTTCATAACCATTTTCTGAGAGTCCTTGACAAAATTTGCCCCTGTATGTTTCTCCTTTGGTTCCCAGGCTCCTTAGTGGGGGCACAGAAACACAGAAATGCACGAGGCTGGTGGATCCCTAAAAGGACAAAAAGCAGGGACCTTGCAGCTGCTATCCTGAAGATCTTTGGCACTATGGTTGGCCTCTCAGCTTCCCAGCACAGCAGAAAGTTGAGCCACCCTCATTTACACAATACCCTAAACCAGCCTGGTGATTTGCCTTTAATTTGCAGTTTGCTTCCCGCTCTCTCCTGCTCCTTTCCCTGCTCCTTTTGTGCTCCTCGTTCACACTGCAATCAGAGGTGGGTTAGCATAATGCAAGTGTGACTCAGGTCTCAGTGACTGCCACCACCTGTGATGAATCAGAGACGATGCAGCAGGCAGGGATGGCTCAAAGGGAGGCGGTTTTCCCTTCAGAGATTTTAAACAGGAGGGACTCACACAGCCTGCTTCAGGCAGTCAGCTGAGGTGCCTGCACATTGAGGGGGACAAACTCCCTGAGTAGATGCTGGACAGAAGCAGATGCCTCCAGACATGGTTCAAAGCTGCTCCCCACTCATAGTTAAGGTTGCAAGATATGAAACCTGCTCATCCTCCTCCCTGGCATGGGCCTGGTCCATCACACACACATCATACAAAGATGATATCTGTGCTAACAAATGGATTGCTGCTGTGGGATATCCCCAGGCACTGGCTGCTGCTGGTATATCCACACGATCAGGATGGTCCCAGGCCTGATTTTGGCTTGGATCCACTCCCCAGAAATTATCCCAGGTGGTTTGGGAGTTGTTGGGAGCCAGTGGACGTTTCCATGAGGCATTTTGCAGAGGCCATGCCGAGTTGCAGGGTGAGCCAGCCTGGCTGTGGCCGCTGCCTGACAGCTGCCTGGAGAAGGGTCTCAGGGAAGTTTGATGTCCAAGCACAGGCAGAGTCCATTTCTCTGGAGTTTCTCTTCACTTTCTTCGTCTCCTGTGCCAGAAGAGCCTTGCATGAGCCCAGCAGATGGCACTCCACCATGAATTTACACCAAAAAGCCCCTCATAAATAACCTGTCCCATCTCTGGGGGAGCAGTGTGGTGGGACAGGGCTGCCCTGCTTACCCACACCCCACAGGGAACTGGCTGCTGCTGTCATGGGAAAGCCATGCCAGGTCTGGACATGAATTTGAGGACTTTGAATAAAATTCCTTCATTTCTATACATACCTCTATATATGCACACCTACCTACCTACCCACCCTACCTACCTACCTTGATTTAGTTGTCCTTTTCTGAGCTAATTCCCTCAGATAGCTCTCCCTTTTTGTTGCTTCTTCCAGCTTTTCACCCACTTCCAGCAGCAATAGATGCTTGCAAGGACAGAGTTGCAGCCCCCTCTGGTACCAGATGAAGCCCAGAGCTCAGCTGTTCTCACCTCCTGCGGGTGGCTGGGCTCCTTGCTGAGCTGGGGCATTCCTTTTTTTGCCATAAGCAATCCGGCATCTTTGGGCTTGGAAAGTGGAAAGTTCCTGCTTGGCAGCAAAGTGCTGCTCCCAGGGTCAGTGTCTGCACACAGGCTCCTGGCCTGAAACTGGAGTGGGCTCAGGGCAGATAATGTGGCATTACAGGACCGCTGAGCCAACAACCACAGCTTCCTACCAAGCATTTTAGCTCTCCCTAAGTGGCTTTGGATTTCGTCTGTCTCCTTTTTTCCCTCTGACATTTCAAAAATGTTCAGACTGCTCAGAATTTGTGCTGCAGTTTTGAAACCATTGCCTCCGTGATGCCGATTTCTCTCTTAAGGGCACAAGATGCCCCATCCCTGGAAGTGCTCAAGGCCAGGCTGGATGGCAGTGCTTGCCCTGGCTCTTGCTGGGTTGTCCATTTATCCCATCTCCAGTCACAGGCAGCAAAACTGTTCCCTGAACAATGTGGATGGGCAGCTGCAGGTGTCTAATCTTGGAGGAAAAAGAGGAGAAAGGAAGAAGAAAGATGAAGAGAGAGAGACAACCTAGCTCTTTGTTGTTGCCATGAGCACTGGGATCTCTCCTTTGCTCTCTGAAAGTCAGTCAGTTCATAAGGACCATGAATAGGTCTGAGAGCATCTCAGAAGGTGAAATCCCTTCCTTCCCCTCCCTCCAGCTCTGGTGCTTGCTGTTTATCCTCTGGTTTGCCAGCTCGTACCTCATGTGGTCTGTCCTCCTCAGCTCCAGCTGGCAGAGTTCAGCTCTCCTCCCCTTAACAAGCAGAGTTTGGCCTCTGGCTGCTTCCTTGGCCCTTTCCATCACACAGTTTGTTTCTGCTACATCTGAACTTCACCAGAAATGAACCGTTCAAACCAAAATTGCCCACACTCCCTATCCCTTTGGGTTTTCACTCAAAATATTTCTAGTGTTTCCATTGGGAACAACCAGCTGTGCTGGGAAGGGAAAGGCCGAGAAACTGAGGGACTGGAGGAAGGGACTGGGCATGGAGGGAAAGAGGTTTGCAAGAGGCAGGGAAGAGTGTGTAGGTGCTGAGGTTTTGGTGCAAGGAGAAGCAGAGAAGCCTCAGCACCAGCCCACCTTCCCAGAGTAGACATCTCCCTGCCACAACCCTGAAGGTAAAGCCATCAGAACTGGGGCAGGAGAAAAGCTGCTGAGCCCTTCAGGATGGCCTGTTGGCCTCCCTGCTTGGCATCCATGTGTGGTGGGGCCACCCCCAGGCACGATGGGAGGTTGGGATGTGGCTCCTTCTGAGTAACCCTGGGTGGCACAGAGCTATAGGTAATTACTTGGGGCTTGCAGAGCACAGAATTTGAGGTACTTTCTCCTCCCTGGGCTTGTTCCAGCCTGGATTCACATGCACATGGTGCTGACCTCAGGGCTTAGATCAGTGAAGGCACCAGCAAATATGCAATTCCCTTTCCATGGGGAAAAGGATAAGTATGGCTCATGTACAGCCAAAAAAGTGGCTTCTCCAGGCTTCTCTTCCTGCTGGGTCTGTGTTGCTGGCAAGAATCTCACAGGACATCTGCCTGCAATGGGAGAGAGAAAGTCACTCTCCTTCTGCATGGGGTACCCTTGGAAGCTGTCTGGGCAAAAAAACGAGCACAGAGAAATGATCCCCATTGCTGGGGCAGAGCTGCAGATCAGGTCAGCTTGGAGCAAGGGCAAAGATTACTCTGGTGGGCGCAGCTTCTCTCATGACAAAACTCCTCTGTGGGTATACAAAGACTTTCATCTGCAGGACTGTAATTTCAGTGCCTTTACTGGAAGTTACGTTTCTGCTTAAAGTTAGAAAAAAGAGCCACTGCTTTTTATTCAGACAGTGGCAGAATTCAGACTGACTGGTGTGTCTATGGTATTTTTTTCTGTATAGAATATGAAGGAAAAGGGTCATCCAACACTCAAAGTGTCCAAAACCTGAAAGAAAATTAAAAAAGGAAATTGTACACATACGAAGTTTTTGTTCTTGCCATTTCCACCAGCTGACTTACAAACCTAATGCAAAGGCTGCACGTCCATCCCAGGCTGTGATGCCAGCACTGGGTACTGCTGTGATAAGCAGTTCCCAATTTAACCAAAAGAGAGGATGCAGTAGTGCAGAGACAAAGCAACAAAATACGCAGTTTTTACTTAAGTGTTTCATTCCTGCAATTCCTCTCGCTGGCTTATTTTCTTTTTTCTTTCTTTTTTTTTTCTTTTTTTTTTTCCCCAACTCTCCTCGTTAACTTTCACCTCGGAGCTGGAGGGCTGGCTCAGCCCAGCCGCCCAGAGCTGTTGCGCGCCCACAAAACCGACAGCCAGATGAACCAGCCCGGCTTGGAAACACATTTCTGCTAAAACCCTGCAATTTCTAGGTCTCCCCCTGCAGCCATCCTCCAGTATCACCCCTCGACGTGTGCCCACAGAAACCCTTTGTCTTCCCAGAGCCCTCGGGCTCGCTGGGAGGCAGGTGTCCGGATTTCCAGCGAGCAGCCCGGCTGTGGAAGGCGATAAGCCCCGCGTTTATCTCCCCGGCAGGGGCAGCAGCCGGCGAGAACAGCGTGTCCTTGACCCGGGCAGGTGCCGGGCACGCCAGGCTGCCGGCAGCTGGGCTGGGGAATGCCATCCCAAATCCTACAGGAGCAGCCCAAGCGGGGATTCAGCCCCCAGCTGGCAGCCACCCGTCTGGATCAGCGTTTGGGGTGATGCCACCTACAACCCTGACGCCTGGGTGTCTCCCGGGGGACACGGAGATACCGCGGAGGATGGGCAGCAAGCAGCACTGCTGGGCTGCTGGGGGGAAACTGAGGGAGGCACCGTGTGTGGCTCTCCATTTTCGTCTAATTTTCCCCCCTTGTCTGTTTTCTTGAGAAAATAAAAGCACGTTAATTGTGTGAGTTACCCCGTTGTGAACAATAAGCTTAGGCTCTAATTATATTTATTCTGGGTAGGTTTCTTCTTGCAACTGGTTTTAATGCCTTGGGCCTCCCTGGTACATTCAGCTAAAGGAGCAGAGTTAATTGGAGGCGTCTGGCTCAAATACTGAAAGTTACTTGAAACCTGCAATTTCAGACAGATTAAAGAAATCTGTGAAAGCACTCAAATGAACCACAGATCCTGCAGCATGCCCATAGTACAACTTCTATTAGCTTGCAGTAGACCTCAGACATGGAAAAATGCTTTCAATGAATATTGGTTGAGGAAAAAGCTCAACATTTGTGATTGACAAAATACCCACGGCAATGTGTTGAGCCGTCAGCCATGGCACAGCCCTGCCTTCCTTACTAAAGCAACTGGGCAATGTTTTACAGCATCCATGGGAAGATTTTACAGGATAAGGAATGATCTTTAATATCTTTAATATTTTTAGGAAACTCTTAGCCAAGAAACACCCTTTCCTCTGTCTCTTAACTCATCACACCAGCCCTCTCACCTCTCTTCTGTCCCAAGCCCATCTTCTGGAGATCACTCCTCTGTGCACTCCCCCGGGGGCTGTGATCAAGTTAAAAGGGTTGCATTCCTTTCCAGATTGTTGGAGGAGCACCAGCATATTTCCTTTTGACCACTTATCCCTCCATTGCCACCACATCCTTCTGTGTCCGAGACAGGCAGGCACCTTGAATCACTGGGGCCTGAGATGAGCCACAAAGAGCCAAGGGCTGTGAAAAGGAGGGACTGGGAGGCAGCTGAGCATGGACTGGGCTTATGGACATGGTGCTTGGACTCAGTCCCAAAGTTCAGTGTGGGAAGGGCTTTCCCTGACCAGGAGAGACACTTCAAATGCCTCCCTGCATTCTGGCATGAGGCTATGATGGGCATCTGTGAGGGATGAGGGCAATGGAGAATAAAGACAACGTGTTTAAAGCCAGTTGTCACTCTGGAGGGAACAGCTGGCAAGCCGGTGTGTGATTAAGATCGATCCAGACCCCATGTGGGAATCATGTCTTCCAGGGAGGAGACACATGCCTGGGCTTTGTGGGCTAACAGGCCACAGGCTCAGAAGAGACCATCCTCCTTTTGTCCCACACGTCCCTGAGTTTTGTGTACGCTGCTTTTTGTGGTTGGGGGTTAGAGAACAAAAGGGAGCTTTTTAAACACAGGGTTTGTTCAACGTGTTCATTTCGTGCTCTTGGGATGCTGAGTTGGCCGGGCTGTGCTGGGATCAAGAAGTCAAGCTAGTTTTGGTTGTGCATCAGAATTTATCAGCAAAATAAGGATGAATGGCAATGAAAAGCCCATCTCCAGCAAGTTCCATTGGTGAAGGCTTTTCCTGGGATGGATTTTACTTCCAGATCCCAAATGGAAAGAACCAGCTCAGGAGAGGAAAGCAACCAGGCAAGGGAGACCAGATGCTGTTTTTACCTTGACAGAGAAGAAAGAAAAGGAAGGAAGGAAGGAAGGAAGGAAGGACGGAAGGAAGGAAGGAAGG
>VZRS01015009.1:214240-234621 GCA_013398055.1 Ifrita kowaldi
AGAAAGAAAGAAAGAAAGAAAGAAAGAAAGAAAGAAAGAAAGAAAGAAAATGAAAATATTGCTGTTGTCCCTCTACAAGAGCCTCTAAGCTGTGATAGTTCCGATCAGAATTTCTCTGAAGTGCTGAAGAAAGTCTTCTTTCATTCTCATACTTTGGTCTATTGCCCTTTAGGAAATTTCAGTCAGCTGTGCCATTTTGCCTTTTATCCCCTAACTGTGCTGCTTTGACATTCAGGTTATGGACCAGGAACACACGCTGGCACCAGTGACAGCCATTGTTTTCCTTACAATGCTTGGGTCACGAACCAGTAGGAGAAAATTGGCGTTCAATTCATGAGAACTGTTGCAAAATCCCAAATGCTGCGAAGCAAATGCCCCATCTCTCTTCTGGTTTCTTGGTACTGCGAGAATTTTGCTGGGAGTCAACAAGCTACCTAAATTTATTTTATTTTATTTTATTTTATTTTATTTTATTTTATTTTATTTTATTTTATTTTATTTTATTTTATTTCTGGCTTTGTTTGGATATTCTGTGGCTACAGTGTCAACGTTAAGATGGAAAGTGCTGGAGAGGGAGGAGGAATGGGGAGGAAATAAAGAAAAGAAAACAGGGGAGTCATGAGCAGAGGAAAAGGCAGAAAGAGGTGAGTAAAAAGAGATGTCAACAGTGGCAGCAGAAGCATGGGAGAGGCAAGGGCAGCTCCACAACCCCAGTCCACAGAGGGAAGCAAAGTAACTTCTTAACCCCAGCATAGGGGTGAGGGGTGTGCAGCCATTTGTACCACAGGTGGCTAAATAATAAATAAGTCTGCCTGCATATACTGTCCTCATTGTTAACAAAGGCTTGAAATCCTCTGCTCTAAGACCATGCAGCCCTTTGAGACCATCCAGCCAAAAACCCATTTATGTCTGCTGTATTAATAGAAGCAGCTCAGGAAGCCCTCAGCCCAGCACGGTTTCAACACTTTATACAGCAGGGGGTCTTAATGGGATCTCTTCCATCCAGGGTGCCATTAGCTTCCTTCCCCATCTCTGCACTCCCCCTTTTCTAATAAAAATACTAGTCTAAACACACACTGGGGTGTTAAGAGCAGTGCTTTCTGCACTGGGTGGGTGTGAAGTAGCTCTGAGTCGTTTTAGACTTTAGCTTTAAACATTTGTGCCCGTGCTAAAAAAAAGGGGAAAAAAAACCAACAAAACCCTTCTAGGTAAGTCTGAGTGACCCAGGAGCTGTTTTTCTTACTGCTGCATCACCATTTCTGTTTTTCTGCCCCCTTTGTCACTCAGTCTGCTGTCTCAAGTCAGGGACACTCGGTACCTGTTGACAGTTTCCATCACACGCTCCTGCTGGGTGGGACTGCAGCTGGGCACGGCTCTGGGGTGTGTGAGAAGCATTTCGGATGGCCTCAGCTGTGGGATGTCGTTCCTCATGGCATCGTTGGCAGATGGGAAACAGCTGTGTCCATTATACATTTAAGAAATTGCTCCTCAGCACCCCTGCACAGGACTGGATGGCTGGGGACTTGAGTCAGGCATCTTTTGGAGGCTGAAAGACCTTAGCAGAGAAATAGTCACTGAAAGCAGCACCAAGTGACTCTCTATCACTTTGTGGCCAGTTGCCACAGATGGCCAGGACAGTTCCCATCAGAAAAATATTGATTTTTGTGGAGTTCTTAAAGATAATTTATCAAATGAGTCTGTAGTCATGGAAAGTATGAATACTTGGTAAAAAGAGTTCTGTTTGTGGTGTTCTGAGTTGTTTTTTTTAATTCTTTGGCCTGGATGTTGACTGGCCCCTTATTCCAGCTGTCCTGGCCTGACCATTTACAAACTAACCTGGCACAGTAGCCTTTTGGACTTTCTCCTCCCCCTCCCCTGAACGAACAGGCAGCTTTCTGCACAAACACAGCCAAGNAATTCTTTGGCCTGGATGTTGACTGGCCCCTTATTCCAGCTGTCCTGGCCTGACCATTTACAAACTAACCTGGCACAGTAGCCTTTTGGACTTTCTCCTCCCCCTCCCCTGAACGAACAGGCAGCTTTCTGCACAAACACAGCCAAGCAGCTCACAGGTACTGCTCAGGGGACCCCATTTGCTAGACAAAACTTACTGTTGGTTATGTTTTCCGGTAACTTGAGTGCCACAAGGATGCCCTGTTCTTGTGCTTCCCAACCTAAAGCAGTGATAGAAATTGCACATTTGAAGAGCAGCAAAAATCTCTCTCCTTTCCCTGCTGCCCTTTGGTTTCCTCACGTTTCTATTGAACCATTTGGAGCCAGAGTTTGGGGAGAGACTGGAGACAGTCTCCAAACTGGAGCCCTTGGAAACAGCTTGTTTCCACATAGTCTGCAGACTGTGGGAACAGCGAACTGCATCGCGTCACACTTCATCTGCCGCGTGTCATTACGCTTCTGGACTGATCTGTTCAGTATCTCTCCTCTCCCTCTCCTGCAGCTGCGGGCAGAAGATGATAAATTAGATGTATTAAAGCAAAATACTCCCCATCCCCTCAGGTCTTTGCCATTCCAGCTGTCTGAAATCATGCTTTCTTGCCCAGCCAGAGCATTGCGACAAATGAGGAGAGTCGCTCAGTAACCGCGGTTGGTGTCGGCGGGGACTTTGAAAGCAGAGTCTGGTTCTGGGAAGTGAAGGCTGCTTCAGGCAGAACAAATACAAATGCTGCCATCTTACCGACCTCTTTCCTTTGTCTCTGTCTCATTCCTCTCAATTTGTGTTTTTGTGGGCAAACCAAGCAATGCATAGCTCACTCGTTACTGTCACACACTTGGGTCACCCCAGGGAGTCACGATGCAGATTTTCCATTAGCGTCAAACGTACACGGATTTATGAACTCCCATAACCTGGAGCTGATGAGAGCAGATTAGGGAGCAACTGTTTTTAGATAGCTTGCATACCTAAGAAATCAGCTAATATAAAGCTGCCTGCTGAAAGGTCACTCATTTCCCAAAGAGCGTGAGAGAATATTGTGGTGACCCCTTTTTGTTATATTGTCACTTCGTTATATACATGTACATACACATTGAGGGTTTGGAATTGATTTCTCTCTCTCTCTCCTCACACTGGGCTAATTCCCTGTGCTTTATGAAGTGCCTCCTGTACAAGGACTTCTCATTGGGTATGGGACCTTTGGGACCCAAGACTAAAGACACACATGTCTGGTTTTAATGGAAAGTTGTGCCAGAGCTCAGCAAGATAACAGATGGAGCAGGTCACCAAGATAAAGAATCTGCAGCCTGCAGTTGCAACTCAGCCCTTTTGGAAAGACCTGACCACCCAAAAGGAGAGCCATGAGAGAGAAACTCTGCATTTCCCAAGTATCCATCAGCAGCAGGTCTCTGGTCTTATTCAAGGTGTTGCTGTGCCCTCCTACAACACCCCAGAAAAGAACTGTCCCATGTTTATGGGTTCCATAGTAGACTGTCCCACGTCACAGGATCTGAGGCTTTAAGACGAGTGCCTTGCGCCCAGACACACAAGAACTCCCCTAATAAAATGAAAACTCCAAAGTCCTGTGCCTTTGATGCAAGATCATCTCTCTGTCCATAGCACTGAAGTTCTGGTTTTGGTTTTAAAGAAAAGCTTCATTTGTTTTTTCCTGTTTGTTCTTTCCAGGATTGTGTTTGTGATTAAGTTCAGGTTGCAAGCACAGGGAGACAGCTCATCTGGCACTGGAATTGAGCCTTTGTATGGAGCTGTGATGGGGAACATCCCACAGTGAAATCAGACGGAAATTTTCAAGTTTGGAAATATCCAAATTAGCTTAATTCTCAACTTTTACATCATCACACCTTCCTCCCCTATTAGACCTTCTTTGTAAAACCTCATTTTTGGATTAAGATCAAGTGCTGCATTTGTTCTCAGAGGATGGGGGGGGCTGGAAAGCAGCCTTTCTCCAGCAAATGCATGGAAAATGCATCTGGTAACTTGGGTTCTGAGTAGCCCCAAGTGCTGGGAGAGGGTGGAGAGATCAGAAACAGTCATGACGGAATGCTGGTCATCCCTAATCCTGTAAGAACCCTGGCAGCCTTGCTCAGTGCAGGGAGAGTCATGCCAGGGGAGCAGAGCACGGCCTCTGAGCTCCCTGACACTCTCTGCATGGAGCCAATGGAAGTGGCAAGAGATTTCCTTGGACCAGCTGCTTTATCTGACAGAGGGTTTGCAAGTAGAGTTGCTTTTCTCCCACGTGGTGGAGGGGGTGATATGGGCTAGAGAGGGAGAGGAGGCAGAAGAAAGAAGAAAAGATGATTTGCCTGGTGAAAATACACAGACTGAGGGTGCACCCTGCTCCTGTGTTCTGTTTTGTTCAAAAGATGAATGACTCCAGTGTGGGGAATCAGAATTATTCACCTGACCCTCTCTGTTGCAAGAAAAACATGCTGGACTTCAGGGGAAGGGCAGATGCATTTTCCCTCTGCTCCTACAAACCACTGCCTTCCCCAAGGCAGACGGGAGACTCTCACAGACCCAGGCTCCCTGGTGCCTCAGAGATTGTCAGGTCCTAACCTTACTAAAGGCAGCCATGTGTGCATTGTATCTCCCAGCAGCCAGACACACAGATTTCTCTGTAAGGAAAATTGCTGTAAGATTCCTATGCCACTTAGCAGCAGCCACCCCAGCACTCCCCTGTGCCACTTGAGGGTCCTGGCAGGGCAAAAGCACAGGCAGCTGCTCATTGCCAAGGTCAGCACTGCTCGGGCTGAGAGCAGAACTCACCAAGAGATCCAGAACAGCCTTGTCCAGCTCAGATGCCCCTGAATACTTTGCATTTCTCAGCCAGGGTGATAATCCTTGGTCAAGTATTTTCCTGAGGAGCAGGCATTCAAGTCACTGATGGCAGCACCAAGAATTCAGAACATTTGGAGAGCCCATGGGTGAACCAAGCCAAAATGCTGATGCAGCTCACCATATCCTCAAGCAGAAGTGAAGCAGATTGGGTGAACAGAGCTTAAAAAAATATACATTTCTCTCCTCTTTCTTGCAAGGAATGTCTAGCATAGACAGGTATGGGTGAACTGTAGGTGTCCCACAGGTCAGAGATAAATCTCAGTCCCCCCATGCCTAAGTCAGGAAGATGACACAACTTCCTTCTTTAGGAAGCTGCAGAAACAAGGACGCTCAGGTGAATTTCTCAATCCTAGCAACTATTTGGTGGTGCCTAAAGAACACCAGCTATAAATGCCTTTTCAATCCAACTGAGACAGTGGAAAGCAGATTGCCACACTGCCCCACTGGGGCTTGTTCCTCTCTGCTGCACTTCTGGGAACATTCAAAAGTATCTTGGAGATGGGAACTGAGTTAGGGGGTTCCTGCCCTCTGGCCCAGCATGGCCCAGCTATGATCACAGCTGCTCTCATCAACCCCAGAGCAGACACTCCTGGTGAGTGAAGCTGAGTGAAATGATGAAGGCAGAGGGAATCCTGTCTCCCTTGGAGCAGAAGGAACAAGACATGATGATTCCCCAGCAGATGGCTTGTCCACGGAAACCAGGGTTAACTCAATGAGTTGTGCTGTGCACGCCTCCCAGAGGGAAGCAGCAGTGAGATAAAGATTTCAGAACTGACCACTTCAGCTCAGCATCTGAGCTGCTTAAAAACCTAACAGGGCCTAGGAGGCCTGACACAGGCAGAAAGAACAGTCCAGAGTCCTGAGTGTCTTCATATTCTCTGCTTGAGGCATTTTACTGCATTCTGGAGGGAAAAGACAGGAAGAGTAAGGTGTGCTGTGGTGCAGCTAATTTAGCAAGTTTGGAAAACACGGTCGTGATTGTGGCTTGAACAGCTAAACTGCATAAACTCTGAGTCCTTTCCTGGTGTCGTTCAAGACTTTGCAATCCTACTCTAGATTAATGTGCTTTTTTATGTTTTGTTTTGGGGCTTTTTTTGAGGTTTTTGCTGTTTAATTTGGCTTTTGTGTGTGTGAAATGTGGGGGAATGGATTACAGATGTGTGCAAAGATCTGTAAATAGCAGTTTCTTGCTTACAGTTGTGAGTGTATACTGTTTATCACACTAAATGAATTCATTATTTCATCCAGAATCAGCAACTGCAAAATATTTTGAAAGAGATTATTTTTAAAAGTGAGGGAAAAAAATCAAACAAGGTTGGTGGTTTCTTTTTAAGATTCATGACTAAATAGTTGAGCAGAAGCCAAGGCTGTGGACAGTCTTGCACCCTTTAAAAATAATATCCCTGATTAAAATAGTAACAATGTAAAGAACCTACTTTTAAGACCGTGCTTTTCTACAATTTTGTACCACCACAACCTTTGTACCTTACCTACACATGCTCTGTCATGAATATAAGAAAAAAACTAGGAAATTGTTTTTACTCAGGAAAAAAAATAATAAGCCACCCAACAAGATGGGTTACTCCTGGAAGAAGTTCAGAGGAAAAGTAGAGTTGAGTTGATTAAAAAAGCGATTCTCCTTTAAGAAAAAGAAGAATCCATGATATTTTAGGGAAATTCCTAGTAATGAATTCATGTATTTTGCTTCAGCCATTTGTTTTAATCTTTGACCGTTTCTGTAAGATATTAATGACAGGAATTTGGACTCACTTGTCCCAGTATGTCATGCCTGCTTACTCACTGTGGAAGAAATACAATCTTTAAATGGCCTGAAATCAACTCAAATATTTGAATGACAATTGAAAAAATGACTCCTTATATTGTACCCTTCAGTGCAGTATGAATGTTTTCCAAATATTCTGCATGTGCTTGCAGATCCCCCCAGGAGAAGTCCTGGGTGTTTGGGGAGCCTGGCATCCTGTCCCCCCAGGGATTGTGCTGTACCTCTTCTGCCTGTGTTTCAAACAGGAGCCTCGTCCCAGAGCCCATCCATGGGCTGTCACATTCCCAGGAAATGGGTAGATCAGGGCTCTTGAGCAGCCCCTCTTGGACCCCATGTCCACAGTGACAGATTTTGCTCAGCCCCGGTGCTGTACAGCTCCAGGTCTCTTATCTGATAGGGACTTCACCCAAGTGAGACAGGACTCTGCCCATTTTTTGGGATGAGGCCACAGTTTCCCAACGACTTCTGGCACTGAAGATGTGCATTAATTACCTTCCACTGCCTGGAATTTCGGCTCCTTCATCTTGCCCATCTAGGCACAGATACAATTGTTAACAAACTCGTAAAGATCCAAATCACACACATCAAGCTCATACAACACTCTGTGAAAATACCACGAGCCCGCAGCACCCATTGCATCAGGTTCAAGCTGGGCTGCGCTGCCAGAGCCCTGTGAGGCGGCTGCCAGCTTCATCCCAATCCAGCCGAGCCTGGCGACCCTTTGTTTGCACAAGCCTTATCTCGTCTACCTCTATTGCATGCAAATAGTTCCACTCATCTGGGCCCACCATTCGCAATCTGCCACACAGGGCATGAAAAACGCCTCGGCCTCGTGTGCCTTTCGTAAAGAAAGTCCTGTACCGAGCAAATAAAGTGGAGGTTTGGCAAATGTGGGGAGCCATCGCCGCCTCTGCTGGGCTGGAGAGTGTCCAGGCTCAGGGAGCGCGCTCAAGGCCTGCACCCACTCTGCAAGGGCTGAGCAGTGAGCTGCTTGTATAGCAGGAGGGTGGTTTTTGGAGGTCCATGGTCACCCACTCAGTTTTCCCCTTGAAACAGCTAAATCTGTCTGCTTTATCTATCAGGGTCAGTAAAGCCCACAGCATCATTTGTCTTGGCACTTGGCACCCTGTACAAAAGCCCCCCCCATGAGGGACCCCAGCACCATGGAATTAAGGCCATGTGCTCCCAGAGCAGCACCTCCAGACCTCCAGCTCTCCACCATGTCTGTGCAATGGGACTGAACCCAAATTCCACATTTAATATCTGCAAATGCGGTCTGGATGTGAGCAGCAGGGTCAGCTGTGGGGGACAGGCCCAGACACCCCATGGCCTGTGCTCCAAGCCCCACCAAACCCAGAATCCTGCTCCTCAGGGCCACCTGCACATCCTTTCACCCTGCAAAAAAACCCCTCTCACTCCACTTGCAGATAGATGGACATTTTCCACGTCCTGAATCTCCTGGTAGTTTAACCCTTTCTGTGCCTCAGCCAGCTGTCATAGAATCAGAGAATGGTTTGGGTTGGAAGGGACCTTAAAGATCATCTCATTCCAGCCCCCTGCCACCCACTAGACCAGGTGGCTCAAAGCATCTGATCATCCAATCTGGCCTTGAACTCTTCCAGGGATGGGGCATCCACAGCTTCTCTGGGCAACCTGTGCCAGTACCTCTTTACTCTCTTCCTAACATCTAATTTAAACCTCTCCCCTTTTAGTTTAAAACTGCTGTGCAAAAAAAGGGTGCAGGTGAACCAAACTGCAGGGGTTTGGCTTGGCAAGCTGCTCTTGCTGAAAGCATGGCAGCAAAATGGTTTGCACACTAAGAATTCAAACCCAGGTTCGAAAAACCCCACACATGCCCTCACTGTGCTGCCCCCGTGCTGTGTAGCGAGAATCTTGTGCAGGTCATACGCTGCTTCTTGGAGGGCAAGCACAAATCCACCTACCTCTCCCTCCCTGCCAGCAGCGCTTGCTGGTGCCCAGTGCATGCACAAGACCCCTCTCCCCTCACCATCTGGGCTTTCACCACTTTGGTAGCCTGCTGCACTCCACAGCTGCCTCCTTTGTTTCTCCTAAACCCAGCCCAAGTTTTGCATACAGATGAATATGTTACATCTTGTGCTGGATGAGCGGTTCCCAGAGAAAGCCAAGGCACCACGGAGCCTGATATCCATCATGTCCATCCCTGCCACATCCACAGTGAGCTCTGGGGCTGTCATGTTTTTTTGACGTGTATTTTTGGATCTGCTTTTATTGACTCCCCTCACCATCACCAATTATCCTTTCCATGTGTGCACCTTCTGCTGTTGTTATGCAAAGCTGCTCTGCTGCAGCTCCTCACTCTTATCGTTTGGTGCCTGTGAAACAGCAGGGATAATGGAGGGACAGATTATCAAAACAGGGGCTGCAGGGCAGCCTGCACCAGTCACTTCCAAGCAGGCACCCAGCACAGCCACACGCAGGTGTGCTCAGGTGCCACCTTCATCAGGTATTTTATAAACAGAGCACACCATCACATGTGCAGTAAATCCCCATTACAAAGCAGATAATTATGTGTACCAAACAGAACCCTGCAGGGCGCAGCTGGCCAGGGAAGGCTTTTCTCATCACATCCAACAGAAACCCTTCTCTTTTTCCTTTTAGGGAGAGGAAAAGCATCTTCTGAAACTCCGCTGAGCAGCTCGTGGTGTCAGGTGTAAGGCACATCTCAGCCACACATCTGTGCAGAAGGGGTTTGTGGTGAGTTAATGGACCTTGGGAGGCAGCAGCCCCTTGAGGTGTGGTCTGCTTTTGCTGAAATGCAGAGCTCCTGGAATCGTACATGATGATCAAAGACACCAAAACAGACCCTGCAAGAGTTGGTGTTCTCAGAGCACTTGGCTTTCCACCCAAGCACAAGACCCCAGCTCAGTTATGTATTTCTGTGGTGGTTCTATTCAGTTTTCTGCTTTCAGGAGCTGTCTGCTCACAGTGGTGCAGTGCTGCACCCTCATATCGATGTGCTGGAAATGCCCCCACCTGTATTCCCTTTTACCTGCCCAGTGCAGGCACCCCATGGTTAGCACAGGTCACTCGTGCCCCATGTGGTGTGGGATTTTTGCTGGTGAGAGCTGTGTTGTGTATCTGGGTGGTCCGAATGCAGAGAAATGGAATAGAAAAGGTGAGTCTGTCTGGTGGAAATGGAGATGACAGGTATCAAAAATACATGAGCAAAGAAAAATTTAATCTATTTAGCAAATGTCTGCCTTCCTGCAGTTGTGGTTTCCAGAGAACTTAATTAGCTGAAGGTTGAGCTCAATATTGTCTTAACTCACAGCCACCCAATGACTGTGCTGTGGTTTTTCTGTCCTGTGATAAGATCATTGTGAAAGTTCATGCTGCTAATGAAGAGTCCTGCTTCTCTTTTTCTAGGGTTTCTTCCTCCTTCCTCTGTCTTTCTTAGGACTGATGAGTAGGAAAGTCTGGGGATCTGAAACTGGGTGTCTCTGCATCAGTTCTTTCTGTGCTATCCAGACATGTTCACACAGGCACCTTTAACGTGGCTGCAACAGCTAATGTCTGCATCAGGCTTCAGTTAGAGGGACTTGAAACAATTTCACGGAGATTGTGAATTGAGATTTAGCATTAAGAGGTCCTAAGCAGAGTGGTTGTGTCACCACATTTGGCATGATGTTGGACCAAAGACAAACCCGCACTCAGCACATTCTCCCTCTCAGCACGGGCATAAGTCGTGGGAGATCCTTCAGTCTTGTTCAGGCTGTAAATCAGCTTAGGTCATGGAGTTGTTGAGTTGCTGCAGCCTTTTTTTACTCGAGAACCATTATATCAATGTCTTTGATACAGACACGAGGTAACCGATTCAAGAATGTGTGTGAGGGTATTTGACTGAATTGCCCGCATCCACTTCTGATGGTTTGTTTGTGCTTAATTGCACTGCAAACCTCTCACTATGAAAGAAGTGGTTGATTTTCAGATTGCTGAAGCGTGCCTGATATCAGCTGAAGTTGTAGAGCAAGAGCAGCACTCTTGCTGTGACCAGGCTGAGGTCTGACTTCAGCCAGGCTCTCTTCAGCCCCTCCACTGAAGTGCCAGATCTAATGCTGGAGGAGACCTGTCTGCCTTAATACCAGTGGAGAAAACAGACGATCACAGTGGAGGAAGAGAGGTGAAATGAGGGCTGAAGCGCCTTTCTGGGGGTGTCCATGCCCTCCTCTGCTGCTGGCACCAGCGCAAGGTGGGGGATGCAGCCCTGACATGCCTTGGCTGGATGCAGTTGCAGCTGCAAAGGGGCAGCACCTCTCCAGCACCGCCCATTTTATTTGTCTGGATTCCTTGTCCTCCTTTCTCTCCCCTTACTTTCCCTGGCAAACTACCTAACATTTTTGTGTCTGACTGATTGTGAAATCAGAGTAACAATACTGTGTACGTAGAAGAAATACTGGACATCTTAACCTTTGTAGGGACATGAACTCGTTGTCCCTATTCCCACTTAAATGTACTGAACTAGGAGAACTTTCAGCAGGGAAAGAGGAGAATGAGACCTCAGCCATGGACACTGAACTCTCCAGCTGTGAGAAAGATTAAAGCAGTAGTCGTAATCACTGCTGTAGTCACTTGCTTCTTATCCTCAAACATAGTGCAAAACCTCCCAAGCATGTCTGTGGGCACACCGAGATTTATACCCACATTAATAATCACAAATTTTGTTTGTTCTTGCAACTAATAAAATAATTAGCAGCAGTCACGTAAAAGGAGAGAGAAATATGCTAATTCATGCTGGCTTTCAAATGAAAACCAGGAAAAAAAGCCTAACCCACACAGGTGGTGAAGGTTGTTCTGTTTATCTCCCTCCCAACCCCATTTGGTGGTGGGCAGTGGAAGAGCATCCAGAACTCCCACTGATGACCCTCCTGCCTTTCATGGCCAACATGTGGCCATCCAGGGTTGTTATCTGGAAGTGCAAAACCTAACAAAACAGAACACTAAAAAGCAATCCAAAAAGCATTTGCACACAGATCAGGCACCCATGGAGATTTGGAAAAAGCCGTGCTGGAGCTTTCTTCTTGGCAGCTCAGCCGGGCCTCATGATCCCCATTAGCAGGCTGCAGCTAGGGGACAGAACATTTAAATGCTCGTCAGTGGGGAAGGATATAGCATTTTGTTGATTACATAGCTGGAACAGAAGACCCTCCAGATATTCATTAATTCTTTTTATTTATTGATTTATTTATTTGTTTATTTATTTTTTATTATTATTTCTAATGACTTATCTGGGAACTTGGTATGAAGGCTGCTCTTCCCTCTGACCTGTGCTTGTGTCCTGGGGAGAGGGGAGCAATGTCCTATTGTTCAGGGGCTATTCTCAGCGTCTGGAGACCAAAGCCAGCTTCCCTGCCCGTGATTGGGATTTGTGCTTTTGCCAGCAGCAGGTTGGCAATCCCTGCAGCACCACAGTCCTGCCTGCTGGAAAAAGGAGAAGCTCTGTCCACCTTCCCAGCCACGTGCTCCTTTCCTCTTCCTCGTGCCAGCAACAGCACTCACACAGCCTTTGGCGAGCCGAGGCAGGAAACCAGTCCAGCAACCTGCTTTGGAAAACCCAGAAGACATTGGTTTTCAATGAGATCAGGTGCCTGAAGGCAAGGCTGCATTTTTCTGCAGCATTTCAGACTTAAATCAGCACGAACTCTTTGAGCTTCTTTCCTGCATACTTTAGAGATGGCGAAACTCCCCCTTTTTCACAGAGCCCTTCTTAAGGCAAGGAAGAGGTGACAACACAAAGAAAGGTTCCAGGCTGTACCCACGTGGTCAGCCACAACCCTGAGAGGCAGCAGCATGGATGGTCAAGCAGTACATTATTTAGGCACACGGCCTTAAACACACTCAAAGGGCTTTTAAGCACAAGTCCGACCCCCAGAATCATGATAGTCAAAAGTTATGAACTTTTAAAAAGTACATATTTCTGATTGATTTTACTTGCCTTCAGATGTCACAGCATCGGTATTTTTTCAAGCTTTTTGTCTGCTGTCATACTTTCTCTCCCAACCATTTTTTTTTTTTTTAAGTAGAGAACATTGAGATCCAGATTTTAAAAATAATCCCCAAAAAGTTGAATTTGGAGAAACCCGCCAGCTGTGAGGAGACCTGTGCTTGCATTGCTGGCTTGGCTTGGGTCCATGTGGGATGGCAGGGTAGGTCTTGGGAGGACAGGGCTGGTCGGACAACTCCCAGATGGGTTTTTTTTGGAAGAATGTCGAGGATCACACATTGCTTGTATAACTGGTGAGGAAGGGTGCTTAAAACTTGTGAGCTTGAGTGTGTGTGCCAGAAGTGTTGGGTTTTATGGGAGATTAGACACCGCTTGACACAGCAGGTCCTCTTGCCAGATCCCTGGCGCACAGACAATTAAATGAGCCAAATAACCACATCTATCTCAGCATGCCCATGCATGTGCAAACAATTACTCTGTGGGACTGTTATTAAAGAAAATTAAATTTTAAGTCTGTACCAGTCCAGGAAATCTTAAGGGAGACTAATTTTCTAGGAACCATCTAGTGGACACAGCCTGAGTAGCCCTGGAAAGGTTTATAAATCCAGTCTTAAAGTCCCTAATCCTGTTTATCTGCTACTGTACTTATTTTAAAAACCCAGAACTTCTGAGAAATTTAGGAATTCAAAGCCCCAAGGACTCGTGTAAGCCCTTTGGACTTGCAAGAACTTGGGCATTTGTTTCCAGTCAAGGCCTTTTTTGGTTGCATAGGGCTTCGTCACTAGTTAATTTTTGAGCTGAAATAAGACTGATTTCTTGCTCTGCCTCAGCAGCAAGTTCAGTTTTTACCATTCTGCATGAAATTTACTCATCATTTATCAAGGAGATAAGGCAAAACCTTGCAAACAAAACAAAACACCCTTTTTGCCTCTAAAACGAACTGATGTTGGGCTTTGCCGGGCTGCTGCCTGGAATTTTGATAAAGGCAGTGAGACCGAGTGAGCCCTTGCTGTGGTCAGATGTGTGGTTGCCCTGGAGTATCTGGGGGAGCTCCTGAGGTGGAACTGGTGCACATTTGGATGTCTCAGTGGGAACTGGCACATGAAGAGGAAGGGCAGGGAGGGAGAGCCGGGGATTCTGGAGATGTCCTCACAGCCCTGGCAGACTGACAAAGTCATCAAAAGGACATTTGCTGTCAGCTGCAGAATCACCACTCAAAAATGCTTGAAAAAAACGCAGGTGTCTGCAGAAGAGGGAGAAATAACACAAATGTGTTCTTGTCTTTAGTTAGGTATTGTGACTGCACAGGGAATGGGCAGGAGGGGGATGAGGAGGCTCGAGGATGATGATGATGATGATGAAACAGGGGCAGCACCAAACTGGAATTTGAGTGCCTTAGTCCCAGCTCTTCTACTCAGACCACAGGGTGATGTACAACAAGCCCTTCTGGGCTGGGAGGTCTCCACTTCTCCAGTGCCTGGTAACAAACCCAAGCTCTCTGCAGATCCTTTGAGATCTGCTGCTGCAAAGAGCCGTAGGAGCACAAGGTACCTTCCTTCCTTAAAATGTTCCTTTAAAATCCCATGGGACTGCTCAGATGATTCCCACTCCTAATGGGGACAGCTGGCTCATTGATGTAAGAGGCCATCCATCAGGATGACCCACTGAAAGGTTTCTACTGTGGCTCCAGTTGTAGCTGCCAAAAGAAGCACTCCAGAAGTGCCTTTGAAATATTGTGGTTTTAAGTGGATAAGGAGGGATTGGAATGTCCTCATCCAGCCTTTATTATTTGGCTGCTTTTGAATGATCCTTTTCAAAAAGAGGTTGGGCAGCTATGGGGAAAGAAAGAAAAAGAGAGAGAGAGAGAATAACAGGGTTTAATGCTCCTTTATGCATTTTATAGATTTAATATAAAAATAGTTATAACAAAAACACAAATCCCATGGTCTGCCTTCCTATTTGCACAGGCTATAATGAGTTGACATTTGAATAAGCCTGGAAAATTGTATTTAATAACTCCTCAGAGGCCCTAGAGTGGGAAAACGTATTATTGCTGCCTGATTTGGAAGTTATTGTTTTTTAAGGACATTTTCAGAGTTGCACACCTCTTTGAGGCTGCAATTCTGCATCTGCTGAGCAAGTGAGGCTTAAATTCCTCACTCGTGATCCCTGTGTGACTGTGTGCACTGTCCCATGTTTTGAAGCTCCTGTAGACTGTCAAGGACGGCGAACTGCTCCTGAAGTTTTGCTTCACATTTGTTTCCAGAGGTGAAAAAAATTGAGTTGAAATTCATTGATCCCTGATTTCTCACATCTCTAAATGCCCTGTAAGGGAGAGGGGATGGACCAGGAGAAATACACACTGGATTAAACAGCACGAGACCTTCAGGGGAGAAAAAACTCCATGTTGGTGAAGAAGCAGAGGTTTCTGCAGTTTGCCAGGGCTTATTGCTCACCTTGCTTCAGCAGGGGGTTTGCTGGGAGAACCTCTGCCATGGTTAACACTCTGTTCACATGTACCTGCTTGGATATTAATTTTTAAAAGCCAGCCTGTAACCTCCCTGAGTTACCAAGGGGTCTAGGTGACATCTCCTGTCATACTGATGGGTGGCACCTGGCTCTGGTGTTTCTTTGTGCCCTGGCAAGCCAGCAGCTGAGCCCGGCTTACATCCAGTGGCACTTTTTTAAATCTGTTTCCAAAGGGAAAAAAGGATTCTACTGAGCAGTTTGACTCCATCTCCCCTTTGACTCATCATCCAAGCTCAGTCTAACCTGGCAGAAGTGCAGGGTATCTCTCAAAGGAATGAAGCTCCTGCATGCCTCAGGAGGGTCTGTGGCTGTGTGGACAAGGGATGTCCCCAAAGTGGTGCCACAGGCAGTGCGAAGCAAAGGCGGCAAAGCTCTGTATGTGCCATTTGGCATTGAGATCTCACTGATCTGTTCATGCATTCGTTGCTCAGAAAAAAACTCAGAAAAAGCCTTTCGATGGGTACAGACATAGATTTAGGTGGGGGACAGGGCTAAGGATGAACTGTGATTATTTTTGCAGGAGGTGTGAAACTGTGTAACAAAATTCATAGGAAGCCAGCCTTTATTAGCTCCATGGTCTAATAAACAACCTGAATTTTGGAAATGCATCCTTCAGCTTCAACAGAATACCCAGGACTGAGGTATTACGAATAACAGGTTGTTTATTTTAAGATACAAAATGTAGTTTTAAAGCTCATGTTTCAGGTATCCACACGCGAAAACAAAAAAATGCTTGAAGGCCCTAAGTATAGGAAGAAGGAACCATCTTGTACAAAGTCATAATTTCCATGAAGAAAAAAATGGTTTAAGCTCAGCTATAAAATTCTCCCCTTGCCTGTCTGTGGGGGAATTATTGAAATGCCAGTTGTGGGGTTGATCCCTCTGACAGAGAGAGAGAGAGAGAGGAACTGCATACGGATTTTGGTAGGAATATTAGCACTGCATGACAAAGCACCCGTTATTGACAACACACGAGGCTGAGTGTGACGAAGTGCCGACTTGTCTGATGCCTGAGCCTGTCAATTAACAAACGAGTCACAGGGCTGGGATCTGGAGCGTGGACACGCTCTAATGGCCTGGAGCAGGAAGTCACAGCACTGACTAACACGGACGTGTGTCTATAGGAGGTGAGTGTTGCTGCTTTGGGGTGACAAAGAGCTGTGAGTATGTGCAAACATTCGTTATGTACACACACGCAACTGAGTACTGGCGGATTAAAATTTCATTAGCTCTCACAGGGCTGCTGGATGGTAATCCCAGGATGGCAGTTCCAGGATGGCAAGCACAAAGATCTGCAGATGAGGTTGTGCACAGGGCTTTATTTCTTCCAAGTGGAGAGCAGTTTATGTGCTTAAAAAAAAATGAAACGACACGCTCATTTCAGCACTTGTAGTTAATATCTGAACAGCAAAGTGTTCCTAAAATGCATTTTACAGTAAATGTCTCCACTGGCTCTTTCTTCTCTGTGCATTTGCAGAAGCCGTGAAAGAAGCCTGGTTTAGCACTCCAATATCCAGCTCTACCTACTCACAAGGTGCATTTTAGACTTCTTTCAAACATCTCTTTCTCTGTATCTATAAGGGAAATGGGATGGCAATGACTACTCCTATCCCCTTTCCGGGGGGAAACATCCCAAAATGCCAAGCTATGACTTCTTCTAATTGCCTCCCATGCCAGCTTCCCCACTTCCCAAAGTGGAGGCAGGAGCTGGTTGGGTGGGGGGTGGCTTTTGCTCCTCTCTCCTTCCCTCTGAGCCCCCCACCCCAGGCAGGCAGATGCTCGGCTTTGCCTGTCAGTGTCTAATGTGACCAGGTGAGGATTTGGGTTCCCTGGATGGGAAACCAAGCCACTCTGAGGGATCACTGCCCTTCCCCTGCCCAGGAGCCCCTGCGGGAAGCAAGAGCCCACGGTTTGCAAACTCAGCTTCGGAAAATGGAGAAATGCTTTTGAGGAAATGTTGGCTTGGCACCCTCAGCCTTTTTGGCAGAGTGCCTGGAATAGGGAAGAAGCAGTGAAACTGTCCTGTGGAGGAGAGGAAGGTGCTCTGAAATCCAAGGTGGCTTCATGCTCCTTTGTGGATCCTTGGATCAGAGGAAAAGCATCCTCTTTTAAGGGGCTTCTTCTGGAGACAGTTTTGCTCCAGGATAGAAACACATTTGTAGATACCAATATCAGACAGAGCTATGAAATTGAAATGGCCCATTCTTCCCCTCCTCCCTGAGGTTTCAGAAACGTCTCTCTTTGCAGGGGTTGTGCATTTGTATATAATTATTTCCTTTTCTGTATATTGATCCTTTTCTCCTTCCCCTGAATGTACCGTAATTATATTTCCCTTTGGCGAGTGTGAGGAGTGAACTGTCACTGCTGCACAATGGCTCAACTGAATCAAACCAGGAAAGAAAGAGCCCCTGTTTTGGGGGAGGGCTGACAATTGCAGGTTCTGATTCATACCTGTGGAACTGCTACTCTGTAATCAGGCAGTGATTAGTCACCACCAGCCAATTACCAAGCTCAGCTTCCTAAAGCAATTTGTCTATCGGGAAACTTATAAATCCTGGTTAACTCTGCAGGGAAAACTCCACCGGGTTGGGAGCAGGCAGAGAGCAAGGGCATCCTCCTGGGTGCCAGACTGGTCACACTGGTGCTGGCAGGGAGGTGAGCTGGTTGCCCTGAGCCAGGGGGGCAAGAGCAGCCTCCCTCCCTCGACAGAGAGGTAAGCGCTCTGCAGGCTCTGTCATTTTGTGCACCTTCCTCTATGGGATGAGTGTGTTTTCTGAGATCACAGTGACAAACAGCAACAATGAGCCCTTCTCTGCATGCTGGGATCTTCCCCAAGAGGTTTTGCATGCAGGAGGTGGGCACAGATCTGCAGGAGGGGTACCTCATTGCCCTTACATCTGCCTTTCCTCTGCAGTGGGCGCACCCTCCCTTTCTCCAAGTGGGCTTCCTGCAGGGGTCACCATCCCAGAGAAACCCCAAACACCACGGGTGTAAGGAAAGCTGCTGCCTGCAGGGAGGTTATTCTTGCCCAAGTGGAAATGAGCTGTGTTTGCTGCAAGCACTTTTACACTGGTGTAACTGTGAAGGAGCAGCAGCTGCTGTTTTAACCATACCAGCAAGTGTGGAGTGCCAGAATATTTCTGGATAGATGAACCAGCAGTGTCTTCTTTCCTGCCAAGGCAACACTGGTTTGAAGAGCAGTGCCGAAGCAGCTGCTGAAGTTGGTGTTTACATAACAGCAGGGCCAGAAGGAGGAGAGGACCATGGTTGGGGCACAGGGTGATCTGGGTTGTCCCTGTGTTCTTGGGAGGTCTGGAGTGGGGAATTCCCAGGTGAACCTCAGCTTTTGTGTGGCAGTGGGTGGGGATGGGAATAGGGATGGGGATAGGACTACACAAAGGGGGACGTGCAAATGGAAAGTAGGTCCCTGATGTGGGGGACAGTCCCTCCTCTCCAAATGGGCCGGGTGGAAGGCCCTGGAGCTGGCTGGCTGCCCTCACTCTGCTGGAGCACTCTGCTTGGGTCAAACTGCATTTTCTGCCCTAAGCACTTGCTTATTTTCCTTTGCAGGTCCTTCTCTTGCTGCTGTGTCTAGAGAGCCTGCGTTCTTGGGGCAGGTTCCCTGCACCCCTTTGGTTTCCAAACTTCTGCCCAGTGCCAGCTGAGTCCGACAGTCTGAAGTCAAGTCCAAAGCACACCAGGAAAACATGAGACATGTCAGACAGCCTAATGCAATCCACCAACCAAAAAGCTGGAAACAAGAGAGGGGTCCCTAGTAAAAGGAGGCCCTAGCTGTATCTGGCTCTCCTTTGTTAATCTTATCAGCATACAATGACATTGACAATTTCCACCCATTTTTTCCCCCTTAGCAACAGAAAACGAAACCAAAAGTAGTTTATTTTCTCATGCCTTGCATCTTCTAACCCCCTCAGTCCCTGAGGCCCCCAGCCCCAAGGGAATATTACTGTTTCACTGCAGTATTTGTTGCTCCATACGAATCCACTAAACCTGAATTTCCTATATTTCCATGCTGCATGGGGAAGGCTAAGTTTAGCTCTTGTGTATTTTAGACATCTATCAAGATAAAACTTGGACTGCAAGGAGTCTCTGGCATGCTCAGCCATACTGAACGTGTACAGTGACACAAGCATTTCCTCTCCTTACTCTGTCTCCGAATAAATCACTTCAGTATTATTAATTTCACATAAAGTTTCCCTGTGCATGCTCCAGGGACCTGCCAGAGCTCAGTGAATGCTTGGAAATGAGCCTCATGACTTCATGGCTCTTAACCATGACCTACAATGTTCTCAATGTTCTCTCTTCCTTCATCAGCTCCGGTTTTGGCCACTTCACGTAGAGTGTTCAAAACTGATTGTGTTAAATACCCACAAAATTATGTCTTCACCCCGCTACCCAGGCCACTGTTGAGCAGAGATGGGAATTGCTTTTTGTGGAGAATAAACACGTTGGAAACTATCATTTGAAGAATCTTCTGTGAATTTATTTTTGCCCCAAAAGCGGCTACCTTTCAAGGGGTTAAAAAGAATGACATCATTCAACAAATGAAATGTCCTGTTTTGGATGCAGTGAAGCATTCTGCAACAACTCCAAATGAATTTTGTAAAATTTTTTGTGTGTGACTGGAAAAGCAAATGCAGTTTGACCTCAATTTCTTCATTTTCCCTCTTCTTCATTGTAGTAACTAGACTTAAAAAGTAGTTATTTAATTCTTACCCCTCTCATAGCCATTCATGGGAAGATTTTACCTTTCTTTATGTGGTCTGTTTCTTCTTTAGGTTGTTTAATGGCCTCCCTGGGAGGCTGAAATCTCTGTAAATACCATCTGTTCCTTCTCCCGCTTCCTCTTACTGTTTTCGAACTGTGACACTGCACAATATTAATGAACACAGTCCATTGGAAGAATGAGTGCATGCAGCAAATGCTAAGTGAGAAAAATCTCCATTAACCCTCACAGGAGAGTTTTCTCAGACCTTCCGTCTGTGCTCATGCTGACTTAACCTGCCCTTTTCCTCCTGTGGGGACGTGGGAGACGCAACCCATCCTAGTAATGCCTGGGAGCTGAGGGAAGAACTCCCTTCCCAGCTTTTCCAGGTCTTTCCTTGTCTGGACAATTAATTTTTGACAAATTCTGTGTTTCAGATCAGATATTAGGGGAAAAACATCACTTAAAGAGTGGTTATAGGCATTGGAATTAAAGTGCCCAGGGAGTTGGTGGAGCCACTATCCTGGAAGGAAATACCTGAACTCTGTGTGGGGAT
>VZRS01015010.1:0-78923 GCA_013398055.1 Ifrita kowaldi
CAGGGAACAGGGACAGGGTGAGAATAAATGGCCTCAAGTTGCTCAAGGGTAGGTTAAATTGGGAAAATTTCTTCACTGAAAGAGTTGTAAAGTGTTGGAACAGGCTGCCCAGGGCAGTGGTGGTGTCACTGTCCCTAGAAGTGCTCAGAAGGTGTGTGGAAGTGGCACCTGGGGACATGGTTTAGTGCTGGCCTTGGCATTGCTGGTTGGACTCAATGATCTTAAAGGGCTTTTCCAACCCAAGTGATGCTGTGATTCTATCCGGGCAGGATGGAGCAAATGTCTGTGGATAAACCTTGGAGTTTACAGTACTGTGCTCTGGAACGTTTCACCACTCAGCCCATCTCTACTCAGGACTCAGCTGCCATGGCCATTCGTTAGAGACCCGTGGATGGGGAACGAATTGTGAGCCACACAAATATTTGGAGCTGTTAACATTCACACACTGTTATTTTTTCATAATAACACGGACCTCAGGGAGGCCAAACTCTGACTACAGGGAACCTTGACAGAAAGTTCACAGCTTGGAGTTGTGGGCCAGTTTTATTTCCACACCACTGCAGTGAAAACAACTGATCTGGTGGATAGATGGCAGGAGCAGGGCAGAGCTGCTGCTCACAGCTCTGTCAGAGCAAACAGCAACTTCCAGCACTCCCCGTGTCTGTCCCTGGGGTAGGTGAGCTGTTCCTGGGTTTTCCCTTCTCCTTGGGGGATGTGAGCCAGGCAGTGTTGGGGCACCTGGGGCGAGGTGAAGGGGAGCCCTGCGGAGCAGCGTGCCAGGCTGGGGGCTGGGGGCTAAACCCGCCTGCCTTGGAGCAGTGGCAGGTGTTAAACAGTAACAGATGTTAATATTGACAAACTGAAGTGGCTAAATGTGGAAATACAGCCCTGCTGAGACGTGTGAAGTGAGGCAATGACCTTCACACATTACAGATCTCGTCAATAAAAGGAGTTTCGAGTGAGACGATGTGCGTGCGCGGCAGGACGCGGGGCTGGCGTGGGATGACTTCTGTCTCCCAGGGAACAGCACGGAGAGCCTGTCCTAGAGAGGTGACAAACACCAAAAACCTCAGACTTCAGCACACCCATTTACAGCACCCAGCGACTGTGTGAGCCCTGCGTGTGTCCTCCAGCCCCATTTCAGAGACGGGGGAACAGGCAGCTCTGTCAAACACGGGGTCCCTCTGCAGCCTTAGCCCCTTTTATCCACATTTTCTCTTTTGTTTGTCCAGATCAAGGGTCCAGATGTACACTCTGTTCATGCCACCACAGAAGCTTTTCTACTAACCTGTTTTATATCAGACCTCAATGTATATAGGGTCACAGCCTGCTTTTTGTGAGTTTAGCCAGGAAATTCAGTGGGCCAAAGTTTTGATCTCTTTTGTTCCAGGGAATGACAACAATTTCTGCTGCTCTGTATGATATTATTCTGCAGTTTGGGAGAGATGAAGGAGATGCAGAAGGAGATGCTGCATTAAAGGGAGACAGGGGTTTTTTAGGAGCCCCCCTGTATCCAGCCCACACTCTGTTTCAGCAGGTGTTTACACCTTGAATGACCCTGACCCTCAGAGTCAGCCACAGGAGCCTCCACCAGCCTGTGCTGGGCACAGGCCACCTGAGATCTGGAGAAGAAACACCGTGATGAAACCCCCCTCCATGCACCTTGCTTCCACCTCACAGGTCCAAACTCACTGAGGGGAAGATTTCCTGACTGAAGGGAAGGGATGCTCCATGTGCCAGGTTTTTCCTAATACATGCCTTTGACTGGGATCCAGTTTTACAGCAAGCACTGAAGCTGTTGATACAAACATGCTGGGGTTTTTTCCTCTGTTCTGGGCACTCAGCAATATTTGCACCAAGCCCAGGCAGGGCAGTGCTGCACTGGGGGTTCATAACTTAAGGCATCCCTTGGGCCAAGCAGCCTGAGATGTTTTTAACTGGCACCAGCTCCCATGGCAGCAGCAGGCATAGAGATCACAGCCAGGAGACAGCACGGTGATGTTCAGTGACAATATTAGTGGTGGAAATCAGCTTTAATTTTTCACTTTCCATTTCTCTGCAGATCAAAAGTGAATATGCACCATCTTCATTAGCAAGGCAAATACCTCAACACGCGAACAGGGGCGATTCCCTTTCCTTCTGCAGCGCAGAGCAGGAGATAAGCACACATCAAAGGGGGAAATAGTGACTGCTATGAAAGGATCCCAGTCTGAACTGGAAGGCTCCTGCACAGGGCCCAGTCCCACCTGACCTGTGTCAAGTGGAAATCATGAGTTTGGCTGGTTGCTGATTTCGGGGGGATGCTTTGTATTAGTGTTGCTCAGACCCAACAACTGCAGTTTGGATTTGTAGATGAAATAATAACTATGATAACCAGACCTCAGCCCTAGCCTGCATAATTCCACTCCTCTAAAACTCAGGCTTCCAGGCTCCCTTGAAAGAGCTTGGCAGGCTCAGAGTGTGACTCATCCCCCTCCCAAAATACGACTGGTGGGATGAATCACCCATTGACTGGGGAGGATGTCTCTCCTCAGGTAGCTCAGGCAGGATGTCTGGCACTGAGATGTCAGTGGTAGGTGACCTCAGAATTCTCTTTGGTTCTTGCTCCTTGGTGAGCCAGGCTTTTACCGGGACATCTTTGAGGTTCCCTTTCCTAAATCAGTGGCAGATTAGTTGGATACATGGAGCAGCAAACTGCAGTATTTTGTGAGCTGACAGAGATCCTGTGGGCAGACTCTGCTGTCAGGGAAGGAGATTTGCAGCCACCCTGTCCCCACTGAGGAGTCACAGTCCAAAGCTCCAAAGCACCCAGAACCAGTTGGGCTCAGCCAGGGCTGGGAGTGGGGCCTGCCCATGGGCAGGGGCTGCAGCTGGGAACAGTTGTGAACAGAGTGGGGTGATGGTTTCTAAAACCTCCCTGGTTTTGAAAGCCCATGTATCTGAACCTTTCATTCCTGCCAAAGGCAAGGGAATTCACATTTGCAGTCGTGAAACCCAGAGCTGGTTGACTACTTGTTTTCCTTCCTGAGCTCTTCCAACACAGACTTTAAAGGATGGCTCAGCCTGTTTGCAGTGATGGAAACTACAGCACAGTAACAAGTTTTCCAGCATGCCCTCACCTGTGAGGTAAGGTAGGGACAGGCACGGGGAGCTGGCAGCTTTTTCACCACATCACCTTCCCTGCAAGAGGCTATAGGGAGAAGAAAGGTTTGCACCAGGTCAGAGGTACCAAGTTTCCAAGGCAAGGTGTCCCCCACATTTGTTCTGTTTGAACCCTCAGAATTGCTGAGATTGCTGGAAATAACCTCCAAAGGATGAAAGCCTGTGGACTTCAGGACAGACAGGAGTTCAAACGGGCTGCATTTTTTTTCAAGAATTATGCACAATCTGAACTTCGATTAGCTGGCTTTGTATTTCCAGAGCACTAAAAGCAGGGTGAATTCTGGCTCGGTAATTTTTAAGCTTATTTGTTCTCATCAGAGGGTTTTAGCATTAACCTATAAGCAATGCAACTTTTAATGTGATGACACAGAGAGCTTCAAGTTGGTAGAGGTCAGTTCTCAAGGATTTTAGCCTGCAGGAACCTACTGATTTTTAATGGGAGTCACACAGCTAAATCCCTACATATGGTCTTGAAATTCATTCCATAAAGCCAGAGTCTTTCCAAGCCTTTTTTTCAGCTAACAACATTGTAAATACTTGAATGACTTTTGGAGATCATGTAGGATATATCACCAGTCAAAATGAGTTAGAAACAAATTGACATGCTCTTGCATCTGGGGAAGGACTGGCTTTTCTTTGGGGTTTGTTGTTTTCTTTAATTTGTAATTAAATTATTTGCTCTGAAAGTTGATTGGTATTGACAAAGATTACATTTTCTTTCCACTGAATATAGTTTTTCCTTTACTTTGTGAATCAGATATGAAAAATTTACCACTCTGGTACTAAGATAAAAAAACCTGCAAGTTTACAGGTAGTGGGCTTGTAGCTTTTAAAGAGTATAGAGCTGTGGTCATCCCCTCTAGACCTTACATAGAGTTTCAGGGAAAGCTTGACTTCCAGAGAAGACCCTAACTAGAGGGGTGTTATTGGGGAACTTTTCATAGGAAGGCCTCCCTCAAATGCAGTGCAGAGAACCCACCTTGCTCTGATATCTGCAGCATAACCTGCTCAAAGCTCCTAAGTGACCAAGGAGCCCCAGATCTATTAGCTGAACATTGAAATTGTTATCCAGCCTTACTGCCAAAATGTAGGGCATTCATTTTCGTGGATCACTGAGCTAAATGATTTTTCTTAACTCAGACCTAGGGGCAGAAACACAGGCTCTTGGCTCCCAGTCCAGTGCTCTAAATATTTCTCCTTTGTCAGGGAGATGAGCAGCAAATAAATGCACACAAGCCCTTGACAGGAAGAGCATGTGTGGTGAGAGGAGGTACTGCCAGATACTGCATACTTAATTCAATTAAGGAGTTAGTGTCTGTTTATAGTTAATGGGGATTTAAGGATACATTCCTCGAATGTGCTCTGATTTCCCCCTGGAGAAGCCCTTCCCTCTCCTGATCTGGGGCTGAGGTGTCTAAAACCTTGCCCATCTTTTCTGAGTCCACAAATCAGCCTGGACAGTCTCTTCTCTGGTGAGATTATCTGTGCCAGAGCAAACTGTTTCATTGACAGCTTTAGCCCAAGGGGTCATGGATTACTTCCAGCTGTAGGTGTTTCCTTCTGCAAAAACTGCCACCTACTTCTAGCCACAGGGAAACCTGGTTGACATCTTTCACTACTGACATCTGTTAAAATGCAATCTTGGGAGGCTGAGACCAAGCTCCCAGTGCATAGGGAGCCCTCAGAAGCCGAGCTAGGCCAGGCTTTTCCTTTCATGCAGTGAAATGACCCATATTGTAATTCTGCTTAGCTGGGAGGCTGGGGGAGCATGGGGGTAGAAGCCTAAGAGAGTCTCCAGCTTTGTCTTGCCACAGTGCCCAGGGCTTGGGAGAGATAGTGTCTGCAGAGGGTTTGCCTGGTGAGTACATCAAGGTGTCCGTGCCCTTCCTAGTTAGGGGTTGTGCGCCTTGAGGTTCTAAAATTGTGATCTAACTTTTGGCTAGTAGTAGTATCTGTTTATCTTTATTTCTCGTCATTTGAAAAATAAGTTTACATGTTCTGATGTGAAGTGGCATTGTTTTCACTAAGCCGAGCAGTGCTTCCTCTCATGTTCAGTGTTTCTGAAGGCTGCAGGTCTGGGCTGTAGAGATGGTTGGGTTATTTGCCTCACTCGTGGCTTTCATGGGCATGCTGCCACTAGCCTGGTGCTGCCACTAGCCTGGTGCTGCCCTCTGATCTCTGGCTTTACTGAGGCCAGTCAGCAGCGGAGCTGCTGGAGTCCCCCTTCTCAGCTGCCTGCCCTGCTTTCTGTGTCGCCTCATGCTAATGGAGTTGTAATTAACTTGAGCTCTGGGGGTTTGTGTCATGGGTGCAGCTCCTGTGGGCTTTGTTGGTGTTGGGCAGGCAGTTGCACAAGCGGTGGCAGCCGTGGCTCAGAACATTTGAGGTTCTGCATCACCTGCACCAAGCCCTGCGGTTACTTTTCCAAGCAAGGCTTTTTAGGATGAAAGGAGTTTTTAGGGGATTTTTTTCATCCCAAGAAATTAACTTTTCCATGAATAAGGAAAATACTTCTTTAGAAGTTCTGTTTTTCAGCTCTTAAATTTTTTATATCTATTCACGTAACAGCTGAGCCGCTCTTCTGTACTAACGTCTGCTTCACTGTGCCTGTTTCTCAGGGGCACCAAATCTGCCTTGCATTAAACTCTCGCTCTCGTATTATTTTAACTTAGCCTTTTAGAAGGTGCTTCATTTCTAGTGGCAGGTGTAACAAATCTGTGTTTCCTGCCAGGTCTGGCCCATGCTTCCTGATGATGCTGATCTGGGCCGGGTCAGGCTCTCCTCCTGCCTTCCTTGGGGCTGGTACTACTCCCTCCTCCCCTGTGAGAGCCAATCTTTCCTTGTGCTCACTTCAAAGTGACCCTCCCTGGGATCTCCAGGCAGCAGCCACTGCGGCAGCACTGCACCCTGACATTGATAAACCACAACATATTGTTTAACATATTGTTCCCAGTCCAACATATTGTTCGCATTCATCATGGAAGCAATCAGTACAGACCATTTTATTGCAAACCTGTTTCCTGGTGCTCATCATTAGGTCATTAACCTTAACAATGTCAACATGTTCTCGGTATGCAGTTTAATTGGCGAGCAGTGCAGAGCATTGCACAGCCTCTGCCACAGACGGTTTAAGAGTAACAGAATTGCTGCACCAGCATGGCACTGCTGAGAAACAAAGTCAGGTTTGCACGGGAGCTGCAAATGAAAGAATAATGTAGCTGTACCTTGGGGGACCCAAAGAATCTCTGAGTAGAACCATAATTGGCTGTGAGAACCTGTGCCAGCTGAAGGTTTTCATTTTACAGTATCCAATTCCAGGTACTGTTTTTGTAGGGTTTTTTTTCCTGTGGTGCCTTTGTCAGTTTCAAGGAAAAGAGATGGGCAGTCCGGTGACTTCTGCTCCTCTAACTGCAAACACTGATCTTGGCAAGGCTTTCCTCTGAAAGTGCCTGTTAAAGCAGCAAAGTTCATGTCTCCTGGGGCTAGTTGCTCCCAGGTTATGTGAAAGAAATTCAACAAACAACTTGTATGTGGAGGAGTCTCGTAGGAGCAGGTAAATTCTTCAGGAAAACATCCTGATTGTGTAGTAAACTTAGGGGGAAGATTTATTTTTCTTATTTTTCTTACAAGACTTGTGTAGTGAATTTTAAAGTATCATACTCTGTGTATGAACTCTGCTTGGTTATTATGGAGATTATCAGGACACCACTTGCTTAGTGTAGATGGTCAAACCTCACACAAGTGGGGCCAGGTCTTGGCAGTGTCACCTAAATCTTCTCATAATGCTGTTGAATGCTGATAACCTGTGGTTTGGGTATTAAGGTTGAAATTCAAGGTATCAATGGGATGTCAGCTTCCATTTCTTGTTGATTTTTATTGGCAATTAGGTAGATGTGAACATTTCAGCCTCAAGTTCTGCTGGGTTTTGACTGCCCTGCAGCAGTACTGAGGTGGGGTTCCATTAACTGCTGTACATATGACTGAGAGAAGCAGTGCTTTCCCCTCACTGCTCCAGGTGAAAACACAAATTGCTCAGCCTGCAAAGCCAAGGCCCAGGTTTGTGCTGCAGGAAAGGAAGAGATGTGGCAGAGAAAGCACAAGGGTCTTTAGGGGATCCTCTTCTGTTGCCACCTCCTTTCCTATAAAACACTGGTCAATTTTCCTACCAGCCTGGCCTATTTCTGCTGTCTCATATTTTTGTACTTTAGCATGGAGCACTGCTCTGCCTTGACAGGAAGGTCCAGAGGTCTGATTGACACCCTGTTTCTTCCCCATTACAAAATAAACTCATTTCTTTAGCTTTGCACAATATTCTTTTGAAAACAGGTATTGATCTATGCAAGTCTGTAGAGTAGGTAATCAGTATCCAGCAGATTGGGGAGAATAAATAAATCAAGGGACAGGAAATGATGGATGAGAATACCATTGAGTGCTTTTTGAACTGATGCTTTGCTCTGACTGCTCAGCTCCTGAAGGGGTGGGCTGGGTTGATTTTGTAGCTGCAAACTGATGTGAAAGCTTTGCCAACTTCAAATTAACCCAGTTGTTAGATGTTACTGAGTGATTTTGAACCAGTGATGCTTTCCAGGCTGACTCTCTTATCCAGTTAAAGACAGCAGCTGGTGAAGAAGGAAAGGCTTCCCTTTCTCTCACTGTGGCATTTTTAAAGCGTAAGCAAGCTTAGTGGTTTGACATTTGTATCTACCTGAGCCTGTCTGCATGGATCATTCAGAGCCAGGTTGCAGGGCAAGAGGAAAGTCTTTAGCAGCATGGTAACACTGGAGTGCTTCAGTCCTCTACATCCAGAGAAGCTGCTGCCCTTATCTTTCTCTAAATTCACTGTGCATCTCACACAGAGCTTGCACAAAGCATGTCCAACCCAAAACAGAGCCTCAGTGGAAAGCAAGAGCTTTCTGTGTGCTTTGTGCATGGGGAAGCATCCAGCTGTAGGGCTGTGGGAACCATGTGCTGTGGCTGCAGAGCAGCAATCTCCCTTTTGGCTTGTAGCTGCCAGAATCAGCAATCTTCCCCCAGATACCTCCTATCTCATCCCACCGTGTGTTCTTTGCTAGCTGGATCCAGTCCCAAAGCACACCTAGCTGGTCCTGCTGAGCTCTGAGTCTGGGATCTGAGAGCCTCTGGAAGAGGGCGAGAGCTGCTCCAACCCACAGCACAACAAGCTTTTTTCATCCTAAGCCCACTTTCCTATACCGTTGAGATACTAAAACTTTCTAGGGAGCCAATTACCATTATTTAATCTGTAATTAAAAGGCCAGATAACAATCTTGCAGACAACATGGCCTGTCTAAGCCGTCCTGAGCTTTCCCCGGAGCAGCGGCACTGGGAAGCAGTTGTCCTCTGAATGCAGAGAGGTCACCAGAGGGAAGGAGGGAAACAGGTGCTGCTCAGGTGCAGTTTCAAGCAAATGAGAACAGCCCAGGAGAGGTGAGGAGGAGGGACAGTCTATTGATCAGGCTGCACAGCCCACTGAAATCAAACACGGCTGCTTCAAGGATTGACCTTGTTTCGAAAGCAGAAGAGTTTGGAAAAGTCCGTTTGATGGGAATGGAGAGGAAATCAGGCCATGCTTTCAAAGCAATGTGTTCTTTCTCTCCCCATCCATTGAATGTAGTTTCTTGAATAGACTTTGGCTGTCATTTCCTGAATGCTCAGGGAGCAGCTGGCCTGAGGTTTTATATGTATTAGCAGAGATCAAACAGAACAAGTGTAACTGTGGCATGGCTGGGGAAAAGGGAAGGGCTGGGACACACCATGTGCTGTGTGCGTTGTTCCTCTGTCATTTGAAGAAATAAACAGGCTGCAGAAAACTTAATTCAGCTCAACCAGCTGCTAAACCTGGCCTGACAGCCAGCCTTTAGAAACAGCACCCCCAGCTCCAGACTTGGGCTGAATCAGCAGTTTTTGCCCTGTGAGAAGCGTGGCTTCCCACGTGCATCGGCACAGGGATGGGAAGGATGGACATGCTGCCGTGCCTGAGCTGTCTTGGCTTGAGGGCACAGTGTAAAAGCTCTCTAAGTACTTGCAGTGCCTCATGGGGACGCAACTGTTTGAGTTGAAGACTCTTGGCAGAGGCACTTGTGTGTCTGAACTGGCATCAGCTGCCTGAGACTGATGTTATGAAAGAAAGTAGCAGCAGCAAGTGAAAAAGAGTTGGGCAACTGGCTGATGCCCACTAGGGTAAAGAGAAGAGATCTGGAGGGAGGTGGAAGTTGAGAAGCTGAATGGAGGAAATAGCAGGGCAGAAATCAGGGACTCCGTTTCTGCCGCTGGCTCCTTCCCTGGCCTTGGCCAAGGTGAATAAGCTGAATAAAAGTTTGCGAATTTAAGGAACAAAGGAGTGATTTTAGGCACTGAGTTCTAGATACTGAGGTCTAAAAGGAAGCCCTGTGCCTTCAAGGTGTTCCAAGAGAAAGTGCTGCCACTGTCACACCTACACTGTTTCCATTCTGACATGGTGGAATTTTATGACTGTTGAGTTTTGTATTTGATTTGTATGGCCAGGTTTTGGTAGCAGAAGGGTGACAAGGGTGGCTTCTGTGAGAGGCCACCTCCATGCTGGAAGCTTCCTCCACATCCAGCAGAGCCAGTCCCAGGAAGCCCCAGGATGGACCTGCCATTGGCCAAGGCTGAGCCAATTATAAATGGTGGTAATGCCTCCGGGATGGAAGATTTGAGATGGAAAAAAGGAGATTACTGAGCAGTTGTAACTGCAGCCAGAGAGGACAGGANGGGGAGGTGATTTTTTTAGGTCTTATTTTACTTCTTACCATCCTGCTCTGATTTTGTTAGTAATGAATTCAATTAATAACTCTAAATCAAGCCTGTTTAGCCCATGATGGTATTTGATGAGTGATCTCTCCTGGTCCTTATCTTAACCCATGAACCCTTTGCTATATTTTCTCTCCCCTGTCCCACTGTTGAGGGGAGTGACAGAGTGGCTTTGGTGGGTGCCTGGCATCCAGCCAGCATCAACTCACTACAAGTTTCCATCAAGCAATGCCCAAAATATATTTAAAACAAAGACTCTGAAACCTCTTCAGTAAGTTCTGAGTCAACAGTTTTAACAAATGTATTTTAGAGGGATCGTAGTGGAGTCCTGACGAACAGCATCATCCCCTCTGATGGGGAATCTGATGGTTTATTTATTTGTGTGACTCGGGGTGCCTCGCTGTGTGCTGAGCAGCTCCTCAAAGCCTCACAGCCTGGGCATTACGGATGCCTCTCAGATCTCCCTTCAGTTTGTCCAGTCCAGACACCTGACCTGGCTCCACTTCGGGGTGGTGGTTCTGTGAACCCAGAATTAGCTGAAGTATCTGTAGGTCGCAGGTACAGGAGAAGCACAGCTGGCCGTTTTGATTTGTATATGTTTATGTAAATGCCTCATAAAATATCCCCCATTGGGACAAGCCAAAGTCACGCATCATAAAGATCAGCTCCAGTAATGGCTTATTTACAACTGCATTTGCCAAGGTAGTGAAAAAAATATGCCTGTGTTTATAGGAAATTAATTTCTGCCCCTTCAGTGATCAGCCCTGAGCAAGCAAAAGACCTGAATTATCCCAGTTGCTTCAGTCTGGCAGAGAACTGCTCTTCGGAGCCTCCTGCAGTGTAGTCTGGGGGGGATGTTAAATCAGAAAACCTTAAAGCAGCAAGGTCCCAATCCAGCCAACTCAGTGCTCCTGGAGCAAGCAGTCCTTCTTCAGCAAAGCACTAAATCACACCTTAATTTTACACCTGTGCAAGACCCAGATACCAGGCTGGGTTGAAGAAGGTGTGTAGGGCTTTTGCTGAAGAAGAATGGTTTTTTGCCTTGGGCTTGAATTAGCATACAAAGAATGAAATGCCTTACGAGGCAGATCAGCAAGGTTATTTAAAACATAAAACAACCCAAGCATGACAGGTCCCACCGAGGGAGGAACAGTTTTTAGTGCCGGTAGATGGTGCTCTGCCAGCTCCCTGTGTGGGTGAATCCACACTCATCCCAGATTTATGCAGCACCCCAAAATTCTCATGGCTTAGTGCTCCTCCCATGGCAAAGAAGGTCGTGTCTTTGCTGGGAGTGAACCTTGAACACCTGTCTAGGGATGTTCTGCAGAAAGCAGCTGGATTTTGTAAGTCTTTAGGTAAGTCTTGCCCTTCGGGTAAGATTTTTGTACCAAGAATGTAACTGCTGAATGCTGTGGGTAAACCAAACCTGAATTATTTAACTCTGCAGGACTTCTCGAGAATTAAGAAAGAGTAGGTGGAAATCTTGTTCAAACTGAAGCCAGCTGTAAATTTGTCTATAATTCATTAATCATAGGTTTTGTCCTGCAATCTGTTGTAAGATAAGATTGACACATTTTTTGCCATATTTTTAAGATTCTGGCAGAGTGGATGGTGATGTTGCTGCCCTGGGCAGATCCAACTCCAGGACAAACACTGCTCCTGCCCCAGCTGACAGCCCTGCTCCCCAGCCAGGATGCTCCCTCACAATTTTGTGCCGTCAGAGGGTCCTCTGCAGCTGGGCTGCCCTGGAGCAGGGGTTGAGGGGGTGAGATGTTTGGCAACAGAGGCAAATAAATCCCTGTGTAGTGGCTGCCGAGTGAAGCATGGCTTGCTTCTGTCCCTTTGTAGCCAAAGATTAATCCCGTGAGAGCTAAAGAGCAGCAGATATGGGCAGATGTTCAAATTAAGTGTTTTGTCTACATGTATCACCCCACCCTCTGTGTTGAATCTAGCCCTGGCTGAGCCCAGTCGATGAAAGAGAAGTCTGTTTTCTTGCATGTCCCCCAGTTTTAAATTGAGGAGTTTTCCTGACAAAGTGATGCATAGTTATGGGCTCAGTAAATGGTATAGTGATTTATGGCTTACCCACCGTAAATCAATAAAAAGAATCACAGACATTGACAGCACGTTCACAGCCCATTTCTTTAAATGGAAGGCACTTTTCTATCCTTCCCATTTCAGACTGGTTGGGCCAGGAGGAGGTTCCTGCCACTAACAAGTGCTAAGAGAGTCTTTATAAAGCTTGTAAAATCTACATCTTATATAATACTTCTCCTTATATGCCCTTTCTTGCTGTTATCATCATTTCCAGTCATAGCAGGTACCATGTCCTGCACCCTGGCTTGTGTGATTTCCTTCTCCTGGAGGGTAGATGAACAAAACACATGAAAAACCTCCTGGGTTTTAAGTCCCTCCAGACCAGCGCCTCTGCCTTTCCAGCCTTGATATAAATCCTAATCAAGCAGTGTTTGGTTCATGTGACTCTCGGCATGAGGTCGGGTGTGTGCTGCAGGTCCTGGGAGCAGCAGGGGAGATGCAACAGGTGAGGGAATTTCCCCTGGGCAGGAAGCTGTGGGGCTGCCGAGGAGCTTTGTGTGCTGCAGGCTGGATTTTACAGGGAAGGAGGGTCCCACGGCGTGAGCCTCATGCTCTACCCTCTGTTAGGAGCGCGGGACTCAGCGCTGTGCAGGCACGGCCGCCAGTGGGGACCAGGAGCCTGGGTGCCAGCCAAGTACCATTTCCTTTATTTACATATAGATACCAGTCCTGGAACATGTTTAACTGCTCTGTTGAAATGGGCCATAAATGGGCCATAAAAGTCAGCCATTTAAGTCTGGAGAAGCATTAAGAGACTCTTCAGTGGTGGATGGGTTATAAATAGTCCACGGCCCAGCCAGCTTCCACAAATGCTGGGGTCCTGGCTGCTCTGAAAGACCCCTCTCCAAATATCTGCTGTCTGCTCTTTCCTAGGGCAGCCATGTAACAACACAGAACAATTGCACAGGGTTTCTTTAACCAAGCTCCTAACGCTTGTCTATGCTCTAAGCAGCGGCAGTCAGCAACTTGTTAAAAATTACAGGCTAAAACATAACGTCTTTTAGAAATTCTGATTTTTTTATTAAAGCTTCCGCTTGCCTTTAAAGACAACAGGCATTTCAGGTGTGCTTATCCCTTGGGGACACAGCCTGTGCTTGGACATTCTTTGGGTAAGCTGGAGCCTTTCCAGAGGGTGCTGGTTTTAACACCCAGCAGGGAGCTAAACTCAAAGTAAGCCATCCCTTTTGGCCTGCCCCTTCTGGGAAGGGAGAGACGAAAAAGGAGAGACTATAGGTTGAAATAACAATTGATTCGAAGCACAAAGCAAAGGAATAAGACACACAGAATAACAACAGCAGTATTAATAGCAAAAGCATACAAAAAAGAGAAGGTGTTTCACCCACCAAAGGGTGTTCACCACCAGGAACAAAAAAACAAGTTGGCGACGCTTCCCAGAGATTGCACCCATGTTGTCTGCAGACAAAGGCAATATGGTGGGGAGCTCCCGTAGCTGGTTTCACACCCCAAGCCCAAAAACAACAGTAATCAGGGACAAACCAACCCTGGAAGCTGGGTCGTCCATGTAGGGGTTGTGCAGCCGCTCCCTGGGCTCAGCTCCCCGCAGTTCCTTGTGCTGCTGCTCCCCAGTCTCTGCTGCTCTGGGGAACGACGTTCCTGCCACGGGCCGAGCTCGCACCGCCCAGGCCCAGAGCTGTCCCCTTCAGAACCACAGGCCCATCTGTAGTCATGCTCTGGAGACAACGGGAGGAGAGGGAATCAGTGGGCAGCAGAGGGACTGACTCCGTGGGGGTTGATGGCAGCAGTTCCTCTGCTGGAGTGAGCGAGGCAAGATGCTGCACTTCCCGTTTTCCCTGCTCAAACCTCACCCCCAGCGATGATGTGGGTGGTGTAGAATAAACAACTTGGCCACACTGGCCTGGTGCCGAACTGCACCACCCTTCTTTGCAACCAGGACAGTCAGGCCACAACTCAAAATTTGAGCAGCTTGAGGAAATTTAGTGTCTCCCTTGTTTCTTTTGATGAGAGAACAGGATACAGGCTTTGCATGATGGGCATTATCCATTGGATTGCAGCCCCACGTACTGCAACCACCACTTCTTTCTCGTGTGCAAAAGTAAATGAAAAATCAGTCATGATTCTAATTACTCTATGCTAATTGGGCTGCATTCAGGCTTCATTGATGATGCTAGTATGCTGCAAGAAAACAAGGGCAGCATATGTACTTACCTTGCTCTACTTATCCTATGATTATTCTCTGTTAGTACAGAAACATCCTGAAGTATCAGCTGGCACACAAATTAGCCCATGCACTGGACTGCTGGAAGTTCAGCCCTGGAGCACATTCACTCTCTCTTTTTTGGCATCAAATGCAACATCAGGGATGCCACAGCAGCTCAAAGCTCTTTTATCTTGTATTGGGCTTAGCTTGTAACAGCATTTGCAGTCTTCTGTTTCCTCACAAGACAACACTTTTGTATTCCCACTCAATCCATCCCGATGTCCTTATCTGATGGGATCTCCAATGCAGAGTTTCACATGGCCTCTGGAAATCGTGCTGCCTGGGGAAGCACCACCGTGTGCCCAGCAGTGCTCCTGTGCCTGTGCCTGCCAATTAGCTCTAGCTCTTGGAAAGGGGGAGGAGGGCATTCCATGCTGGATTGCTCACTGCTGCTTTGGTAACATGAGCAGAACTTGTTTTCTACTGTAAACTGGACTGAGACATTTGCATATTGTTTTTTGCAGTAGTATCTAATATGCTGAGAGCTGCTGGAGTCATTACAAAATCATCAGTGCTCCTTCCAGTGTGATATATTCTGTTTGTCTAGCTGGCTGTTTTCCTACCATATGTATTTATTGAAGCTGGCTGAGTATCTTATTCTGTGATGTTTTGCTTATTTATTCAAGAGCGAGTTCATCAAAATTCAGCCAAGCTTTCTGTCCTCAACATACAGAGATCTAATCGAGCATTTGAACACACCCATCACAATAGCAACTGAATGCAAAATTCCATGCGATTCAAAAACTGAATGCAAACTTGATAGGAACAATGAAAAAATTCTGCCTGCCCCCAAATCCATCCCGGGTATTACTCTGTAAGACTGCAATGGCCTCGAGAGGTAAAGGACGAAATGGCCTCAAGTCGCACCAGGGAAGGTTTAAATTGGATATTTGGGACAGTAATAATTTCATGGAAAGGGTTGTCAAGCACTATAACAGGCTGCCCATGGAAATGGGGGAGTCACCATTCCTAGGAGTGTTCAGAATGTGTGTGGATGTGGCACTTGAGGACACAGTTTAGCGGTGAACATGATGATGATGCCAGGTTGACAGTTGGACTTCATGATCTTAAAAGTAGTATGATTTCTCCCTTTAAGGCATCTGGTAACTCAATCCACTCTCCAGTGGGAGTCCCTGGGGAGTTTCTAGCAGGTGCCTGTCTCAGGGCCCATCAATGAGTAAAGTGGTCATGATGTCATGTTCAATATTGTGGTCCCATCAGGGAGACTGATTTGTGTTGCATTAAGCGAGACAGGGTTGCTAATATCCACTGAGGTTTACTTGGGAAAATTTAAAGCCTGTTCCAGTATATTAAATGAGGCTGAAAAGCTTCGATCAATAATTTCCCTTGTATGAAAAATAAGAGATGAAAATGATGGTAGATTGATTCAAAATACTTAATGCCAGATACCAGCTGACGGAAGTACCTTGTAAATAGCATTTTGTACGGTTGCCAATGAATTAGTCTAAATTGTGAGGGTGATTGAAATGTGTTTTATAATGTTCATGTCCAGTTTAGTGGCCATTTACAAAATTTAGAAGAATATGAAATCCCCAAAGAGTAAGTGAGCAGCCAGCAAAACCCAGAGTAGCAGGCAGTGGTAGCTTACAAATGAGATCTTGGAGTAGTTTGTTAGACTAAAAAACCAGAGTTCTTTACAAGCAAGAAGAATCAGTTCTAGTAGTGTTTAAAATTTTAAAATGTGTTTCCTAAGTACTTCCTTTTTCACCAACCCTCTATTTTACATGGAGATTATGATCTTTGATGTGCAAAGTGAACTGGATGTGGGTTTTAAAGTTAATTTGGTAATAAAAGAACACTTCCTTCTCTGAACAGCCTTACACTCGACCGGGGAGGTTTGTGTAGGACTATTTTGTATCTCATCACACTGATTTCTGCAGGGTATTAGGAGAATTGTGTCGCTTCCCTGGCTCTCTGGGGTGGATGGTGACCTTGGGCAGTGGTGTGATGACTCCTGGGGACAGCCCATGGTCCCAGCTAGAAGAGGATACCCAAAGAGACCTCGGCAACCAGTCACATCGCCCCTCACAGCCTGTCTCTCTTGTGTTTGCAGAAGAGCCCTGCAGCCTTCCTCCTCTTCCTCAAAGATTTTTCTGGTTCCCTCTTGCTCTGTGAGCTGTCCCAGAGCTGTTCCCACCAGTGCCTGGGAAGGCTGCAGTGTGGGTCTGCTCTGTGTCCTGAGAGATAACAGACCCCTGGGCAAACCAGCAGGAGATCCAGAAAGATCCATCCATATTGCACCCGCTGGGAGCTTGGCTTTCATTTAGAAGCAGCAGTGAGCACCAGTTTTGACTTGTGTGGGTGCAGTCACTAGGGAAAGGGCTCTGCAAATTTGGGTCTTAACCATTCCGAGAACTTTGTTTTGTGTTGAATTTTTTTCTGCTTCAATGCCTTGTGGCACTGCACTGCTGATATTGGAGCTGACTGCTGGCTGAAGCCAAGACTTCCTGCAGACAGATCCCACTCGAGCAGTTCTCTGACAAGTGAGTGACAGCCAGGCTGCCAGCTCAGTGGTCACTCGCACTTTTTGTCCTCCAGCGAGCCCTGAGGTTTTTTGGGTTTTTTTTTATCTTCTTAATGAATTTAGTAGGAAAGTCTCTGCTTCAAAATAAAAGGCTCTGAGGAGAGCTCATTGCAGCCTTCCCACGAGGTCTTATAAAAAAAAGGGATAGTGACTTTTTACACAGCTGATTGTGACAGGACAAGGGAAAATGGTTTCAAACCAATACAGGAGAGATTTAAATTGGATGCTAGGAAGAAGTTCTTCACTGTGAGGGTGGGCAGGCCCTGGCACAGGGTGCCCAGAGAAGCTGGGGCTGCCCCTGGATCCCTGGCAGTGCCCAAGGCCAGGCTGGACACTGGGGCTGGGAGCAGCCTGGGACAGGGGAAGGTGTCCCTGCCCATGGCAGGGGGTGGAACTGGATGAGCTTTAATGTCCCATCCAAACCATTCTATCATTCTATGAATGTCTTCTCAGGTGGAGCTGGCACCTGTAATAAAGCATTCTAGGTGCACTGACACCTCCCTGCTCCACGATGATATAATCAGGAGGAAAAAGACAGTGTGCAGCTGCTGGTGCTATAAAAGCAATGGCTAATGATGAGTTTTGTCCTTTACTTTAGGGTGTTTTATTGGAATAGGAAGAAAATGCATCAAGGAGGGGCTGTGGAGTGCCCACAGGGTTATGCTGATCGCCAGTGCCAGAAGAAAAGTGCTAGAAAAGTAATATCTTCTCATCAGTAACAGGAAAACAGCTTTTTTTCCTGGTGATTCAGTCCACTAATTAGTTTCCAATACTCAGTCCACAGGATTTTTGCAGGAAATAGGTCTTTCTATTTATAAATTGTTTTTCTATCAAGTCACAATTTTTAATTTGTGGCCTTGAGGATTTTCATTTCCTCCTTGTGAGGTGCATTTTAACTAAACCGTGTTCCATCAGCACAGTACAAGCTGCTGCCAAAACTGCTCTTGGTGCCTCAGCCTAGGCCTTGGTGGGGAAGAGGAAGCTGGAACAGGGCTGAGACCTCTTGATAGAAATGACCAGGAGAAGTGACCTGTACTCACTTTCTGGCTCTTCTGTCTGCCCTTGGAGCCCGTTGGGCTGACCTCTGTGGCCAGGACTTGCTCTGGTGGCTTTCCCTCAGTTCCTGTTCAATGTGCAATCAGGAAAATCCATACAACCCAAAGAACTGGCTGGCTCTCCACAGCTCATCACAGAGTCATAGGATACCTTGGGTTGGAAGGGACCCACGAGGATCGTCAAAGTCCAGCTTCTGGCCATGCACAAAATGGGGTTTGGAATCAGGATCTATTTTGTAAATCCTTTCCAGGTTTGGGCTGCTGTGGGATTTTCATTTTAACTCATTGTAAAAAGGTGGAAAGCCTTTTTGTCCAGTGTTGATGGTGTACGTGCAAGATTTCAGAGGATATTTCTTCAAAGATCTCATTTTGACTTAAAAAAAACAGTCAGGTTCTGCGTCATTCCTCCATATGTTTTTCTTGATACAAGAAACTTGTGATGAAAGTGAAGAGACTTGCATTTTTTCTCTGGCACTGCTTGCTGTGTTTCAAAATCATGTTCGGTATTTGCACACTCAAAACAGGCTCTTTCTGTTCATTCATACTTTTTCTTGGAGGTTATTACGGGTAATAAGGGATAGTGCAATGCCTTTCTGAAAGCTAGGTGCACTGTAGGAGCTTTTGAAATGCTTGTTAGTGTTTCTACACGTTACTTGCCGAGGAGAAGGAAGTGAGGATTAATGTGCATCTCTCGGGGCATCTGCCTGGCTGAACACATTTAATTCACAGAATCACAGACAGTTTTGGGTTGGAAGGGATCTTACAGCCCATCTCGTTCCACCACCTGCCATGAGGACACCTTCCACTATCCCAGGTGGCTCCAAGGCCCGTCCAACCTGGCCTTGGACAATTCCAGGGATCCAGGGGCAGCCACAGCTGCTCTGGGAAACAAGAGAAGTCCTTCATCTGAAGGCTGAGCCAAATCCTTGGTATTTCCCAGGATTTGGGATGCTGATTTAGAGTTTTCAGAAGCCACTTGCCCAGCAATGGAAGTCTCAATGTAAATCTGCCTGGCTCTGGCCTTGAAGGGGACCAGGAGAGCAGTGCTGGCTCAGCGGGCATTGGGATGGTGAATGTTGCTGTTGCTCCACTTGCAGAGCCTGGCAGTGCCTTTGGAAATAAAACCCCCATGTGACTGCAAACTGAGCAGTGAGTGTGCAGCAGGAGAAATGCGAGAGGGGGTTTCCACAGGCATCAAGTGATGACCCTTTGAAAGGTGATGGGTGTCAAGAGGATGGAGCCAGGGTCTTGTCGGTGGTGCTTTGCAATGGCACAGGAGAAAACGGGCAGGAACTGATGCCCAGGAAGTTCCACATGATCAAGAAAAACTTCTTCCCTGGGCAGTGCCCGAGCCCTGAACAGGCTGCCCAGGGAGGGGCTGGAGTCTTCCTCACCGGAGATATTCCAGAGCCCTCTGGACAATCCTGTGCCCTGCGCTCTGGGATGACCCTCCTGGAGCAGGAAGGTGGGACCAGGTGACCCCCTTGGTCCCTTTCAGCCTGACCCATTTGGTGATGCTGTGAATGTCTGGCACTGCTTCCCGTATTCCCCAGGAGACACAGAGGTAACTGCAGATGTCACTGTGGTGGAGGACTGGGGGCAGAAGCAGGAGGAGTTAGAGATATGCTTCGCTGCCACTGCTCTAAACAGCAGACAAATAAGCACTAATCAGTAAATAAGCCCATAACATTTTCCCCCAGACACTGTCCTCAGATGGCCTGTTTGTGCTAATCCTCCTCAGCACTGAATCACATGCGAGGCAAAAACCCCCCAAACCTCTGAGTGGGAGATTTTAAACTTACACTGTGTGTGAGAAAGCTCCCCCCAAGGCTGGCCTGTAGCTTGTACCAAACAACCGCAGGCCCTGGGCTGGATGCTGAGGCTGCGGCTGCATTTCGAATCTGCTGCTAATTCATAAACATCACAAGCAGTTGATTTCAGCTGAACCCCTTGATTTAATTACACTCTTGTATACAATGGGGACCTTGTGTTTTCCTATATGTAATGAATATTAAGCTGATAGCCCTGTAATTTCCTGTGCCAGGCTCGCTCTCATTTTTTGCATATTGATACCACATTTGGTTTGTTATTTTCCAATTTTCCAGTCTTCTAGACTTGTGCTCAGCGAGTTCTCCATAGTAATTGCTGTTGGCACACACATTTCCTTCCTCAAATCTGCTCTAACACACTGCAACGAATTTTGTCTCATCCTAGAGATTTGCTTGGGTTTCAATTTCTCTTATTTATTCATTGTCTTGAACTCAGCAACCCTGGAATCATGCAGGACTCTGGATATAATTTCATATTCCACAGTTTTAATTTCCTCCTTTATCCCAGGCATCCCCCCTTCCCCTCCACATGCGCACGTGGATGGTTTTTATCTGACCCTGTGACTTTCTGCTGTTCATAAGTCGCTTTCCAGTGCTGCTTCCTCAGAAACTCCTACCCAAATCCGAACACTAAAATGGATTTAAATGTGGCAGCATCAAAAATAATACTGATATTTAGTCCGTTTTCTTGGCCTCTTGGTGTGTTTGGTGTTTGTCCAGCTTTTTCTCTCTGTCTTTGAGGTGCTCATCTGGGTGTGCCCTACCTTGCCTTTGGAGGTGAATAAACCTCTTTTTTGGTGTGATCGGGGCATTGGAAGGGCTGTGGGATGAGGACAATGTGCTTGGGGCAGCACATGGGGCTGCTTTTGGACTTGGGTGGAATTAAATGAAAAAAGGAGTTGACAACTTATTTGGGCTTTTATTTGGACTAGAAAGCAGGCCTTGCTAAATTGTTAATCATGTAAGATAAGTCAGCTGTGCATCTATAAAAGCCAACCCCAGGTTGCTGCACTGTAGTGTATGGGGGAAATGCTTGGCCTGGGGAGGGAGAGTGTTTGATGCCTTTGACAGTCACTGTTCTGAGAAATTAAGCAACTTAGGAGGAAAAAGAAAAAAAAAAAAGAGACAAAAAGAAGGGGGGAAAAAGGAAACAAATTAACTGAATTGTCTCAATTTCCCAAGGTTCTGTGTGGAAATCAGCCTTCTGAAATGTGCCCTAAGGAGGGCACCCACTTCCTGGGCTTCTGGCTTGTGTTCAAACAACAGACAACCGGACTGTTCCCGTGGAAGTGCCAGGCGGGCTGTGCCCGCTGCTGCTGCCTCTGGCTTCTCAGGGGCTTTGGGGCCCTTTCCCACCTCCCAGCTGCTGGTGACATTCATGTCCTGAAGAAGCAGGTACGCCCTGGCACCCCTCTGATGGCCACGGTACGAGGCAAGGTGCTCTTTTGCTGTGAGTTCGTGGCACTGGTTTCCATCCTGGATACAATTTCCCTGGCTGCAAAAGGAAAGCCAGATGCCCTCTCTGTATTTCTTTGTGATTTCGTTCCAAGAGTTTTTACTGAGAAGAGTATTCCCATGGTGAATAATCATCTTTGCTAGAACAAACAGCAAGAAGAGGTGTGCCCAAATCCCAAACCTGGCCTTCACCCATCACACCCTTGACTGTACTGCTGGCAGGGAGGGGGGAAGCTGGCTATGCTTACCCCAGGTAAGCACCTACCATTTCCATAAAAATATACCAGTCTTGCTGACTGATTTTTGAATGTGAAGTTGTATGAAGGCCAGGTTCTTCCTCGGGACTTAGCATATAGTGAGTTTTATTTATATTTTATATATATATGTATGTGTGTGTGTGTATATGTATGTACGTATGAGTTTTTAATCTCAAATTCTTGTGTTCTCCACCTGTCCCTCAGAGGACTGTCCAGTACACTTTAACCAGGTGTTAACCAGTATACTTTAACCAGTCTATTTTTTACTCTCGCTTCCATTCTTTAAAATCTCTTTCCAGTTTGGTCATCATTGTAGTGCCCAAGGGGAGCAGCAAGAGCCTGAGGGAGGGATCAGTGGATGAAGTAGTCACGTTGATGGTGGTGTTGCCATGTGATGATGCAAATTTTTCTATTTTTGTCAGAAATGAGGGCCTTGGTGAACCAGAGTCTAGATCAAAGATGGAATTCTGCTTCTTTTGTCACCTCTTTCTGCAGAGTAACCTACTTCTGGTGCTACCTCATGTAATCACAAGCAACCTGTGCAATTAAGAAACTGAGAGACATCTTTTGATGGGAAACCTGTCAGGTTACTGTCTTTCCCAGTTGACTTTTATTTTCCTTAGTGCTCTTGAGGTCTCTTAGTTCCTTTCAAGAGACAATTCGTACTCGCAGGCTCAGCAATTATTGATGGCTTCCTTTGTCAGACACGCAGGGTACGTGAGCATGTGTGTACTGCTCACAAGGTACGTACCCCTGGCCTGAATGCATCATTGAACATCTTAAAATTGGAAGCATAAACAACATTCCTTACTGAAAACTCCATTTTTACAGAGCTAATTGCACCAACTCCTCATCCACATGTATAAAGAGGGGAAATAGCCTATTTTCTTTTCCTTGCATGACTTGGTGTTATTCCTGCTGAGAGGGCTGGTTGTGGGTATCACAGCAGGGCCTCCCAGGCACTGTTAGCTGTACAGGTACCTGTGGCAGAGAGTTTTGGGTCAGGAAAGGGGAGATTTTTTCTGAGACAGCTTTGTGATGAGGACATCACTTGTGTTCTGTAGATTTCTAAGTGTATTTTGAATGGTGGAACTTGCTGGGTCTGGATGATCCTCACTTGGATTCAGTTTGATAGCTCAGAGTTGACTTAATGGTTTGTATTTTACGTTTATAGAGAGCCCAAATCATCCTCCTGGCTGTAGCTGATTTAAATAATGGCTGTTTCAGGGTGAAACTGTCTCTCCTGCTCTTTCCTCCCTGAGAAGAGAGCAGAAAGTGGCTGAGCAAGTGGCACATATGGTTGAAATAGTCTTGGAGCAGGAGCTTCAGAGTTATTCATAACAGCTGAGCACGTAATTGTGCATAATGCAGCAGAAACATTTCTCTTCTTGTGATTGAAAGGCATTTGCTTTTGATTGGTGTGCAACTGTTGTACCTGGGAATACCAAGGGGCTGTGAATCTGTAGCATTTCAGGCACGAGTGCTTATCAGTCACATCTGAAAACACTGGAGCAAAATGGCCTCGTGACAAACGCAAGCAGGGCCAGTAACGACCTTTACAAGACAGTTTTATAGAGCAGGATAAACAAGAGGGGCTGGATCCTCAGCTGCAGTAAAGCATCCTGTCTGTGCTGCTGGTGCCAGGGAGGAGCTGATGCTCAGAGATCCAGGGAAATGTCAGGCAGCAGCAACTGCCTCTGCTCTGAGGCTGTGGTGAAGCTGTTCTGAGCGGGCCCAGAGCTGGTGTGGATGGGAGCTGGTGTCATCCACGTCTGGTGAGAAAGGCTTCCTTCCAGCAAACCTTTATCTGGAATCTTTGTGGAGCAGGCAAAGTAGGTGAGCTTGGACACTGATCCAGCAGTGCTGTGTCAGTGGCAGTCGGCCATCATCTCAAATCCAGGCACTGCTCACTTCCTTTAATTCTCCCCCTTGGACAAAATATTGACCAGCAGGCTGGGAGTGTTTTGGGGCAATGGGACAAAAGCATCTGAAAGGACTGTGGAGTGCACTTGGACACGGTGCTGGTGGACAGGAGGCTGTAGATGCAGTGACCCATTAGCTTGTACACCTTGTCCATCCTCCCAGTATAGAACTTGAGGTCTGAGTTGGTGTAAGGGGCAGATTACCTTCGACTGGGACCAGATTTCAGTCACAGAGGAAACCAGGCTTATACTCAGGCAAGGAGTCCAGTCCACAGAGCTGCTGATTTGAGACTTTCACCAGTGTGAAATTCACTTTGGAAGAGTAATATCACCAAAAAGGAAAGCTGGCTGGCTCTCCTAAATTAAGCAATTACTCTTAGACACAGTCCTGTCTGTGAAGTACTTGGAAGTTCATCCTCAGGCTGAGATGGAAGGTGGTTTAACAAGGTGTTTTACAAAGTGTAGGTGGATAAATTCCTGGAGCATATCTGTATAAACCCGCTGTAAAGGCTGCACAGAGGTTAAACAGATAGATAACTTCATGGAAGCTGAGTAATCGCACCATTACTCTGTATAATCTTGCTGGAAGGCATATTTTTCTACAGAGCAATGATACAGAAGATATTTGTGTGTAGTGATTACAGCAGCAGAAATCAATTGCACACAGCAAATAATTTGTTAGCACAGGGATGCACATTATGTCATCAATAAAGGGATTTGTTTGTTGAACTATAATGAGGCTGAGAAGAAAGCAAACTTCATACTGGTGTAACTAGTCCAGTCATAATATTGGCAACAAATACACCCAGTATACACACATCCTTCTGGAGTCCGAGTGTGTGAGCTTTCCCTAACACCCACCAGCTCTGTATGTTCTTTGCCTCTTCAGTATACACCATAAGTACTCATTAACTTCTTTAAAATAATATTTAGCCTGATATTAAGGAATATATACAAGCACACTGCTACATTTACCCTTACAAAGAAAAAAGGCATCACCCTAATGTCACTGCATCTATTAAGATACTTTCTGCCAAGGTGCAGGCAGGGTAATCAGTTTCTTTTTTTCTGTTCATTAGGAGCTGTGTGGTGTTGAATTAGATATTCCCAACGGCAGGCACGGTCCCTTATCCAGTGCTTGGATGGGGCCCCAGCAGTGCTAATCTCAGCTGAGCTCCTCTTACACAAACCCTACTCCCTCATGGCACATATGCTGTGCTCTGACAGTCACAAATCACTGTGGAGGAGAAGCCTCCCCAACACCTGCCAGGTGGGTTGGTTTAATTATCCTCAGTGCAGAGTGGATTTTCCAAGAGTGCTGCTGACGGCATGTGTTCAAGGTCACACGAGGAGAGTGGGACTGCGTGGCTGAGAAACAGATGTTGGGCTCTGCCTCTTCTCCCAGCCCCTCACAGCCACACGTCCTCACATTTCTTGTGAGCTGCAGCAGAAAATCCCTCCTTGAGCCCTCCTGAGGGTGTCTTTAACCCCTGTGTGCAGCTCCCTGCTGCAGAGGGGACTATGACTCCTTGACAGGGTGTGATGGCTTCTCTTGGAGAGTCACTTTGGCCTCTCAGCAAGCACCGAGGCCAGGGTCAGCTCCAGCGTGACGCTCTGCAGGAATGATAGTGCTGAAGGCTGAGATTTGTCTTGCTAGCAATCCTACACATTAGGTAGGAATGAGTCTTTCCTTATCCCAGGTTTGAGGATGAATTTAAAACTGACCACTTTGGAGGAAAGCCAGAAAATAAAGAGGAAACTGAAAAGGTAAATTGGGAATCAGCAGGGGAAAATAATCCCTCCTGATTCCTGCAGGTAGCCAAACTCTACCTGCGAAAGTCCCAAAGCGTGGGATTAACGTATATAAATAAGGTGTAAATAAACTCAGTGGCAGGAGAATGCCTAAATCCTTCAGCCCTCTTGCAAATTGAACCTGTTCTTGAAGGATTCAATTATTTCTGAGATCCCACCTTAGCTAGGGATTAACTGACACCAGAGATCAGGAAACCCATTATACTGGGATCTGTGCACAGACTTCCTGGGCTTGATTTTTGCTGGTTTTGGTGTAAGGAAGGGGCACGAGCTGCAGGGTTACCACGAGGACCATCCAGTTTTTCTAGTCAGCCAATGGTCCCTTTGGATTTTGATGGAGCAGCTGGAGGCAATATTTTCTTGGCCAAGAAAAAAGGGAATATGACACATCCTGGCATATACTGGGAGTTGGGAAAGTAGTGAAAAATATCTGATGTTGCCTTGCAGTGTGTAGAGAGATTTTCTGCAAGCTGCTTAGTCATCCTCAGGATCTTTCCCTACACGAGAAATGGAGAGGGATTTTGACAAGGGCCTGGAGTGAGAGGACAAGGGGGGATGGCTTCCCACTGCCAGAGGGCAGGGTTAGATGGGATATTGGGAAGAAACTGTCCCCTGTGAGGGTGCTGAGGTCCTGGCACAGGGTGCCCAGAGCAGCTGTGGCTGCCCCTGGATCCCTGGCAGTGTCCAAGGCCAGGCTGGACATTGGGGCTGGGAGCAGCCTGGGACAGTGGAAGGTGTCCCTGCCCATGGTAGGGGGTGGAACTAGAGGGGTATTGAGGTCCCTTCCAGCCCAAACCATTCTGTTGTTCTGTGATCAGACAGTAGGTGTTGCTTGGCCCATTTCTGTGATGGCTGAAGTGAAAAGCCCATTTGTCAAGAGTATTTTGGGAACTGTTTTCCTTCCCATGTCTCATACCATGATCCCAATTGCCATGGGCATGTCAAAACCTGGGGACTATTTCCCCCAGCTGCAGAGTGTGTGACATGGGGCAGAGAGGCAGGAGAGCGGCTACAGCAAAGTCTCTGACCTAAACAGAAGGAAAGGAAAGGAAAATCACATGGGAGTTATTACTGAAAACAGAATCACATGTAAATTGTAGCTCTGCTGGTGTATTCTGGGGAGCTTCCAGCCATTTAATTGGTCAAGACAGATATATAGCAGTATCACTATCTGCTAGGGACCCACATAAATCATCAGGGATGGTTTCTGTTGCCATTACATGTAGCCAGGCCTGGTGGCCTGAGTGCTACAGAAAGGAAGCAAAATACAACTCATCCTGTCAAGAGCTGCTCTGTGCTGTAATTGCAGTATCTGTAAGGAATGCCAGGGTTGGATTATTGGAGATGTCAGAAACAAAATGGGAGAGATTAAATGGCCACAAAGAGCTGCAAAATGAGGAGGTAATTGCACTTCATACGAGTGCAAAGATAACACAGGGAATGTAGATCTTGACCAGGGTTGTGTGGAGCTGAGAGCACAGGTGGTGTGTCCCTGGTCTCCGAGTGCTCTCCTGGGAGCACCTGTGATGAGCCTGGAGGAGCTGCTGAACTCACTGAGGCAAACACCCTGTCCCTCTTGCAAGAGATGGCACAGAACAAAGGTGAACTCTGCTGCATCGTTAATGCACTTTAGCAGCAGCCTTTGGAATGAAGAAACCAGCTCCCTGCTGAGTACAAACATGGGGAAGACACATGAGTGATTCTGCATGGAAGGTCTGGGCAGGCAGAGCCAGATCTCCAAACTTAAAGGCAAGTGTGGTGCCTGGTGTGCCCCCTGCACCTCACATGGGGCCAGCCCTGAGCCTGCCTGACACCTTCATCACCCTGAGCCTGCCCATCACCTTCACCAGCCCTGAGCCTGCCTGCCACCTTCATCACCCTGAGCCTGCCCTTCACCAGCCCCGGCCCCGCCTGCCACCTTCATCACCCTGACCCTGCCCATCGCCTTCACCAGCCCTGAGCCTGCCCGCCACCTTCATCGCCCTGAGCCTGCCTGCCACCTTCATCACCCTGAGCCTGCCCATCGCCTTCACCAGCCTCTCAATGGCTGCTGTGGGTGAGTCAGCCTGAGCTTACCTGGAGGCAGTAGGAAGCCATGAGTTCTTTGAGGAGAGAAGCCAAACGTGAGCAGTTTGCTTTCTTGCAGATGCCAGCCTCATCCTGAAACAGCCTTTAGGCAGTGGGAGAGCTCTGCTGGCTCTTGTTCATCTGTGGTTTCTTCTCATTCCTGAAGGGCTCTTTCTGCAGAAAGGCTCCTGAGTGCTGCAGTGCCCATCTCAGCTGTATTTGTTTTCTCCCTGCTCCTGTTTTCTCCACGGCACTTTGCTCCTGCCTGGCCATATCTTGCCACCTCCATACTGCCAAGCCAAAAGTGACCTTCAGTGTCTCCCTTCTCATGGAGCATAGGTGGAGGAGTTGGAGTGGAGCTAATGGCCATTTCTAGCATCCCTGCCTCTTCCTCGTCTCTCAAAATTTACGGGACGTATTTTATTTCCCTGGAGCAAGGAGATGAGCATAGCTTTTTTACACATAGAGGAGGATGTGCACTGCCTTTCTGTGCCCTTACAAAATGTAGTTTGGGTTTTTTTCCCAAGAAGTTTCATGTTTGATAGAGGAATAATGTGTCACACCAGGTGAGATTGTTTACTGGAAGTTAATTGGAATGTGTATGGGTCCAATAACTAACTTTTTATGGTGTCTGTTTTCCTGCTAACCCAAACTCAGGATACCTCCCCTGGCATAAGCGGAATGGGCTCTTGGAGGATCTAGTCCAATTAGTCTAAGTGGCATGGGCTCTCCTTTGCATCACTCTTCAAATCCTGTAGAGCTGAGCTTTGCAGGAGGGAGGGAATTTGGCCACGTGCCTTTCATGTGGTGCCAATTTGGGCGAATTGATGTTTGATGTACGCAGGTAGCACCACCAAGTCAACTCAAGTGGACAAAGGTTAAGTGTGTACCACATGCAATTATCCATTAGTATAAAAGCTCCTTGGGATAATATTTATACATTGAAATGCCAAAAAAACTGGACATGATGATAGCTTTTGCTTAATGTATTTCTACATTAGAGCTCTGCTTTGCATGTTTAGTATTTCAGAAATAAGGGAACCCATTTTTGTCAGGAAATGCAACATGGGAAATGCAGTGGGTGTGAGTGAAGAAGCAATATCCAGTGCTTGCTGTAAACCTTTTCCTGTCTTTATAAATGTCCTGGGATGTTTGATGTCTCTGAAAGTCTCTGAAATGGTAACCCTGAGTTGTCCAGTTGGTAGCAATCTCTGCAGCTCACATGGAGTTGTGGAACTGTGTCCCCATAAGAGGCAGGGACAGAGTTCCCCTGCACTGCTGGGAGAGCAGGATTTCTCCTGCAGCCTCTACTGTCAGGCTTCAGTGGCTTCCCTGTCAATGATGTCTATGGTACCTGGAAAATCCAGTTTACAGTTGAAGGGATTAATAACTGGCTATTATCAGGAATTACCTGAGAAAACAAGTCTGTCTTGTGCGTATTAAACAAGTGGTTCTCTGGCCTCAGTGTGCTTGCTGCTTGCAAAATTCTCCCTGAGGATTCTCTGGTGCTTGTGGTCAATATGTTTTTTTCCATCAGAGGCAGTAATTTGGGACATACCCACCTAGAAGGTTACATGCTCAGGTGTTCCACACCTTCAGAAAATTAAGTCTTTGGGGCTTCAACCTACACCTCCAATTTCCTTGAAACCAGGTTACTTTACAATTTCAGCATGATACTGAAAAGGTTCATCCTCATCCTATGCCTTGATCCATGGGCAAATTGGGGGAAATTAAATTTTTAAATGTATGCTTCCCCTGATCCACCTTAGAGCTGTGGTCTGTGGCTGGCTGATTTACCTTCATGTGATTGTGTCCCAGTTGCTTTAAGAACCACTGTTAAAGCATTGGAATAATCACAACAGTCCAGGAGCTCCAGCTTTGTGAATGAGGAAGCCAAAAAACACACTGGACCACCTGGGGCCCTGTGTGTGGATCCCATCCCTGCCCTCTGCTGCAGCTGTGGAGACTGTTGTCACCTCAGGTGGGGTTCACTTCCTCTAATCTACAAGGAGAGGATTTCTCATATTTCTCATTAAAGCTCAGTTCCTGAAGTTATCTGAGCACATCAGAATATCAGATTTCAGTTTTTCCTGTGAAAGTAGGAGTTTGCATTAAAAAGTTGCAAGCAGTAAATCCTACATGTTAGGAACACTGGGAACATGCAGTAATTCTGGGAATGAGATTTTAAATTGTGTCTGCTCTTCAAACCAGTTTCATGACTGTTGGGGACTGTGGTGTTTGGTGAGGGTGTAGTGAGAAAGTTTGGATACTGAGAAAAATTTTCACTGCTCTGGGAGTATAAAAAATGATGCAGTGTGAGAATTAGCTTTTCCAGGCTCTAATAGCTGTCACAGTGTTTACTGGTCGATCTACGATCCTTCCATCATCTTTGAAAAGTTAAGGACCCTGATAAAATATCCATTAAAGTCAGAGTTGTTTTGTACACCTCCCCAGGCACTGGATGAGATCCAGCCTAAATACCCAATCTACATTTTCATGAGTCATTGCAGGAGCAGGGAACACACCACCACAGGTATAACTGCCAGTTTCAGTGGGAATTTTGCTGCCTCCACTCTGGCTCCAGCCCGGTCAATCTACATTTCCATTATGGACAAGGCTGATCTTATATTCCTATGGCACATTGCTCAAAATATGTGGACACAGAGTCGTCATAAACCATTTTCCAATGACTCGGGCCTTGATATTAAAGCATGTATGGTTCATGCATCTGCTCTCTTATAAATCTGCTGGTGCTTCCACACAGCATGCATGAGGAGCAGGAAAGATACAGAAACATCTGTTTGGAGTTTTAAGCAGCTTGTCAGATGAATTCAGCACCTGGGTTCCCTGCAGTGAGTCAGCTCTCCTCTCCTCAGTGTGGATGAGAAATGGAGAAATACAATGCTCCTTGGGATCCCTGTTCTCCTGGCTCAGGGTGGATTGCTCGAGGTAATTCCTGCTGCTGCAAGTGGGAACTGCCTGTGCAAAACTCCCAAAAGCAAATATGGGAATAGCATTCTGAGAGGGGAGAGTTTACTCTGCTAAATCTGCTGAATCCTACAGGTAATCTGCAGAGGAACTGTTTACATGGGCATGGAGTAACAGAACAAGGGGAATGGCCTCAAACTGACAGAGAGTAGGTTTAGACGATGTGTTAGGAAGAAATCCTTCCCTGTGAGGAGGGTGAGGCCCTAGCACAGGTTGCCCAGAGCAGCTGCGGCTGCCCCACCCCTGGAAGTGTCCAAGTCCAGGCTGGACAGGGCTTGGACCAACCTGAGATAGTGGAAGGAGTCTCTGCCCATGGCAGGAGGGTGAGAATGATCTTTAAGGTCCTTTCCAACCCAGACCATTCTGTGATTTCTATGATTTCCATGATTGTTATGATTTCTGTGACTGCGGTGCTGCTACACACAGGTTGTGGTGTTTCCATCTCACTGCCAATCCAGGTAATTCCTTGGCAGTGCCCATTACTGTGGAGTGGTTCTGAAAAAATCACTGTGTCTGGTTAGAAAGTCCTGGTCCTGAACCAGTTTTCTTTCTTTTCCCTTCTTCCCCCTCCCCACAAACAGAACGGATCTCTCTGGTTTTGGTGACCATTATACAGCCAGATGGAAATCTCATTTTGCTGGGAGCTCCTGGCCAGGCTGTGGAAAAGGGATTCAGCTCTGGAAAGGAGGTATGGAGCAGCTGCATGGTGGCAAGTTACTTCTGTTTGCTAACCCTCTCTTTTCCTGCCTGTGTATAAGGTGTTAGACATGAGTCAATCTCAAGGGCTAATTTGCCACAGAAAGGAGAATTTCCATTTAAGTGAATTCATTTTTAGCCTACTCAAGAGCACATCCCCTCTGCCTGCTCGTGGTCGTGAGCAGGAGTGGGCTTGTGAGACAAACTGGTTGGTTGCAATATCATTTTGTTCCTTGCAGCTGTAGAATCAGTGCCTAAACAGTGTGTTGTGTCATGACCACAGAAGCAGAATCATTTTGGCTGTGCCCAAAGCACTCTGCACACCCCTCTAAGGCCAGTGTACAGCAGACTGGCTCGTGGCCCAGTGCAGAGCCCCTGGACTCGCCAGGAGCCCCCAGTTTTAATCCTGTATGGCCTGAAGTCCTTGTATCCCTTTGGGCTCATCCATTCCAAAATTCAGGGAGGAAAAGAGCTGTGATTGTCTGGTGCCTCCCCACCCTGCATGAACAGCACTGGCCTGTGGTAACCTGCACAAAATATGTTTTGTCTGATGTAGTTACAATGATCACTGAGCTATTTCTCTCTCTTTTCTGAGTGATTTTGATTATTATGTATAACAGCACATGGTCTCCAGTGGATAAAAGCCTCTAATTCTATTTTATCCAACTCAGAGAGCAATCTCAGCAACTGGCTGTTGCCTGTATTATTCAGCAGCAGCTATGGCATGTATTATTGCATATGATATGAAGGACTTTGTAATAAATATTTAGTGTTCCTTTAATCTGTCTGTTCTTATATCATGTTCTGCAGATAATCCCCTACTCCACCATGTACTATTTAATAATTCTTCTTCTGCCAATCTGCTCTTCTCCCTCATCCAGGCACACGTGCCCACCTGCCCTGGGATGCGCTTTCCACTGGTCTCTCTTCTGAGCAGTCTTCAAAGTCCTGCGTCACCAGGACTGTGTCATTAACAGGAAGAGCATTTGTTGCTTGTGTGGATTTGTGATTAACAGTGATCTGTCTTGTGCTTAGATCCCAGCCTTTTGGCACACAATAATTATTTTTTTCTTGAATGGAGGCCAAAGGCCTTTGGGAAACACCGAGGTCTGGTGGTAGCATGGGATTGTGATGTTTGTGTTTGCTGCCGGCTCTTTTATCTGATCCCAGTTACTTTGTGCCTCTTCTTTCTTCTCAGCCATTGCATGGGTGGGTGGGAGCCCCTCAAGGAAGGGGCTTTCCTAGGTGGGAACCTGAGCTTGGGGCACCAGGCATCTTTGGAGTGCAGGGACTGAGGGGTTCAGCTCTCCTGTGAGTCTGTCTTCGACACGGCCACTTTGCAAGGGCTGAGCAGAAATAAGTAGAGCTGGGAGCTGGGGAGTGTTTTGTGGCATGGCCAAGGGGAGAGGGACAAGGCCTTGTGAACATTAACTGCTCTGAGTCTGCCCCAGCTCTGGTGACCAGTGACAGGACCTGAGGGAATGGCTGGAGCTGTGTCAGGGGAGGTTTAGGCTGGGTATTGGGAAAGGGTTCTTCTTGCAGAGGGTGCTGGGGCACTGAACAGGCTCCCCAGGGAATGGTCACAGCCCCAAGGCTGCCAGAGCTCAAGAAATGCCCAGACAATGCTCTCAGATACAGGGTGGGATTGTTTGGCCTGTCCTGTGCAGAGCCAGGGGTTGAACTGGATGATCCCTGTGGGTCTCTTCCAACTCAGGATATTCTACAATTCTTTGAAAAGATGTCTCCAGAGCACCATGGTTAACATGAAGCTAAAGTCTGTTAACTGACCTTTTCCCTCTTGGGTCCAAGTATAACCATCAGCTTTCCAGTACCTGTGGCAATGAGATCCAAGTTTAAAATAATCCAGGGCTTCTCACTTGAGTTTTCCTTGGAGCAAAGACCACATGAAGAGACAGGTGGTCATATACCAGGACATGCATTTTTCCCCAGCTAGGCCTGACTTGCAAAGTCAGATGTACTCACCTCATGCTTTCTCTGCTACCATAAATTGGGGCTGTTGACCCCCAAAGAACAGAGCACTAGAGATGGGAAGGGGATGTCATGATGAAAAGGACAGTGAAGGGACCCAAAATGACAAGTAGCATATGTGCAATGGTACCCTGCTTCACTGCTTCCAAGTTAGTTATACTGCAAGTCATGATTTATTATAACTATTCTATAAACTCTACTAATGAAATCATGCCCGTATTTGTTAAAGCAGGCAATAATGCTGAACCACAGAAGACATGAAAAGAGTTCTGATCATCTGTTAATAGTGTTGCAGTCCTGTTTTGAAAAGACCCCCAAATTTGTGTGTGGTGGCATTAAACACTAACCTCCTTAAAGAACACTTAGTGCACCTTAGTAGTATCTATTATAGTATATGGGATTTTAATTGCTTTATTATAAAAGAAAGCAATATTCACTCTTTTATGAATTTTGATTTAATGACTTTAGCACATTCATTATTAGTTCATTATGGTTCTGTGGAATTGAGGCCTCCTGAGTTAAAAGGATGTCCCCACACTAAGCTGGCCTCAATTAAATTGTAATCATATTGTGGTTAATCTCAAGGACTTGCTCTATGAGTGCAGGAGTATGAGAGAGAGAGAGGGAGGCAGTGGGGGGCACAAGGAAGAAACAGGAATGCAAAGAAGCAGAATTTGTGCTGATGAAAAGCAGTTTAAGTCCACTTCTGACAACGTCCTGGGCTAGAATCTGAAATGGCTTCCTTAGCTTGACCCATAATATTACATGTTTAAAGCCACAACTAGAATTTCTTGAAATAAATAAAACACTACTGGTGTTTAGCAATAGAGGAAAATCCTATTTATGGAGGTTTGGCCAGTTCCTCCACAAGTCCTGGAGCCAGCAAAGGTCCAAGAGAACAGGCCACTGACAGTCCAACAGATACCAGTGGGACTGGAGGGGACTGGAGGTACATTCTGACACCAACTCATTGTTGTGGTGTCTCAGCCCACCGAAGGACAGCCTGCTGCTCGTCAAATATTAGCTGTCCAATGGAACGACGAGTCTGAGTCTGAGGGGCTGTCCGTGGGCGAGGCTGAAGTGTAAGGCTCTACCCCCGTTCCAGAAAGTTCTCTGTTATTCGGTTGTTTATTGGTTGATGTAGGTTGTTCCCTTCCCTGTTGTTGCCTGACTGGACTACTGTTACCGAGTTCCTCCCCTTCTGTCTCTTCCCATTGGCCTGTTCTGTTCGCTCCTCCCCTTTTGTTGCCATGCTTAATCAGCTGCACAGATCCTGCTCCCTTGGAATTTTGGTCATTCCCTTTGGCAATTGAACTTGGATTTGCACGGGGAAAAGACCCTCTCCTGTCTCCTTTGTTCCTGGGACAGCTAGGGGCTTTAGCCACCTGGTCTCCTCAAGGCGTGCCTGCTGCTCTGCGAGCCAGTGCCACCCGACTGACGGCTGCTGAAGACTGGACACGGTTTCACTTATCGTGTCTGCAGGAAGGTCACTGGAGCCTCCCCGGCAGGACAGACGTTCCTCCTGAGGCTGACCCCCCTGGACAGTGACACTCATGACTTGACTGGGCCCATTTGTGTGCACATGGGAAGAAAAGGGAAACCCCTTGCAGAGTAAAGTGCCAGTGTTGAAGATGCTGCAGGAAACAGGGCTGTGTGGCCAGCAGTGGGACAGCAGCATTGCAGGGAAGGACAGCTGCAGCAGCTCTGCTCCTGTGCCCCTGTAGCCAGGCTGGGTACACAAGAAGGGCCTCTCCTGTTGAGCCTTCCCCTGCCTTGCTTGGCCACAGGACCACATTAAGGAAACCAGCAAGTTGGGATGATCTGGAAGAAGATGAGAAATTCAGCTCACAAGTAATTTGGTTGAAATATTCCCTCTTTGATGTTTTGCCATACTGAACAGTATAATAACTCTTCCAGAAGAACACTCCAAACAGAGCTATTTTGGGATTACATTTTTCCTTTAACTTTTATCCTGTGGTTTTCCTCAATCTTCTTTCTATCTCTCACATTTCACTGAAAATGTCTCAAGCTCTCACCAACTATTTCGGATGTTTCAAGATCCCTTCAAGCTTAGATCCTGGGTGTAAGTTAGAGTTCTTGTTAGTAAAGCTGGAGTGCTTTGCAATGACTGTTTTGAAAGGCTTTATGTTGTATTATTTTGCTCTACTGTGGAGCCAAATCTGGAATCCACGAGGCCCAAAACTGAGGAGAATGGGGAAAGGCCAGGTTCCTGTGTGTTGCAAAGCAAACATTTGTAGTGCTGGGGTCAGGGAAGTTTTCCACAATAACTTGCCTTTTAGCAAGCCAGATCCTCAACAAGTACAGAATTGAGTACAATCTTCAATTTCAGTTCATAATTTGATGTAATTTGAGCTAGAAAAATAGTTAAAAGGAAAAAAGTTAAGCCCCAGGGAAACTAGAATCCTGCTTTCATGTAATGTCCTTGTTAATATAAAGCCCAATGAAAATTGTGAAGAACAGCAATTTTTAGGCTCTAAAAGATGTTTGCCTCTGTAAGAGCAGAAAGTAAATTGTCTACAAGGTTAGTTATCAGGAACAAGCCTTGCTAGATTTCATGCCATATTGTTTCATTATTATGAACAATAATTAGTGTGGGAATATCAGTAATGCTGATAATGTCAATATTTCATAAAGTTTTTCTAGATTTCAGGAATAATTGGAAAGTGTTGTGTTTCGTGAAGTAACAAAAGCTGTTTGGGGAACATGATGTTTTTATGGCAGTGACTTATGCATGGAGTTCTACAGCATCTTTTCAGTCTGTAGCTGTCTCTTCATCAGCTCACAGCTGCAGTGAGTCTTTTGTTTCCCAAATTTCACAAGTCTCTTTAAATCCCTGTTATATGTTGCTGATGATCAAAGGCCAGGCCAGACCCTTCAGCTTTGCTGAAGGAAACTCCACTCTCAGCAATCCTGGCTCTGTACTCGGAGAGCTGGAGAGTTCCCTAAACTGCGGCACATCTGTTTGCCATGAGAATTTACCTTTTTTTTTTAGTTTTCCTATGCCATTTAGGGCATTAACTGGCAGATGACCAGTCACGAAAGGCTCAGCCACTGAGTTCTTGCACAGAAAATACCCAGCACTGACAAGACAAGGTCCAGGGAGAAAACAGTTTAAGGAATTTCTTCATGGCTGTGAAAATATGTCCATATTGCTCGGAGGAGCTGGCTCTGGCACCTCTGCAGAACTCCTGGCAGTGCAAGCTGTAACCTCGGGAGCAATTCAGCAGCAAGCAATGAATGAGAAGTGCTGTGTGATGTAAAACACCTCAGAGAGCAGGGACGCAGCAGTTCCTTCCCAGGGCTCTGCTTTAGGGGGTTTTGGGGTAAGTTCAGCCTGTGACATGTAGGACAATCCGAAGCAAACCTCTGCATGTAACTCGCTGCTGCTGCTTCTGTGTCAGTGCATAACTTACCCCTCACATCAACACAACCTCATTGTCATTGACGTGTTTGGGTTCTGAACTGTGCAGAGGCCGAGACCTGCTTCAGAGTGCGAGTCTGTTGGGAGTGGCCTGAATATTTCTCTCATTTGTTCAGCTTTTGCATGATGATTCTGTTTCTCTGTCTGTGGTTTCTGAGATGTCTGTTCAGACCCCCATTGTCTGATGCTTTTCCCTGCATGTGCATGTACATGTATGACTTTTCCTTCTTTTGTCTCCCTGAAAATACTCTTGCGGAACAAATTTGGGCTGCATAAATTCTGGTGGGAAGACACCAAGTTTAACAAAAGCTTCGAGAGAAGTTTCATAAATACTGGAAAAAAGAGATGCATTTGCCATGTACTGTGTGCTTTCCTGATACAGATGGATATACTGCTAAGAATTCCCCAATGCAGGAGAAGGCAGCAGAGCTGTCTGCTGCTGCCTGGCACCTGGGAACCAAAGTGGAGAGGTGTTTGCAGAGCACAGCTCCCCATGGCACACTTCTGATCCAGCGAACAGCCGGACCAGCCCCCTTCCCCTCTGTCCTGCCATCTCCTGGGGCTGGGAACTGCAGCAGAGACACGCTGGGCACCATGGGCCTGTGGCTGTGCTGGCACCAGGGCTCGGAGCCACAGCTGTGTCCTGCTTTCCAGGCCATGCAGGCTTGCAGGTACTGCATGTCTAGGAACTGATCAGCCTGATCTAGTGGGTGGCATCCCTGCCTGTGCCACTGGCTTGGAACTAGCTGGTCTTTAAGGCCCCTTCCAACCCAAACCATTTTGTGATTCTATGGATCTATGTATTCTATGATTTGCTTTAGTGGAGGCCAGCACTTTCCACATGCTACTGAGTGATCACCAAAGGCCTCCAAAGAGAAATCAGTCTCTCCCACTGTGTGTATGGGAGCGGGGGGTAGATACAGAGTGAGCCTCCTGTGTGCAATGATGGGCTTAGAGGGGCAGGTAGAGAAGAGGGTGCTGGTAAGACATGAACACTGTCAAGCACTATCTCTGCTTTTGAATAGTTTGCAAAGATGAGTAATTAAATCCCAACAGCCTTCCTTCAAAAGGTGAAGAAGTCTTCTTCATCTTTTGTCTTTCCCTGGACTTGCCTTCCCAAGTATACACAGACTTGAGTTTTGGTCAGGAGGGGACAGCCTGTAAAGGGATTTCTGGAGAGAGATTATAATGTCTTTTCCCTCAGTAAGCTTGAGAAAGGTAAAAATTATCGTATTATGGGTGCTTTGGTCATGAACAGAAAATGATGCGAGATGTGAAGAGAAAGAAGTTCCTCTTATCCCTGGGAATTTTTAAGCATTAAATTAATTCCCCTATCTCTTGGTGTGTTAATGGGAAGGCATTCAGCTCTATGTTAGGCAGAGGCCCGCATTTGCATTTAGATGGAGCTATTTTAAGGATTGTAGTATATACATAGGGGCCTGTATCCCATTTACAATAGAATCTGTAAGATAAAATTAATATCTAGTAAGTGGTTGTTTTTGCAGTTTTGTTATAATCTGAACCCGTAACTGAAGTGCCATAATCTGACATAATAAATACCAGAGTCATTCACTTGAGAGAGATCTTATCCACCCACAGGAGGAATACACACCTTAACCAGTGAAGTGGGTATTATTTTTTCCCTTTCACAAGATAACCATGCAGTGCTGCATCCAGGGCGATTCCTGACAGTGGTACCCAGATGATTTCTCCATTTGCTTGTGTAAAATAATGTTCTGCCTTGGGGGGAGAAATGTTTTTTTCCCACCACCCAGGACAACTCAGCAGGATGGTGGTGGCTGTGAGGGGGACACAGTGCAGGGACTTCAAATCCTGCTGTTTATCTGTGTGTGTCTCTGAGATGGGCTCTCACAGGAATTTCTCATACATGCCGGGGCTGTGCTGGTCGTTGCTGCTGGGTTTACAAACTGCTGGTTTCCAGAAACACCTTGAAACTTTGATTTTGGTAGAACTCTGCCCTTGTGAGGTCCCACCTAGAGTACTGCATGCAGGTCTGGGGTTCTCAGCACGAGAGAGAAATGGGCCTGTTGGAGAGGGTCCAGAGCAGGCCATGGAGATGCTCCGAGGACTGGAACCCCTCTGCTCTGGAGCCAGGCTGGGAGAGCTGGGGGTGTTCACCTGGAGAGGAGAAGACTTCACAGAGACCTTAGAGGCTCTCCCAGGGCCTAAAGGGGCTCCAGGAGAGGTGGAGAGGGACTCGGCATAAGGGATGGAGGGACAGGACACAGGGAATGGCTTCCCACTGCCAGAGGGTGGGTTTAGGTTGGATATTAGGAAGGAAGCCTTCCCCCTGAGGGTGGGGAGGCCCTGGCACAGGGTGCCCAGAGAAGCTGTGGCTGCCCCTGGATCCCTGGAAGTGTCCAAGGCCAGGTTGGGCAGGGCTTGGAGCCCCCTGGGATAGTGGAAGGGGTCTCTGCCCATGGCAGGGAGATTGGAACTGGATGAGCTTTGAGGTCCCTTCCAACCCAAACCATTCTGGGACCCTACGGCTTAGACAAAAGCTCGGTGCTGCTCTGAGCTGCTGCCAAGTGGGTCTGTGGCAGGGTGATGTACGAAACCCGAGTTTGGGCTTTCAGCCTGGTTTGCACCACCCTGAACCTGTGATTTCTGTGGCAGCTTCCAGCAAGTCTAAAGGAGAGCCCTGGGACATGTGGGGTAAAGGCTGTGCCTTGTTCCCCTGCCCAGAGAGGACTGAGCAACCCCAGGTTCACTTGCCCTGAATTCCTTCTGGTGGCAGGGAATGAAGTGGTGATGGAAAATCAGTGGGTTTGTTTTAAATCCAGTCTGCTTTCACTGACACAAACTGGTCATCAGTAGAAAGACTCTGCATCCAGTGACAAAGCATGCCCCAAAATAATCCCTGCAGCTGGAGCCATGCAAAACCACAGGTCGTTTGATGGAGCAAGCACCCCAGGTGAGAAATCTGCACAGGTGCTCCTGAAGAGGTCTTCAGGGAGGTGTTTAAGTGATTTTTCCTGAAATTGTCCCATTGATCTAAAAGGAAAATTTTGCTGATAGTGCTGCGTCTTTCTTTAGGCAAAAGCCAGGCAGTTTCACACTAAAGGTTCTGCACCTTGCAGCTCCTTGTCAAAGATGGAAATGGTGTTGGTCACTTAAGGTCACTTCCAAGGCTTGTAGTAAAGGGATTTTTGTACTTTATAGGGAATTACTAGAAGCTCCTTTTATCCTCATGTAAAAAATTTTGAACAAAAATTTATTGGAAAATGACAGTCCGAAGCCCTCTAAACTAAACCCATGTTTCAAGTGGATTAAAACACTTTTCTTCAAAAAGCTGAAAAGTCTTCTATTGGTGTGACTCTGTTTCTTAGGCTAAGTTATATCTCCTAGTGGCTGTGCAAGGAGAATATTTTTAAGGAATTTGCACCAATATTACGTGTTTCTATAATCTGGAAAACTCTTTTGGCTTTTCTCTAAAAATGAATTCCAGTTAAACTTGCAAAACTGGTGCAAGAAATTCCCCATATAGCAAGCGAGCATCCCCTCATGGAAAATCCTTGTGGGAAAGATTTGGTGTGTTGTGGGATTCTGTGCTCTTTCTCACCAGAATTGACTCAGCTGATGGGGAGAAATAAAACTTTATCTCCCAAGAACACATTATCAGCATTCCCAGGAGCTGCACCTGGCAGAGGCCTGCTTGCCTGCTCCTGTTGTTCCTTCTCACACTGACAGCTATGAGAGAGCTTCTATTTTAGGGAGGAACAAGCTCTCCAGTTTCCCAGCCCTTCCAGCTGCCCTGTGCCTGCCTGCTGCCTGCTCAGCCCGTGATGAGTGTCTGTGGCCCCGGAGACCAGCTCTGAGATTGAAACTCAGATCAAAAGCCTATTTATTTTTTTTCAAGTGAATCCCTATCTATTAAGAATTGGACTAGTGAGCAGTAATCCTCAAGTCTTACATGAAAGATCAAATGAATGGATGGGAAAAGAAAGATAACAGGGGAAAAGCTTGATTTGGACTAGTTCGCCTAACAAGAATGGAAGAATAGTGAGACATGTCAATTTGACTTTTACAGAGCAGGTTAATGCCAGATACTTGTTTATCCTTGGAGATTCCTCAAATCCAGCAGATTTCAGCACTGCCTAATGAAAGCTTAGGGAAGAGCAGGAAATGGAGCATGTACAGTTCAGAGGAGGGGAAGATGCAGATGAAAACAAATGCAAAGTCTCTCCCCTTCATGTTTCAAGTGCCAAATTATGCTTGACATTTCAATTTCCCCAAGGCGTGCTTCCGTAAAATTGTCTTGAACTCCCCTCGAAGTGTTAAGGCTTCCATCAGCTCCTCCCGTGGCATCAGCCAGGTCAGGCTGAGCTGTGTCTGGGGTGTGAAATGCAATCAGTGCATCATTGCCACAGCACTGCACCACTGGCATGGTGGAGGAGAGCCATGGATGGGCTTCCCAGTCAGCTTTGCAACAGGGCACGATGGCCCTGTGGCCAACCCACCAGCTGGTGACAGAACCCAGCCACAGGAGCTGATTTGGTTTGGTGACTCGCATGTGGCTGATTTCGTACCATTTCTGGGAATTCAGGGTGTTTACCACTTGCCTGTGGGTTGTTTCACATGAGGATCTCTGTACTGTGTGTCCATAGCCAGAAGGTCTCGAGTCCCTTGGAGATCTATAGGAGAAATCTGTAACCACTGAAATTCTCATTAGTTCTCAATGTTCCAACAGTTTTGGGAAGCTTGGAAACGTGAATTTTTGAAGTGTTTTGACCATGTCCCCAGTGAAAAATACCACGACTAGGGAAATGGCAGAAACACTGTGTTTTTCCCAATCTGTTCTATTGATGTGTTTTGTTTTTTCTTCAGCTTGTTTCCTTCTAAAGGTCAGTGAAATTTTCAGTTGCATAAATTTTATTGACTTTACTCATTGCAGTCAGGCTTGTGAGGGAGATGCTGAGACTCTGTACACTGTCAGTGCCAGAAAGTCGGAAGAAACCCTCCTCCCATGTGAGTGGGAATAATGGTGACCCAGCTTTTGAGAGACTTCGTTGAATTGAATTCTTTGAAAAATATACGCTTGGGCTGTGGTTGCTGGGCACTTGAGAACACATATGATTGATGGCATGGTCATTATGAGCATGATTAAGAGCAGCCAGGATTTACATTTACCACCTTGGCCTTTTCCAGTGTCTGCTAAGCCGTGGTCTTGGGACCACCACTGCTGTGCACAATGTGCCTGTGTGTGAGCAGGGGGAACGGGGGAGCTGTGCTTAATTCGGCTGGCAACATGATGCTGGCTCTCTTCTTTGATTGCAGCTGATGAAGAGTATTTTAAAAGCTAAGAATACATTAAGCACTTTGCTATAGCTCCTACACAGTCTGAGGGCCAGAACCACAGCTGTGCTCCATTTACAATGGGTGCAGCAGAAGAACCAAGAGGAAGGGAGAGAGACAGCTTTTACCTTGACTTGAGCTATAGATTCTGCATCTCTTGGGAAGTGGCTGGTGGTACAGGCACCAGTCACCCTGTGCTGGGAGCAGGGACGGGGTTGCTGATGGGGTTTTGGGCCCAAGCAGGACTCACATTCACCAGTTGTGGCTGCTTTGGCATGTTGAATTAACAAGCTGTTGCTTGAGCAGGTAATTGTGTTCCCTGCCCTCCCTCACACTTTGTTATTGCCTCTGTGCCTGGAAGGCCTTTTCCCTCCTTGCACAGCCAGAAACTCCCTGTGCTGGTGCAGCGTGCCCCTGCTGGTGTTTGGGGGTGCCAGCCCTGCAGGGTGGGCAGGGTGAGCTCTCTGGGTGAGCTCTCTGGCCCCAGGCACAGCAGGCACCCTGGGCTGATCATGGTGCCACTGTGCAGGGATCCTCTGGGGATCTTTCCATTATCCCAGTTCCCCCAAAACTTGCACAAGCTTCACATTTAACTTCTGTCTTTGCCAAATTTGGTTGAGATTGGCTGTCTGGCTGAAGCTGGGGGAAGAAGCAGTGAAGGAGGGCAGGATGGAAACTCAGACTCACATGCCCTGTGTCCTTTGGGAATCAGGGTTGTGCTGGGGTGAGGGAAGCAGCATCTCCACAGGCACAGGGAGCAGGGCAAGCTCCTTTGCTGCCCTGCACGGGCAGCACCCATCAAGTCACCTGGGTGGAGGAGTTAGCCACGAGTGGATCCCTTTTTGTGTAACACAGCAACACTTCTCTAACATCCATTTTTCAATTCATAGTATGGCTGTTAATCACAACTAAAACTTTCCTCACAGGACCCCTGACTCAGTGTTCATGCCAGGACAATTGCCCTGATTTGATGGCAGCTATTGAAGGAAATAAAAATGACAGCTTTGTCAGGCAGCATGACGACTCTTGGCAGCAGGAGAACCATTTGCCTTTCTGGAAACCCAGGGTCTCAACAGAAAAGGTACCAAGTATCTCTTTTCCCTCACAACTGGGTTAAGGGGGGCTGCCAGGGCCTCGTGGGAAGGGTCACCACAGGGACAGACTCCATCCTCATGGAAGGGGTTCTGATGGCACTGCCAGCTGGTTGCCAGCCGAGTCCCAAGGCTGCCCTGCTTGCTCACTTCCACCATAAAATCAGAGGGAAGTTTGTGTGTGTTCCCCACAGAGTGGGAGATGGGGAATTTGCTGCTTGCAGGAAAGGGATATTGCTTCCACTGCTTCCCACCTATCCACCCTCCATTACTTTTCAGCTGCAGCACCTTTTGCTCCCTCCAGCCACCCCTCCTGCTCCCCAAGGGTTTCTCTAGACAGGTTGGCTTGGCACAGGGCAGCCGTGACAAATCATTAAACTATGGTGATAAATTATGCTCCATTGCCCAGTCTTTCTGGAAAGAGATTTTAATGTGGATTAAAATAAAAGAGGTTTGATAGATGCTGGAAATGTCTCCCTTTGGCTGTTAAGAAAAAATCTGAATGCCTGTAATATTTCTGCCGAGAATTACAATAATTGGTATTTAAATAGTATTCTGAGCAGAGCTGCAATTGCCTAGGAAAGCCAACCCCAGGAGCAAGATCTGTTGTCTTTAAGAGCTCAGCCAGGCTTGGTAACTTAAAAAGAAACTTGAATTATTGGGAATTTAAAACATGCCCTTGCTTTGGCTTGAATGCAACATCAAAGCAGGAGCCTGTGTGTTCCTGAAAAAAATGTTTCCCTCCCCTCCCAGCTGCTAAATGCTGTTTCTCCACTGATTTTATTAGCACCACTATCCCAGCATCATCTTCATCTACAAATGCCTTTTTAATGTGCTCACAGGAGGGAGTCAATCTTGCCCTCTCAGAGGAAGAATTACCCACAGCCCAAACAAGTAGTGCCAGTAGCTAAAGGAGGCTGGTGATGTCAGGGAGAGCTCTGTTCCCTTTGGAAGCGGTGGCCACAGTGTTGAGAGGGCCTCTGGCATCCAAGGATGTGTTCAATCCCTCACACACCTTGTGGTCACCCTGGATCCCATCACTGTGGTGGTGCTTGTACTCAGGAGCCACTGCCCGAACTCTGTCACCCTCCTCCAGGACACAGCAGTTTCAGGTGGATGCTCTTGTCTCTCTACCTTCTGCTGTCACCTGGTCTTCAATGCTCAGAAAGCCACTGCACATCTGGGACCTCCACCCCACAAAGGCCAAATCACTGTTTCATAGAAAGTCATACAAAATTTGTTTTATAGTGACAGGGTTTCTTTCGAGACCAGCCCCGCTGTATTTGTGTCTGTAAGATGCTGCTGCTGTCTGTGCTGCTCCTCCCCAAATCCAACATCTTTTAATTGTACACCATCCCACCTGTTTCCCATATAGATCTAGTATTTAAGTCCCTGGAAATCAAACCTCTTAGAATATTGCTATTTCCACATGGTTTTTCCCTATAATCCCTCAGCTCTCCCACCAAGCACTGGTGACCCCCCAGATGACCCCACTAACAGGAACACATCAGTGCCAAATGCCACCAGCAAGCTCTGCCTCAGACTAGCTGGGGGCTGTGAGCATTTTATTCACGAGTTTCAGACCAACACAGTTTGCTGACACTGATTGTCTCATATTTTGTCTCTTCCTACCAAAACCTCCATTACCTGTACAAGATTTGAGATTTAAACTCGTATTACTATATTTTTATTATATAATTTAATTAATAAAAAACCTAGGTAGGTGTGTGAGGATCCCACAACATGTGACAGTGTGGACATTCCCAAAGTAACGTGGGATGAAGGGGTGCAGGCACAGCTGAGAGCTGTCACCGTGGCCCAGCACTGCTGTGTGTGCACTGGATGTGGTGAGTGGACAGAGCTGAGGTTTCTAATGTCACCAATAACTGCTGGGAAGTGTCCCCCTTTGCCTTGAAATCCTTACAGTTTTATGTGGCAGCAGCTTTAATCCCCACCTGAGGTTAGAAGTCCATTAAGTGCTTGAAATGGTGTGCATGCACAGTGTGAGGGTGTGCACTCCTGAGCAGCTAACCCTGTTAATTCCATCCACCTCCAGGTACCCACCTGGACAGACAGGGACCTCTCCAGAAGAGGATTTGCTCAAGGTAGTAGGTACTTGGGCTACTCTAATTTTTGGGTTGTGTTTGCATCCCCTAATTTTAAAGATCATTTAAAAGTGAGAGGAAAAGAAAAGTGCTTAACCTCATAGCAGTTAATATATTTCAAGGATAGAGGATAATATATATTGAATATATATTGTACATTATTTAAGGATTAAACCTAGTAATTACAAGTTAAATTCGTTACTAGTTCAAATGGAAAATAATTTGACTGAAGACAGTGGAAATTATTAACTCAGAGAAGCAGTTAGTTATCTAACATTTCCTCTTTAAGGAATAAAGAAATAAACCTCATTTCTCCTGTGGCATCCATTGCTTTTTCCCCAGTGTAATTCTAGTGATTTCTGCAGGGTTATTTCTGGGACTGAAACACTGGAAATGCACAAATGCTCCATTCATGGTGAAGTGGTTTGTATAAACTCAGACTAGAGTCAAGTGAACACACAGAGGGGAAAAAAAGATAAATAGTCCTGAAGAGGAAATGTCAGTGAAGAGGTTTGTGAAAGCAGGAGCACAGGGCTTCCCAAGCCATTCAGTTGCAGGAGATGCTTCAGTTTCTGTGAGTGGTGAAAGGACCAGAGCCAGGGGCTGCTGGGTCAGTTCCTTACTGCTTGCTGAAGGTTAAACACCATCAAGTGTTTGCTGGTTACAACCAGGGAAAAAATCAAGAACAGGAACGTTTCCTGGAACTGTTCAGCTGCTCAGGTGGAGGTGGGATTGTCGTGGAGGAATGGCAACCACACTGTGCTTAAAAACACAAACAGATCTCTTTTAAAATGTGAAAGACTATTGCAGGTATTTCACCATGCACAGTCAGGGGGTTAGTTGATCCAAACCTGATTGAGATCCCTAATTCACACCTAGAGAAATGTATTTGCATGCCAAGGAGATTCCCAGGTTTGGTTCTTAATAACTAAAAGTACTGTATTTTTAGATTTTTTGTAGTCCTCAGAGAGCTAGGTCTCCATAGCTGCATTAGCAGCTTGGGAAATTGAATCCCAGAGCCTTGATGAAACTTTTTGGAGTTGTCACATTAGCCAGCCCAAGTGGGTCTGGAGACCCCAGGCAGTCTGATGCCAGCCCTGTCTTTCACTTCGTGGCACATCTCACGGTATCTGATGGCTTCAAGCTCCTGAAACATTGACATGACCTTTCATAGGGGGGGCATCCGTGGTGGCCGTGGGCTCTCATTAACACAGGTCTCTCCTATCTTCAGTGTAGAGCATCCTTGTCATAGGATATCAAGCAAAAAGAGGCAGAAGCCCCCCCACCGCCAGCCCCCTGCCCTTTCCTGAGTGCACTGCCCTGCCCCAGAGCCAAAAGCTGTGACCCGAAGAGGCTTTGGGTGCTGGCAGAGCAGGAGGGATCATTCCAAGTGAATAGAGCCATACATAGAGGTGGAAAGATCCTCTTAGCACTCATTAATTGTAATTTTCAGGATTAATGCAGAAGATTTGGCAGCTTGACAGAAGAGAGTTCTAGCACAGATAAATTGCTGCATCTGGCTGGAGCAAGGGAAGGGTCAGCAGCTCCCCCAGCCCCACCAGTGACAGGTGAAGAGAGGGACAGGAGTTACCAGACAGGGAACAGGCATATAAAGCACCTGAGAGGTGACAAGATGCATTTTACACAAGGCAGTGTAAATATTCATGTGATTTGTGAGACTAGCAGACTTTTCATTGATGATTATATTGAATGGAGGGTTATTTAGAAGCTGAGAGGATCAATACAGCAGCTGGGAGTCAAAGCAAGAGAAAGAAAAGTGTATTTTGCAGTGCCTCCTTCTGTGTGAAGTGCTTTCACTGCCCCTTACACCTCAGAGTGAGCTTCACCCTATAAATCCATATCTCTGTATACAGTGCTGGACATCCTTCCAGAGGGTGCAGCCCCTCCCAGGGCTGTGCAGTGAGCCCCACTCCGGCCAGGCTGTCGGGCAGTTGAATTGCTCTGGTGGAGGGGAAGGCCAGTCCTACACAGAGCACCAAACCGAGCCTTGTAGCTGTTCTGTCAGAGATCCAGCTCTGAGCTGGATCGTGATTAAAGCTCAAATCACCACCTTCACTGCCATCCTCAGCAGCCTGGTTTTAGGCAGGTGGGGATCAGAGGGCAGGGTGAACATCAGAAGCACAACAGCCTTTGGTGATCAAGTCTGAGGTCTCCAGGTCTGCTAACCCCAGCTGGTGTAAGTGGGGACTTGTCCTGCTTTTGCCTGGCATAGAATTCAGTTTTCCTCTTAGTAGCTGATACAGTGCTGTATTTTGGGTTCACTGTGAGAATAACACTGATCACACACCGATGTTTTTGTTGTTGCTGAGCTGTGCTTCCCCTAAATCAAGGACTTGCCAATGTCTCGTGCTCTGCCAATGAAAAGATGCACAAGAAACCAGGAGGGAGCGTGGCCAGGATGGCTGACCCAAACTGGCCAGAGGGCATTCCATACCATGAAGTGTCGTGCCCGTAGAGAGACTGGGGGGTGTTGCCTGGAAGACACAGATGCTGCTGGGGGAGGGGCTGGGCCACGGGCAGCAGGTGTATTGAGAATCACTTCTTTCTCTTGGGTTTCATCTCTCTCTCTCTCCCCTTTTAATTACAATTATTAGTATTATTATTAGTATTACTTCTACTATTTTATTTTTTCTTTGTTTCAATTATTAAACTGTTCTTATCTCAACCAAAAAGTATTACCTTTTTCCCTCTGACTCTCCTCCCCATCCCACTGGGGAGGAAGTGAGAGAGCAGTTGCATGGTCCTTAATTTCTGGTTGGAGTTAAACCATGACAGGACCATATATGTCTTCCCTGACCCATCCCACCCCTGCCTGCACCTTGGAGCCAGGGGAAGATCAGAGAATCGCAAAATGGTTTGTGCTGGAAGCAACCTTAGAGCCCATCTCATTCCAACAAGATCTGTGACAAAGGCTTTATAAATGTGATGTCTTTGTGATGGGGAACAGAAAAAGATGAGGAAAATGATTCCTTGTGTGAACCAGGTTATTCTGAAGCACATCAGGAACTTCTCACCTCTGTCTAGCCGCTATGGATCTTGTGAGTGTTTCTAAGTATTGGGTTTTACTCCGTATCACTTTTTACTGCATTTATTACTTCAGAAGAAAAATAACTCAAATGTCCCTAATCTCTTTAGCATGGAATTTTAGATTTTAATGGGTTTGTTTTAATTTGCACATATTCTTGTTAATAACGAAATCTGTTTAACGGGACTTAAACCAAAAAGCCTGTAATGGTAATTCAAAACATAAAACTCCAGTGCATTTCCGTAAGAATTCCCTATTAATATTCTTAAGGCTTTTTAATGGGTATTTTAAGTAGGCATTGGTATTAGCAGAAACATCACACAAATTAAAATTAGGCTCTTCGTGAATATTTTAAAATGAATATTCACAGACTCTTCAGCATGAAATTAAATCTAGTTACATTTGATGCTGCTGGTATGTTTTAAGAAAGTATACTTGACTGAAAAAAGATTGTGTTGCCTGTGAACTTACTACTGATAGTTCATTTAATTTATTACAGGCCGTTGAATGTAACAATCAAATTTTATATAGCATAGCCTTAGGAGCCAGTGTGAGGCTTTAAATCTGTGGAGATGGAACCTGAGCCAGTAAATCACTGATGGAATTAGGAACAGGGTCTTCCCGCTCTGGCCAGCACTCTGGTGTCGCTTGGCTGGGTGATAAACCTGCCACGCTGCGCTCAGGGTGCTCTACAATGGGAAATCTGACTGCGGGGATTTGGGGTTGCCCTACGGTTGGGCCTCTGAGAAATCTTAGATTTTTTGCCTTTTTTTTTTTTTTTTTGCATTGGGATCACCTATTTCACAAGTGCATTTGGACCTTGCAGAGGTTTGTGACTCCTTGCAGCTCCCTCTTTGCTCTTGTCACCGGCTCTGCTTCACCTGCTGCTGAGGGCTGGTGGAGCCACTACACCTTCATGCCTCTTGCTTAACCTGTGCTGGAATTAGCTCCTCTGATGCCAGGGGATGTATAAAGTATCGGTGAGTGGGCAATTGTGTCCTTTCTTCACATGCCTTTGCTGCTCTTTGCTGAATTATTTCCCTATTCTGCTTTTCTTCTGACTATACAGAACTAAGCTCGGCCTTATAAAATCCAGGTTACCACCCCCAGCTAGCATGGCAGCAAAGCAGGTGCTTAAAATTAAATGTGTGCAAATCCACTGCAAGTCCAGTGGAGTGAAGCATATGGTAAAATTTAAGCAAAAGTTGAATTCTGAACTGATAGCTTTAGGAACACACTTTTGGGCTGAACTGATAAAGTGATAAGGAAACATCCCAATCTGCCATAAGAGAATGCCTCCGAGACCCCCTGCCTGTTGCTATGATCATGGAATAGTCAGATCCAAGATCTGCCCCAGTTTTTCTCTTTTATTTTGACAATAACACCTCGTGCCTGCCTCTAGGTCCCAGGAATCCGACAGCACTTCCCATGATACATCTTGGAGCCCTTAAGACACAAAAGTAGAATGTCATCTTTCTGCTGAAGTACACCACAAGAACCTGTCATTCCCTTGATACAGTACAGCGGGAGTATGGTCCCTCTTCAAAATACATCACTTGGGATAGGGGCATTTTGAGTCACATGGTGCCAGGATTGCAAGTGTTAGAGCCATTCACAAATGTAGACAAGACAGGGTCAGAATATATCTCTAGTTTTCATGTGGGCAGCTGGACTATCTGAAGTGATAAAAATCACATTAATGTCATTGCCGTTTAGTGGACAGCAAGGAAGTGAAGTTGGATTAAAGCTCTTCAGTGATTTGGGTTCCTAATTCCCATTTGCAATAGTCCCCAGCAGATGCAGAGAGGCTGAGGAGGGCACAGGCTGCCCACCTGCACCTGCAGATGGAGGCTGGCCCAGGAGCTCCTGGCAGAGCAGGGTGAGTTGCACACCCCAGGTGTGCTGGAGGATCAACCCCCCCAGGAAGGCAGTGGACTCTGTGTGAACCCACTGCCTGTTTTGCTGCTGTTAGGACACTGCTGATTGCACCCTGGCCTGCCTGAACCTGAAGAATGTGCTGCCCATGCTGCACATTCCCATAGTATTAAAAAACAAATGGGGAAAGTCTTTGCTCTGTAAGGTCTCAGCCTGCAAAGCACTGTGTGCCCTGTGTGCCCTGTGTGCCCTGTGTCCCCTGTGTGCCCTGTGTGCCCTGTGTGCCCTGGTCCCAGCACTGCTGCGAGTGCTCACTGGTGCCAAGAGCACAGCCTGTAACAGCACCAATGCTTAAAGATTTGTAGGATGACTGTCTCAGTTGGCATTCTTTGTCAAAACTATCTCCATGAAGAACTTGTTAACTAATGCAGAGTCAGCTCTTCAGCCAGCATGAGCCAACGTGGTTCTCTGGAAGCTAAATGGAGGATCTGCTCTTCCTTGGTGTCTGCATTAGCTATGCAAGGAAAAGGAACAATTCTGGCAACTGGCTGAACACTTCTGTGATGAATTGGTGAAATTTTTTATTTATTGTCTTGATGCTGCTCTATTCTACTGCTGGGAAATTATGCAAATTCTACTTGTACAGGAAAAGAATACTGATAATTAAGAAATGTGCAGATCGGATTTAAGATAATCTCATAAATCCACACTAGTGTTCTCACACAGCAGAACTCTGATAGCTGTGGCAAGTGCTGTGTGACACCCAGGACTGGCTCCTCAGCCCTCCAGGAGGTCACTTCACACATTTCAGGTGGGAATGGGATGCTTACATGAGAGGAACAAGGCAGCGGAAAAGAGGGCTGGGCTAGAAAGCAGAAGGACCTGGCCTCCTTTCAGGCCAAGCTCTGCAGGTGTAGTTAAACAGCCTTGTGTGTTTGGGGTTCATACTGCTCCCAGCACCCTGACTGAAGGGCAGTTCAGCACATGGAGGGGACAAAGTCAGGGCTCCCCAGTTGGAGTTCTTGCTGCAGTATCGCACATGGGGACAAATTCCCAGGTTCCTCAGCCTTTCCAATGTTGGGTATTATGGCAGGATGCCAGGTTGAGCCTGTGGTGCACAGAGAGATGTGTGGGCCTCAGCCCAAACCTCAGCTTTAAAACTGCCTGAGTGTAGAATCAGCTGCTTTTATATCCAGATACTGCAATTTCAACCCCAAAAAAAAGAAACCTAAGTTGCTTGTTACATGGAATAAAAGAAAGATCTACTGATTTAGGAGTGACATTTTGAGGGTGGGTGGGTGGTCAGTGAAATTCCTCCTTCATGCACAGGGCTGCCCAAAGAGCCCAGCCACGCTGGTCTGAAGGTCTTCTGAAAATCCAGCTGTTCCTGACAGCTGAAAATCCAGCCCTAGTTATGGAAGTGGAGTAGGTCACCCCTTAGCCCCAGATAGAATTAGCACGAGGATAGGTTATTTTCAAATACAGCAGACCAGCTTATTTGCATAGTCTCCACACAATTTATTGAAATTTCCCAGAATCGGGACAAGGGAGTCACATTAGCAGAAGGAATATTAACCTGGGAACCTCCACAAAAAACCTTACCATTACTTTCTTCTATCTATATATTTTTCTCTCAATACACCACTGTCACTGGGCAATTTAATTCTCTTCTGGGCACAATTGTCAGCCTGTTTTCCAGAAGGGACACATGCTGCAGGATTTATTTTATTCCGTTTAAGTAACTATGACCAGTTGTCATAAACTGAGGAGTGGAAATTGCTCATTCCCTAAGGCTCTCTAACAAATGAGATCAGAAGTCCAATGAATACATCTTGCAAAGCTTTTCAGTTCAATTACAGATGTCCATGTGCAACTGGTAATGCCATGATCAGTTCAAGTATTATCATTGCAGGTGAGAAAGACCTGCAAATTGAAGTCTGTTTCACATCAGTATCCAACATGTGACTGGAAAGATTAAAAGGAAAATTTTCAAGGGACAAAGGATGAACAATTAATGAGCCCTGGAGTGGCTCTGAAACAGGTAGCAAAGCAAAACAACTGTAAAACGAGAAGCCATCAGAAATGAGCAGTTTGGTGCCAAGTTTCAGGAGGAGATTAGTGGAGAGTTTCACTGGATCCATTAGTGTTTGCAGAGTACTTGTAGACTGGATCAATGAGCATCACAGAAACTCCCAGGAGGGAGTGAATTAAAAGCTTTTTCTTTTTTTTTTTATAGTGGGAAGCAAATAAAGCAGAGCTCACAGACCAGCTGAGACTAAGACAAGGCACTGCATGGACCTCTGGCCGAGTGAGTGCTGTCTGTGCCTGCCTGGGACAGGGTGAGGTCAGCTGGAGGAGTATGTGGCCATGATAAAATGTAGTGATGGCCAGCAGAGGCTGGACCAGAGGTTTTTAAGTGACCTGAAGTCAATCTATTTTGAGCTGTGGGTTTTTGATCTTCAGTTCTGAGCATTTGGTGGGAGGTGGCCATTTGTAGGTGAGCAATAAACTCTGTGACTTGGTTTTAGTGGAAACAGTAAGAAGGTACTAAAATCCTGAGAGCCACCTTAAAGATGCAGCACCAGAGCTTCAAATGATTACGCCAGCACAGCACCACTGAAGCTTCCCGAGTGCTGTTGATTTACACCAGTGGAACATCTGGCCCATATGCTTTGTATTATTAAATACTTCTGCGATTATTATGTGAACAATTAAGATTCATGGAAATGAAAAAGCAGGCTATGAATTGTGCCTTCCCTGCAATTCGGGAGTAGGAATCACTGTGGGAATGCTCTGCTCTGCCTTTTACTGTAGCTGTGCAGTTTATCTGTGGGTTTTTCTAGAAACCAGAAAGTGAATGGGACCTTGGGAGATTTTCCAGGTTATGTTCTTCCTCCAGGGCAGTGTCATCACAGAATCACCGAATGGTTTGGGTTGGGTTGGAAGAGACCTTAAAGCTCATCTAGTTCAACCCCCACTCTATAGGCAGGGACACCTTCCACTAGCCCAGGTTGCTCCAAGCTCCCTCCAACCTGGCCTTGAACACTTACAAGGATGGATAAGCTTCAGCCCTGTCATATTTCCTCAAGATGTTCTTAAAACTCTGACACTTGAGACCCTGCAGGGTATCCCAGTGCTCAGTACTGGTGCTGATGTAAGAATCTCTTCCACAGTCCCTGGCTGTGCTCAAGCTCTCCAACTTCTTGTCCTGTCCACCACTGCCCTGGAGCAGAGCACAGTCCCTTCCCCTGCCCAGCAGTCCTTTGTGCACAGAGCTTGTCAGCTGGTTTTGTGTAACATTCAGCCTGGTCAATCATGTTGGAATTCAAAGCTGAGGAAGTCCAGACAAGCCCAAGTAAATTTTAACACTGCAAATTCTTTATTATTTCTTTCCATAAGCCTGATTCTCTTTTCATGGTTTGCTGCTGAAGTGTAGAAGTACATCCAGCCGTAGGAGAAAAAGATCCATCTTTCAGCATCAGGAGATTAAAGGAATAGAGTGAGATAACGTTTTGCAAACCTGAAAGGATTTGAAAATCCCTCTCCTGCTATTTCTGGAAAAAAGTCAATTGCAGGGCAAGATTATCTTCATTAATAGTGTGAGAATGAGTGTTGGGCTGTAAGTTTTGTTTAACCTGAAAAGCAGCATTCAGCAGCTGGGTTTCCACATCTAAAATAATATCCAGAGAATCAAAAATTCTTTGCCACGCGTGAAATCATCCTTTGGTTGTGTAATGGAGCTCAGAAGTGCAATGTGTGGGAGAGCAGGATAACCTTTTAACATCCCCACAATCCCCAGGGACTGGCACGTTGCTGATTAACAGATGCTTGGTGACTTGAAGTTCCCCAAGTTAAAGCTTCATATGTATTGCACAAGTCACTGGTTTTATTGAGGGCTTGGGAAAGACATAATTTTTGGCTTTCATCCTACTTTTCAGGCGTGGCGTGATGTAAGTGACTGCTCTGAAGTGAAAGCAACTGTTCAGAGAGAGAGAGAGCTGAAGCAGTGTTGTGGGAACTGCTCTGCAGGGCCCAGCCCATGGTGCCCTGCCTCTGGTGGGAGCCATGGCCACCTTCTCCAGCAGGTGCTTGGGGGGCTCATCTCAGCAGCATGGAGCACGAGCAGACATGCCCTTTCCAAAACCCACCTCTCTCTCCAGGAATTCACAGAACCACGGAATGGGTGTGGTTGGAACAGACCATGGAGGTCACCCAGTCCACCCTCCCTGCTCAGGGATGGAGTTCAGCATGTCTGGAGTGCAGAGTTGTTACCTGGGGTTTGTGTTCACTGGTTCCATCTGGGCTTTGGGCCATGGACTCAGTGTGTAACCTCTGCTTCTTTGGCCTCACTGATATTGGCTCAAGGGAAAAACATCCATTTCTGTGCTAAAGACGAGGCTGCAGGTAACTCAGTTAACCTAAGTACTGTGGTTCAGTGGCAAAATTAGGAAAAGGACACAGAAACTGCCAGAGACACTCCTCACAAAGATTGAGACTTTCTCTTGAGGCCATGTAAGGTTTTTTTTCCTTAGACTGACTTTCCACTGACTTTGGATTCAGCAGGTCTTTCTGGAGAACTTTCATTTATGTCTGGAAGCCAGGCAGCTCTTATCTTTTCTCCACCTGAAGGCATCCAACCTTTGGTCGATCACTGCCCCCCTGCCACAGGAGCTGCTTGGAGAGCCAGGGCTGTGTGCAGGAAGAAGGGCTAATTAACAAAATCTCCACTCCAAGAATTCTCTATTTTCAGGGCGCTCCTCCACCTGCCAAGCTGTGCTAATGTTAGCAGTGCATGGTGAGAGCAGCTTTAAAACTAGTGCTGGAAAAATCCCAAACCCTGTCCCTGAACAAAATGCCACCATCTCCCAAAAGACTTGTATGACAGACAGAGAGCCCTGTAGCTGTCAGCTCTTCATGCCTTTGGGGGTCTGCTTATTATTTTTGAATACTTTCTCTCTCTGGTGGTTCTTCTAGCAGTGTCACCTGTACAAGCAAAAAATAAGGGTCTGAGGAGAGCTGTCTATAATTTTTGATATAAATAGGGCAAATCTAACTTCTGCTGTTGTTATAATGATAATAATAATCTGCATTTTGTTTTTAAATTTTTTTTATTTTATTTATTATTTACACTTTGTAGGAACAGAAGAGGTGCATTTTAGAAGAAAGGTGTGTGGTTGGTCTCAGCATGTGTCCCAGCGAGGTGAGCAGACACAGGCTGGGGCCTTTGCCAAAGCAGCAGAGAGGTGAAAGTACTGAGAACCAAGCAGAGGCAGAGCGAGGGCTGCAGCACAGCCCTGCCCGCCGCAGTTTCGTCACTCACGCTCGAATCAGTGACATTTCATGTGCGAAGGGCAAATAAATACAGGGAAATTATGTGGAGATGGAAGATCAGGGAGGTGTGGAGAACGAAGGCTTGGGTGAGTGAAGGTTTTGTGAAGAGAATCAGTGGCTGGGGCTGCTTGACAGAATTATACTTCATTACTGACGCTTCACAGCCTTGATTTTCATATTTATTTGTGACTCTTCTTTTTTAAACCATGGGCTCTTTTGACATGAGAGTCATGCTGTGTAAAGCACTATTGATTAGAGTTTCTAATTTCATGCCATTACAGCATGACCATTGGGGAATGAAATGTATTTTATTTTTTCTACCACAGCTATGCCAGCAGTGTTTGGGACGCAGCCATGGCACAGACTGTCAGCAGCAGGCATTTTCAGCTCAAGATCTTTGCTGTTCGAGCCAAAAGGCGAATTTGCCCAAGGTCTAAGCCTCAGCTCAGTGTGTTTTTCCTGGAATTAAAACACATCAGTTACAAAGTGTATTTTGAGGCCAGAGGTTTCCAAAAGGATGGCTGACTTGGGGACTTTCCATTTTCCAGTCAGGGCTGAAAAAGGCCATTTTTTCCCCCCGCCATTTTTTCCCCATTTTCAGTCATACCTTCTGTCTTTCCACAATCTCTGGTTTGCTGCTCAAAAAAATGAAGGAAATTTCTGAAGGTGTGGGACCACAGCATCTGATGTGATCATGTAATGTACATAATCCCCATTAGGTACAAGCTGCAAAAGGAACTGACTGTAAACCTGAGGAAGACCTGGATCAGCCTTATTAAAAATAGTTTTCTCCTCTCACATGCCAGATTTGGACCCTTCTGGAGTTTCCTAAGGAAAGAGTTCATGGTCAGACAGGGGAGTTGGTGCATTAATAGCATCTCATCCTCTTGGTGCTGCCTGGGGGCATCTTCCCCTTCCCTCTTCCTCCTGATATCCTTCAAAACCCTTGGGCTTTTTGGTCTGCCCCAAAACAAATTCTAAGATCTTTCTTTTAGCAAAAAAATCCCCTTTTTTTTTTTTTCTCTCAAAGACTTGTGTGAGGTAAAGACAGCAGGAAGATAAAATCAGCCTAAGTCTGTAGGTGAACTTGGCTGTAATGAGTTTCCCTCATGCTGTAACTAACGTGGCTTGTGTTCCCCTCTGCTTTTCCCTCTGAACAGTAGATGTGCACTGGGTGTCCTGAACTAATGAAGCTTTCCAGCAGTGCAGACAAGCTCTAACGGAGCGGCCATGGACGTGTGAACCCCTTACAAATGGCCAGATGAGAGAAGAGGGAATGCTTGAAATCTGTCAAAGGGGAACCAGCCGAGGAAGTTCTTTGAGTTCTGCTTTTTTGCAGGAGCTCCTGACACCCGCCGCTGGGTGATGAATTAGTGCAGCACAGCTGGAGCTGCTCACAGGCTGCAGATGTGAATCCCAGAGCTCTTCCTATGAGTACTTGAGCACTGGAGGTTTTGTGGCCAGTTTTGGGTTTCCCTTTACAAAAAGACATCAAGGTACTGGGACAAGAATGAGAAAAACTGGAGTTTCAAGGAAGGAAAGGGGACATCTTACTGCTGTTGATGACCTTAAGAGGAGGGTGTGCAAAAGGCAGTCAGACTGTGCTTGGAGATGCAGTGACAGGACAATGGGCAACAGGCACAAATTGCAGCATGGGAAGTTCTGATGAGATACAATGCCGAAAGTGTCCACCCTGAGGATGGCCAAATGCCAGATGAGAGGCCAGAGAGGCTGTAGGATCTCCAGTTTTGGAGATGTTCAGAACTCGCCTGGACAAGGCAAGCTGGGTAGTTGGCCCTGATTTGGTTTGGAGCCACCCGCTTCCAAGCAGGCATCTCTTGATTTCATCACACCCTGGGATGTCTCCTGATTTTATTATGGGGTGTGGTGAGATATTCAGTCTCCCTCACCTCCATGGGGTGATTAGCCAGCACCCTTTAGGGCACAGAGCAGGTCAGCCCCCAGGAATGGCTGTCAGGCAGTCAGCCCGGATGGGTCACTTTAGTGCCATGCTGGTTCTATCCTTGTGTTTCCAGAAGGTTCCCCAACTGACTGCTGTATTTTAAAATTGAAAAATCCGTGTGCTTCACGCAGTGAGCAAAAGGCTTTTTGGCCTCAGCCTGGTCTGTAACATTTCAGAGCCTCAGTTAGACGTGGATGCCTCATCCCTGGAAGTGTTCAAGGCCAGGTTGGACGGGGCTTGGAGCAATCTGGGCTAGTGGGAGGTGTCCCTGCCCATGGCAGGGGGTTGGAACTAGTTAATTTTTTAACGACTTTAAGATCCCTTCCAACTCAAACCATTCTATGATTCCATGATGATTCTATGATCCTTGTAATGTTCTCATCACGTCTCATATATGGCCCTGCTCCAGTTTTCACTGTGACACAGAGGCTTCAAACAAGGGTCTGTCCCTCTCTCCTGCACAGCCTTGGCTTCATGCACCCCCTGCACACCTCAGACTGGTGCTGCTGGAGACAATGTGAGAGATGCCATCGCTCACTGTCCTCTCCTGCCACTGCCCGGTGTCAGGCTCCCTGAGGAGCAGCAGCCTGCAGTGCAGCCCAGGAGCCCTGGGAGGGGAGTGCTTGGCCCTTTCCCAGCACTCGGGTTTCAGTGTAACCCAACCCGGTGAGCTCCACACCTGCCTGCTGCCTGCAGCCTCCTCCGGGCCTCTGCCGGCCTGCTGACATTTAAATACATTTCTAAATATCAGGGAAGTATTGCTGGGAGAGGGAACTGCGCAGTGAATGGCGCTGGCTTGCAGCGGCAAAGGGAAGAAGGTAGTGGAGAGCTGGATCGTAGTGACCATGCCCATACCCCCTGAGGAATGGAGCCTTTTCCAGCAGATCAAATGAACTTCTTCAGCATTAGCCCTGAGTAAACACTGGTCCAGCTCATAAAACATCCTGGAGTGCAGAACTGTTTACAGACTTTATTTGTCTTGAGCCTTGTGCTTTGTGAGATCAGAGGCATTTTTACTACCCAGCTTTGTGCAATATCACTCCAGAAACAAATGCCATGTGGGTGTTTACCATAATGAGGGAATACATTACAGCCTGAAAGGATGGCAGTGTCTAATAGAAATATACTTCTGAAGCACCTGAGGGCCAATCCCAAGGGTGGGCTTTCCTTGCTTCTTTTTACCCTTTTTACTCTGGCTTTTACTCTCCCTGCCGCTGGATGCTTCCCACGCACAGGGCAAAGAGACAGGACTGAGCCTTCCCTCCCTGGTGAAGGGCTTTGGTTTTGGGGAGCAGTTCCTGGTAATGAGCTGTGGTTTTGGGGAGCAGTTCCCCACAGAGAATTAGAGCCATGGCTGGAGGGGGCAGCAGCAGCAGTGCACACCCAGCCACCTTGAGTCATCCATGAAATGGAACTTGGTCAGCTTCCAGTACTGGAATTTAGCCTTTTATTTTCCAAGGAAGATGCAAGCAGTTTGTCCTTATAGGATGCTATAAAGGCACTTTCGAGAATATTATATGGTCTGCTAATGCTACAGAGAACCTCTTAAAAACTTAATTGCCTGTGACACCGAAGAGAGGAGTTCCTTGCAGGATCCTGTGTTTTGAAACCACACAGGCAGTTCTAAATACTTTCAAATGGTACGTACCTCTTTCCTCCTGCAGACAATAAGACTAATAGCTGAGGACAGGGCAAGGAACACTGCCTGAAATGTTTCAGCACTGTTTTCTCGTTCCATGGTTTTTCACAATGCCAAAAGACAGTGGCACTCTTGGTCTCTGACCAAGCACAAGAGAGGAGATAGAGAGGTCTCAATAACAAAGTGACTCTAAAAGCTTGGGAACATCTCCACTCCCATACCCAATTCTCTTTGCCTTCCTTCCTCATCAGCTATTCACAAACTGCTGATGTTTTAGTGAGAAAGGAGGGAAAAACATCCCAAAAACACCATCTGCTACCCATGCTTTGGAAGAAAATGGGCTTCATCAGGAAGAAAATGGGCTTCATCAGGCACAGCTTCTGTAGAAGAGAGATCCTGGAGCTAAGAAACTGTCACTGGAGCCCAGGTAGATTTGACTGAGTGATGCCTCCCAGTTTGGCTCCTGGCACATGCCATAGATCCAGCCTTGGCTCCTGCTACAGGTCTGCTGCCCACGAGGGTGACAGAGAGGGGCTTTCCTCACATCATTTACTCATTGCACTGATGGGCCAACACTTGTATTAATTCTGGGGAACAGGAGGCCTCAAGCGTTTCAGTCTGATCACCCACTCATTGCTTTTATTTTATTATGTGCTTTTATAGTATTTAGCACACGGGATTCTCTGGTCTCAGCCTGCCTGGAGCTAGCACAGGTATCTGCTCTCATTGTGTTTGTCCATTAAGGACCTGTTCCAATCTCCTCATTTCCCTGTGTGGCCCATGACACATGATAGTACGAGACAGCAATACCCACTGTAACATGATGTGACATCTGAAACCTCAAAGGACACACAGACACAGCTTCATACTGACTGAACTGTTGATATACTTCCTTTGCACCTGTTCTGAAAGCAGGGAAAAAATGGGTGTGATCTATGGCTTTAGCAATTTCTCTTTTTTTGATACATATAAGCATCTTGGGGNGGTTGTGGACAAGCAGATCCACAAAGCACAGCAGATGTCTCAGACTTCAAGATACAAGGGAACATTTCTCCTCGGTCCTCAGATGAAATGGACTGGGCTTTGCTCCAGAAAAGAGAAACGATTAATCCATCACTGAGCATGAACTTAAATGAGCTAATATTGGGTATTTTAGTTCTGATGTATGTGCTAAATGAAGTAATCATTCAGGGTGTAAAAGTAATGGCTTTGGGAAAATGTTGTAAAACACCGTGGCTGAGGCACGTGGGGCTGCAGCAGCACGGAGCTGGCGCGGGCACTGGCACGGCCACCGCTCCCGCACCAGTGCTGTGCCAGAGCTGCAGGAGTCACAGACTGCTGGAATAGTCTGGATTGAAAAGGACCTTAAAGCTCATCTTGTTCCACCCCCTGTCATTGGCAGGGACACCTTCCACTATCCCAGGGTGCTCCAAGCCACGTCCGACCTGGCCTTTGGCACTGCCAGGAATGGGGCAGCCACAGCTTCTCTGGGCACCCTGTAGCAGGGCCTCCCCACCCTCACAGTCAGAGGAAGATGATTGCACCAGGACTGAGCCACATGAGGCTACTCTGAGTATCCTCTGAGCACAGGATGAGTAAATACTGCTTAGGGGAGACAGTTTCCAAAAGCAGTGCCAGTGTCTGGGCACATTCTGCCTGCTCTGGCCCCTGCCTCAGCAACCTTGAGCTGAAGGTGCCTCTGCCTTGTGCTATACATCCCTTCTCCCATTATCTTCCAACCTGGATTCTTTGGTCCTCGAGTACCACTAACCACAATTATACCCTTGAGCAAGGGACAGCAATTGATATTTTATTGTTGGGATTTTTTGCCGTGACTTTTATACCCACCTGGAGTGAACAAACTATTACAAGTTTCATCCAATTACGTTAAGTGCAGTTGGACACACGGTGCCGAGCACAGTCTCTGTTCAGTGGGAGTGAGGGACAGTCCCTTATCAGCTCGAGGCACCATCATTCATTAAAACATCATTTGCCTCTCACCAGTGGAGCCAGAGCACAAATCTATAGGATGTCATAATGAGGTGTGCTAATGAAAGATAGGCAGAGCAGGACTAACAAAAGGGTCCTCTCCACGCTGTATCTGCCTCTTACTACTTTGCTCAGTCCCCATCTTTTATGATCCCCTAGAAACGTTTCAAGGGGTGCTGGAATTGAGGCCCACAAATCCAATTAATTGCTGGTGTGGTGTGTGCCCAGAATTGCCATGCACCGCTCACAGAAATGCCTGAGTGCAGCAGAGGAGAAAAAGGAAAGTATTGGGCATACAGGACTGTAAATGAGCCTCCCACCCATCCCAGCCTGTTGTTCTTACTCTGGGCTAAGAAAATCTTTGATAATTGGTTTAGCACCTCTCATGAGCTGGTTTGGCCACCTCTGCCCTTTCAAACAGACCAGTTAGGTTCTTACTTTCACTGGAATGACTCGGTCGATGTGCCAGAGGCTAAGTGGGAAATAGAGGCCACTTGCTTCCCAGGGTCACAGCTCCTTGGACTCAGGCACACAGGATTCACTGCTGCTTACGGGGTCATCCCTCCTACAGCAAGTGCTGGAGGAGTGCTGGCACCGCCCTCCATGCTCCAACCCCATCGAGAGCATGTCTGGGGAGGAAGGGCAGAGTTAAAGCTTGTGTTGACCTAATCAAGGTGCCACTGGGATTCCACAAAGTGTCTTCATGACACAATGCTTCTTGGACTGGTTGTCTGCAGGCTGAACCTTACATTTTGTCCATCTACAAATCAGACCGTCCATGACCTTTGAAATTGCCTGAGTGTGAGCAGCTCAAATACTTTCTAAGTGTAAAGAGAAGATGTTTCAGAGCTGATCAATTTTGCAATGTATTTACAATTATAGACCTTTGTAAGGGAGGAGAAAGGATCTGCTTTTACCAGCAGAGTTCTACATGCATGCACTTATCCCAGTATGCCAGTATGTCACTCCAGTAAATAGGCCATGACTGTGACACAGGCACAGCAATACTGGTATGGAGATGCTTTTGTGAGCACTGCATTATTCACACATGGGGGTAAAGCTGGGGGCTCTCCAAAACCCCAAAACCCAGTGCACAGAGCTGGGCTGGACTGGACAAATGCCACCTACAAGTTCTCCCTGAAGCACCAGAGAAACCCAATGGTGGCATTTTCTGGAACCAGGCTTCAGAAGTCCCTCCACTCATGGAGGAGCAGGGAGTTAGGGCACTGACGATGATTTTGTGCTTCTGCCAGCACTTCACATCTAATTCTGTCTATAGTAAAGCTTTTGTAAGTATAGAAATGTCATAAAAATTCACATCTTCAATCACTTTGCTGTGTCCTGGCCACAGTCTGTCCCACGGGTTACTTGTAGCAGGTGATGGCCAAGGCCCATGGTCCTCACAGAGTATAGTGTGTAGCACTGGAGAAGAGCTGAACCAGTTGGCTCCTTGTGTTTTTAAATCCAGCTCCAAATGTGGCAGCAGGGAAGCTGTGGGAGGGAAAGTCTCCATTTCTGTACCTCTGGAGTCTGGGCACACCTGGACCACGTGGACATGTGTGGCAGGTCCAGCTGCCTGTCCTCCTGCCCCAGGATTGGGACTTGCCAGGGACTTGGCAGTGTGGTGGCAGCAGGGAAGTGTGCAGCACCCCCACACTGTGCTCACAGGGAGCAGCCGTGTGGTGATGGGCTGGAACGGTTATTGGTCGTGCAGGTGTCCTCCCTGCCTTGTGTGTGTGTAGTGTATAAATACACACATTACATTTAGCCTATTCCTTGCAATTTCTACTTCCCAGAGAGCAACAGCTACCTGTGGCACTGGAGACCCAAAGTGCAGCTGAGAACCAGCTGCTCTAATAACTCATCTGCACAATCCTACACAATACACCCCTGGAGGGAGTGAACCAGGTGCCTGAATGCGTGGGGGAATCTTACTTGTATTTATCTTCTGCTTTTATCCAATTATCTGAATTTTTACCACCTATAATGTGTTTTTCTTCCCAACATGCCCAGAAGAAGCACTGCACCCAAGAGCCCAAAAGAGAATTGCTGGGGAGACAGATGAAGTGGCATGACTCAGGTCACGCAAGGGCTGTGTCTAAGCAAGGAGCGGAACCTGGGGTGCTCCCAGCAGGGACTGGGTACGGTGTAGGCTCTGGATGTACCTGGATGCCATTGAAGGACAAGGATTTCACAGCTGGAAAGGGACCCACTGTAAGTCCTGTCCCCCCTCTGAAGCCAGTGAGACCAGCAGGTCAGCAGAAGATACTTTCTAATATTTTATAATATTTTCCTTTTCCAGGTCATGTGCACAGCTTACTGGGAAAGGCACGGCATGCCTACAGCTGGGCCAGATGTGCAGCTGCTTCCTTCATTTGCCTTTTTGTTTCCTATTCTCATGTTGATACATATCAGTCCAGCCCTGAAAAATTGACTTTTCTTTTTTTACTACTCCCAGAAATACTATTTTGCAATGATTTTTCCATTTCTAGAGCAGGTCAGGTTGTCAGGGTCAGTGTCCCTGTTGTGGTGTCTAAGTGGGTTAGGGAGGTGGCACAGGGCTGCAGCAGAATGGCATGGCCAGAGCTCTGCCACCAGCACCTGAAACTTTGAGGGTGTTGCCCAGAGGGCTCCTCAGGGGGTAGGAACCCAAGCAGATTCTTAAGTAAATGTTCCCATAAGAAACTCTTCTAGAAAAGCTGAAACTGAACTTGAACCAAAAGTGCAGGAGACGACCACAGGATCCCAGAATGGTTTAGGCTTGAAGGGACCTTAAAGACCATCTAGTTCACCCCCCTACCACGGGCAGGCACACCTGCCTCTACACCAGGTTACTGAAACACTTGATCTTGCTTCAAACACTGTTAACAAGAAAGTCTCTTTGGCCAAAATGTAGCTATATTCCTGCACTCCAGTAAACCTGGCTGCTGTCTCCCTCCTGGAGATGATTTCATTCTATGAGGTTCCTCAGCCCAGGCTCTCTGTGCCTCAAAAGCAATTGTTTGTGCTGTAGTTGGGAAATGTGTATCATCACAGTTGCCTTTTTTCCCACTGCAGAGTAATTAATGGATATTTCTCATGGAGGGCAGTCAATTCTCATTACTCAGGGCTTTCACAAAGCTGGTTTTTTTGGGTTTTTTCACACAAGTGGAATCCAAGAGACACTTCGTGCTAAGGCTGAAGTCTGTGTCACAGTCACTCTCTTTGGGCTGTGAGAGTGTGAAGGCAGCACTCAGAGGCAAATTGACGGCAAATTTGATGTTGAGGGAGGCAGCCACAGCTTCAGAACTTTCTGCTGGTGTAAAATTAATGGAGGTTTTACTGCAAACTTTTCCATGCAGCTCTGTGTCAGCTGCTGAGGGCCTGTGAGACAGTGCCAAGGGCTGGAGCAGGAGCATGGCAGAGTGGAGGCTGCAAGGCACCAGCTCTTTGTTAATGCAAGATCATGGAACCCTGGAATGGTTTGGGTTGGAAGGGACCTTAAAGACAATCTCATTCCACCCCCTGCCTTGAAAGTTCAGGTTCACTTTCCACCAGACCAGGTTGCTCCAAGCCCCATCCAACCTGGCCTTGGACACTCCCAGGGGTGGGGCAGCCACAGCTTCTCTGGGCAACCTGTGCCAGGGCCTCAGCACCCTCAGCATAAAAACCTTCTTCCTAATAGCTAATCCAAATCACCCCTCTGTTAGTCCCAAACCATTACCCCTTGTCCTACCACAACAGGCCCTGTTAAAAAGTTTGTCCCCCTCTTTCTCACAGACACCTTTCAGTACTGAAAGCCACAATAAGCTCTCCCTGGACCCTTCTCTTCTCCAGTCTGAGCAATCCCAATTCTCATGACCCTGTGCCAGGAATTAGTATGGCACGTTCACACCAGCCTGGGGCTGCCAAGGATCACAGTCCCAGCAGCACTGCCTGCTCCAGCACTCCCTGTAAACACCTGATCCATCCCCATCCAGTGGTGTGGGGAAGGGAGGGGTGCTCTGCTCCCTGCACAGGTGCAGCACGTGGCAGCTGAGTGCTGAACAGCACCAACAGAACTGGGTTGGAGTCTTCCAACGGGCTCCCCAGTTCCTTCCTAACTCCGGGTATTTTACTGTACAATACAGCACTGAAAGTCATTATTGTTACAAAGAATCACTAATTCAGTAATGCCACTACTCTGCAGGAATAACAACCACACAATATTAATGCGTTGCCCTCCTCGTATTCATTGCAGAACACAAAAGCTGTTCACAGAATGCAAGAAGACTTGAAGCAAGGACACCATTAGTGCTGCCATGCATTGCTCACACCCAATCGAAGGGTTGGAAATTATGATTGCAAAGCACATTTTTGAATGCCATTCACAAAAAAAAAATTGCTGAAAGTTAAAACTTCAAATAAAAGTAGGAAAGCTGCCTGGTATTGCACGATAACGCAGCACTTTAGTATTCCTCTTCGATTGTTTGACGTTTATGCCTCTGTTTAGCAAGTCTGTTCGTTATCGTTCTCCAATTAACAGAGACTTTTTTCAGATTATTTTTATGAAATTCTCATTTAATTAGCAATACAGCTGAATCTCAAATGGCAGTTTTAAAAATATCCTTCTACTGATCAAGCAGCCAAATGGTCTTTCTGAGATATTTACAGAATTGTAAACCTTCATTTGTCTGCTAATTATCCCCCCTGCTTAGATGATGGGGATGGGAACACCTGACAATCAGGGGTTATTCACCGGACACTTTCATTGAGCACGGTGTGGAAAAATACAGATTTCACTTATTAAAACCTTCTCAGGGGCTTTTTTAAAAGTAGAGAAAGGGATTTATCAGATGATTTTCAGAATCCGCACAATAGATGGGGAATTGAAATATAAGGACAAATAACAGAAAACAGGTGTGATAGGAGACGTCAGGCATTCTACGAGCACAAAGCAAAATGAGAGGAAATACACTGATAATACAATAAGGAAAAAAAAATAAACCGAACAGCAGAATGTCAGTGAATGGGCCCTCCTGCTATACAGCTGGAGACCATTATGGTATTTAGCAACGCATACACAAATAAGCTTAAAATGCATATTTGCCATATATTGGTGGGTGTATGCAGTTTGGGAGAAAAAAAATCCTTTAATCTACCACTGAACCACTTCCACATTTTCAGGGGAATGTGGCAGCTTTCCAGGTCCCTGCTCGTCAGCCCTCCCTTTGCCCTGTGATGCTGCCCCTCTCCAGCTCATTGGGGTGGGTGAGCACAGGGACTCCTGGCAATGCCTCCACTGCCTGCTCCCAGCACCACGGGGATGTGTTAGTGGGATAAGGGGAAAACTCAGGTTTTCCTGGCACAGGGCTACAGGGCAGAATACTGAATTCGAGACGAAAGGAGCCAGAGTCATAGAATGGTTTGGGCTAGTAGGGAGCTTAAAGATCATCTAGGTCCAATCCTCTGCCATGGGCAGGGACAACATTTTCTGTTTCAGGTTTTATACCTAATTCTAGTAGGACATCAGGAGACTTCTGCCCGTACCAGAGGTGAGTTTTGGATGCTGTTGGTGTTAGACACATTCTGCCACTATGGCTGTGCTGTGCTCCTGCTCTCATTTATATCCCAGCAGTGCTCTGTAGCCCAGAGGGAGGAGGAAGGCAAGTGAATACCAGTGTGGCCATTTCAGTGGCTGGAATGGACGTAGGGCTTGCAAGACCCCACCAGCCATCCTCACCAAGTCTCACAAGCACCAAGAGCTTCCAATTCAGCGTTTGGGGACCAGGAGAGAAGGCAGGAACGCCTCCATCCAGGCATTAAAGGGGAGTAATGGAATAGTCTGCTGCTGCCAGATAAGTGGAGAGGATTCCTCTGAGAGTCACTTTGGATCTCCAGCTGCAGTAATACATTGTTATGAATCTCTATCAGTGCACTTGTAGTGCAGCTGGAAAGTATGTCTGACATTGCCTCCAGTGACCTTTTCAATATAGTCCAAGTGCTGCAGAGCTGGTCTTTCAAGAGGAATTCAAATCGAATTTACTCAGGCAGAAAGGATTGGCCTGAGGATAGCCCTGCTACTCACTTCGCATTTCTCCTTGTCATTCTCATGGAAATTGCAGTTCTTTATGCATGGTGCTTCTTCCTACGAACTGCAAATGTCTCCCTTCAAACAACAGGGACAGCCACCGTTCTAAGGGAGGGTTTGGAGTGGCCCGGCAGTGACAGCGCCCTGTCAGGCATTGCAGGGCTGCTGGCGGCGGCAGCAGCAGTGGGAGGATGGAGGTGTGAATTTGAGCACAACCTGTTGAAAGGTGACGATGTGACCGTGTGCGCTGGCACACCAAATTAGCAGCTTCATGTCAGGCACCCACCATCGTGTTAAAAAATGCAGCTCATTGCCATGGGATGCAATAGCTGAGATCTGGATAAATTTCAGGTGCAGGGAGAGAAATTCATTGACGGCTCTGCAAGGTGAGACAGCCAAGGAGCAGCATCTGGTGCTAACACTAATGGCCCTGGGGTGAGGCCTCTGCCCTTCTTGGGGCAAAGTGTGTGTATTTGGGAGGGGGAAATGTTGGTGTTTGCATGCACTTTCCTGGCACAGCATGATTATTTCATACGTTTGTCTGAGGTGCTTTAAAATGTAATTTCTTTGATTAATTTGGTGTCTATATTTTCACTGTTTTGTTCACTCCAATTTATGACAAAATTGAACAAAGTGGGTAACAAAATATAGCCCTGTCAGGCTCCTGTCTTCACGGATATAAAGAAAAATGTGAAACTGTCAGGCACACAAATGTGCCAAACCCCAAGGAAAATTATTACATTCTGCTTGACATTTACTTTAATTTTACAAAATTCTGTAATACCATTATAAATAATAATAATAAAAAGCAGCATGGAAATATTTTTAAGTGTATTTATTTTCATTTGCTCGCTTGGTGATTTATGGGTTTGTTTTATTTTGGTTTTTTCCCTCTCTGCATCAGAAGAGAGAATGAGCACCTTGAGCTCGAGTGCTGCTGCCTGCCCGACTGCGGGGTGGCTGGAGTTGGGTATCCAGGGAAATGTGCCTGCTCACAAGAAGGGGGCAAAGTAACAGGGGATGTGTCTGCTTCCAAAAGCTCTGCAAGGCTGTTGTTGAGCCCCTGCAGTTCTCTCCAAGGAACAGGTCACTGGGTCAGGTCAGTAACTGCCAACGCCAGTCCAAGAAAGTTGGTTTGTGCCAGCTGAGGGTCTAAAGGAGGGCTGATGCAGCACTGCTGTGTAGGAATGGGAGACAGACACCCCAGTAAGTGTGGGAAGTGAGCAATCTAAAGACTGATAATGAAAGTAGAGAAAGAGTTGAGAAAAATGGCACAAGAGGGTGGAAGCCAGCAGCACCCAGCTTTCAAGAACGGGATTGAGCAAAGGCTCTTTGAAAAAATACACATGGGTGATGCTGAGGGCCTAATCCTGCTCACCCTGCTGATGGGAGCACCACGTCCTACCCTTCCCTTGAGACCAGGGCTGGCTCCTTAGGCCAGCCCAGCCTTGAAGCTCCTGTGCAGAAGCACAGATGCTGTGGACTGTAGCAGTTTTTAATGGAGAGGCAGCTGTTCTGTCTGGCTCTTTGGGGGAGTTCGAAGGGCCATCAACTCACTTCATTCTCTCAATTCACTTTCTGCTGAAAACCCTGTTCTCCTCCCCACCAAGCCTCAAAGTAGAGTCACACACCCCACAGGAAATGGGAGAAGAAAACCGCTTCAAGACATCAAGGTGACTGTTCCTCTGACAGCTGCAGGCAAAGAAAAGTGTATGAAAATAATTGATGGGATATAGCAAAGGGGGCTGGCATCATTTACATACTGAACTGACAGCACATGCCATTCACAGGCCGTTGCCACTGTAAAGAATCACACACAGTGACACAGAAAAGTCTTATTTAGCTTGGAAGCTAAAAAGGCACCATCTGAGTGGACAGCCAGCTTCTGGACTGCCCAAGAAAATGTTTCTATAGGAGAGGTTGCATTAGATAAAGGTATATAACCTGGCTGATATGGGCAAGACTCTGTTAGTCAGTGAACTCCAGGGATTTCCAGCCCGTATTCATGACCCCTGTGCTCACCCCAGGGGCTGATGCATTGCCTGGGACACAGCTCTAACACACTGAAGTCTGAAAACCTCAAAGGGTTTTGAGTGGTCATTATTTGTTACTTCTTCCCCTTGTCATGCCCATAGTCTCTCATTTCCAAGGTGCTTGGGTTTCCTTAAGAGCCTCCAGCTGTGCTGCATGTGGGGTTGGGTGCTCCAGCTGCTCCCCACTGCCCTCCCTGCTCAGAAAACCACCTGGTTTGGTTAGAGGAAGCTCAGTGTAAGTCGCTATGCTTGGGTAATCTGCCTTGTGTTGGCAAGAGTGGGTTAGAGAGTGTTCTCTGGGTCGGGATATCCAGGGGGTTGGTGACCTTTGTGCTGAGCAAGTCCTTGAGCTTCCACCCACCTGTCCCTGGTGGAGGGTGCACCTTGGCCATGACATCGCATGGGACTGTGTCACATCATTGGTCCCCTAAGCCCTGGGTAAGCCCTGATGTCCGTGGATTGCTCAGCTGGTGGGCCCAGGCTTTGCTGAGGAGTGGGATGCTTTTAGAGGAAAAGGCTTTCCTGTTGGGTGAAAGGTTTTGGTGAGCTGGATTCTTCCAGCTTGTAAGGTTTAATTTGTTTTCATCTGTGAGGGATGGCTGCTCTTGGGAACTAAACCTGGGGAAGCAGTGAGGCTCTATCATCCCAAACAAGTCAGAAAGCTCATTCCTGGTGTTCCCAGCAGCACCCCCGTCTCCTAAAGGCCATGCTGCTTCAATGGCCAGCAAGCCTGCACCCCTCCATGCTGTACTCAAGTGAGTAGAGCTGCTCCTGAGTGCCAACACCAACCAGCTCCTCTCCCTCCATGGCCACCTCAGCCCCTCAGGGCTGGGCTCTGCCAGCCAGCAGGTCTCCACTCAACCTCTCCTTTATAAAGCCCTTCTGGGATGTGAAATGTGCTGCTGCTCAGGAAAAGGCGTTATAATGGGCAGGTACCTATGGGGGAAGATGGATCACTGAGTCAGAAATCAATCGAGAGCTTGTGATGGCATCATAAATCAGGGGATGCTGAGCGTTAAAGAAACCCAACACTTGATTTATAACTTGGCACAAGCCATTTGTCGCCAGCCAAGATTTTCAGAAAGAGAAACATTTTTGTAAGCTTAATTTAACATTATTTTTTTCCACTGTGCTAAGTGTTTCTGTAGGGCTTATATTTCCCCCCACAGATAAAACTCAATTTGCAGATAAAAGCAGCCAAATGACATCTGAAAATTTCCTTTCCCTTTGAAATGCTTGATGGGTTCGTGCTCTCTTTTCCCTAATCCATGGTCATTCTTCTCTCAGCCTAGACTCCTTCCTAATGTCTTTTAATATTGAGTCTCGCTGGGAGTTGGAGGCTTTTGCTGGTAGATGGCTGGTGCAAATCCAGCTCACGCTGCTGAGAAGTATTATCAGTTAATCACCGCTCTGCTGCTGATGTGGAGCTCATTTTGGTAGCAGCAGCAGGTGGGCAGCTGCCTCACCTAAACCTGCCCTGTTAGCTGCGTGTCTGGGTGGCTGCAGGAGAGGCTGAGCAGTGGCTCCCGTGGCCATGGGATTTGCCCTGAGCTGCAGTGGCTCAAGAGGGGCAGTTTGTGCTGCTGCTGCTGCTGCCCAGTGCTGAGATTGGGAGCCTGCAGCGCCTGCTGCATCAGAGTGCCTTATCTGTCCCTGCAACTCAGCATCTCCAGGTGATGTGTCATTAATAAATATATATTTTTAAAATGAGGAATTAAAGTATTGTTCTGGTGTAAGGGGGTTTTTTGAGAATTTAAAATTAAGCATCTGTTAATTCTAAGGTGCTCTGAGCATCAGGTTCGATGGACAATGCTGTTCCCAGAGTAGTGACCTTTTTTATGTTATTTTATAATTAGTTGGATTTTGGCTTGATTTCTTTGGGTGCCTTAAACCAGGTTGGGAAAGCACAAAGGAGAGCTATCCTGGAGTTTTGTGTTTGCCCTGGGGACACTGTATATAACATGTATACAGTGGGTGGGCACAGGAGCAGCCTCCCCAGGGTCATGGTCACAGCACCGAGCCTGTCTGAGTTCCAGAAGTGTTTGGACAATGCCTTCAGGCACGTGGTGGGATTCTTGGGGATGTCCTGGAGATGTGCTGAGCTAAGAGTTGGACTTGATGATCCTTGTGGGTCCCTTCCAACTCAGAATATCCTGTGGTTCTGAGATAATTGTGCTTCTTAGCTGGAAACATTTGTCAGTGCAAAGCATAGTGCACAAGGTCATGGTGGGAGTGTGCTCAGTTTGCAACTTGTCTCAGACCCACGAGTGGTTCTGGCAAATCTATTCCAGGCCAAAAAAGATAACAAGCAAGAAGAAATAAAAAAAGTATGGAACTCAAATATCCTCCACTTACAAATGGTGCCTATGGTCCATTTAGCTTCATATACACAAAGTAATATTGTTCATAGGCAAAAATCCCGTGAGCTTCCCGGAATAGAGAGGATTGGTGTTGCTTAGTTACCAGTGGTACGCTGGCATGCTGAGATAAATCAATACAGCTCCAAATATTAAAGCCTTTAAAATAAAATCAAAGCTGTGTCCATAGTCCCCAAAGCTTCATCTTTACCTTGGAGCAAACGGGGCCCTGGAGCTGTGCAGGAGCCATGGACGCAGTGACTGCACAGGCTGCTGCTCTGCCTTTCGCTCTTTCTTTCTCTGCTCCTCAAACTAAAAGTGAGAACAGGCTGAGCCATCCCAAAGGAGAGAGCAGGATGGAGGGGGTGGGCAACAGAGCTTTGTATGGGTGTGGAGGTGACAGAACTTCTGTCTGCTCTGCAGCTGCTCCGAGCCCGTGCCTCCTGTGCGAGCAAGGGTCCGGCCTTGCACAGACACGCGGCAGCAGCAGCTCTTGTCTCCTGGGGGCTGGTGAGGTTTGCCCTGGGTGAGGTGCTCTGAGCTAGGCCTGAAAGGACCACAGAGCCCTGAGCAGAGTCATGGCATGTCCTGACAGTGTCTGCTGAGAAATGGGGAGAGGGGAAATAGCTATAAAACATGCCAGAGCAGCTTGGCTCCCCAGGGAAGCGCCTCGGCTGCCAAGATCCGAGGTCCCTCTTCACCCTGGGGTGGATGTGCACGTGGGACAGTATTGTCCTTGGAGAGGAGGTAGGTAACTTTAAATGTTTGAGTCCTGCTCTTAATTAAATAAGAGTGAGGAAATCATATCCCACAGATTGAAAGAGAACCAGCAAAGCACAGAAAAGAAGTAACCCTCTTTGGCTCATTTACTAGAGTGAATAAAATTGGTGGTGATTGACCTAACTTGCCTGTATAAATACAGTTTATATAATCTGCTGAGACTGATTTTTCTAGAGATGAAGAATGGTATGGGAAGATCTTGCTCTGGAGTCAAATGCCCTGCACCCACAGGCATGGGGTGGGATGCCTGGATCAGGTCTCTGGGCTTGGAAATCCCAGGGAACAGGAGCTCAGGTTCTGAAATGCAAATGTAAAACAATCAGAGACCTTGGTGCACGGGCACAGAGCTGAGATAAGTCACTTACTGGCGCCTGAGAGTAGGTTAAGCTGTCTATATAGACACAGCCCTTGGAATTTGTGTGACAGTAATACCTAGAGAAATCTACCAGGATTAGATCACTTATATTAGATTTGGTAGATATGCATGTACAGCCTCTTCTCCCAAAAGATTGTAATGTAAGTAGACAAGTCAAAATAGTGGTGAGAAAAAAAGGCTGTAACTTTACTCCAGCTTATAGATGGCAAACTAGAGCACAGCAAGGCTCAGTCACTTGCCCACAGGGACAAAAAGAATGTGTAGTAGAGCTGGGAACTGAACCCAGATTTTGGTAACTCCAGCTCCAGCAGGTTCTGGAAGTGCCAGGACAGGTTGAGGATGCTGCATTGATCCTTTGCTGGCACAGATCCCGTGGTCCCTGTGGCTGCTGGGCTTGGATAGCTCAGGACAAAGGGCCAGCCCTGGCAGTGTGTCAGGACCTGTGCTCAGCAGCCTGTGGGATGTGTCAGAGCTGGCGCTGTTCTCTGGCAGCTTCGTGGTGCCAGCGAGGAGGTGGCACCTCCACGCTGCTTCCTGGGGGAGGAGCAGCAAGGCCCGGCTCCTCTGGGGGCCCCTTGCCCCAGCTGCTGGCAGAGGGGATATTTGTGAGGGCTGGTGGCAGTGTGGGAAGGGCAAACATCCCTGCTGGGGAAAGAGGCAAGGCTGGAGGATGGTTTGGAGGCATCTGCTACAGTTCCTGCACCAAACTGTCCTTCACAGGAGTCAGTCTCACCCCACTGCTGGAAGCAGGGGCTGGAGAGCAGGAATTCCCCAGCCTGACCCTGCCCCTGCTGTGCCTTGGTGGCCCAGCAGTGATGGGTGAAGGGCTGGGCTGGTGGGGTGCTCTGGAGAGAGCAGCGCTCCCGAGGAGCTGCTGGAAGCCAGGATCTGGCAGATTTCCAGGCTCACTGGGAAAGCTCATCCTTCCATTGCTCCTTTCCTCCTCCTGGGGCCCTGGGAGATCACAAACCATCAGGAGAGCCTTAGCAGGAGACAAAGAGCCATGAATGAGGTTTCTTCTTTCCCTACTGAGCTGAGGGTCTCCCTGCACTGCACTTGCAGCAAAGAGCCCAGCAGTACCTCCTGCCAGGAGGTATCTCCATCCATCTGAAAGGGACACTGGGACTTCTCTTGATCATCCTGGAGAACTTTTATTATAGGGCCAGTAAGAGGAGAGTGAGGAATGAGACTGGGAAGCCTTGGTTCAGTGCGCTGTTCCCTTGCCCCTCAACATCCCTGTCCTCCATCTGTCTTCCCTCTGTGGGGCAGGATATTCAGAACTGCCAGATTCTTGAGGTTTTCACCAGCCCTATGGCTGCTTGGGAAGCATGGCTTTCTCTTTTCTTTTTCTTTTTTTTAAAGAGGTTCTCAGAAACAATCTCCCCTTTGTTCTCCTTCCTGCTAGAAAGCTGGAATAATGGCAGTCTCTGGCTATAATCCACACCAGCTGACATTTTGTGGATAAACTTTGTCCTTCCACCTTTTCCCTGTGTCGAACAGAGCGACACACACCTCTTGGAAGAAACCACCAGGTCATTATAATACAGCTTGTGTGGCACTGAGAGGAGAGGAGAAGCAATAAATTGTGCAGATGTGCACATCTGGCCAAGCTGTGACACTTGTTCCAAGAGAAGGAAGTGTCCAAAGCCAGGCTGGGGGGGGCTTGCAGCAACATGGTCCAGTGGAAAATGTCCCTGCCATGGCAGGGGGTTGGAGTGAGATGATCCTGAAGGTTCCTTCCATTCCAAATCTTTCTGTGATTCTTATGTGTATTTTTTTTGATTTGGTAGAGTAATGGTTAAATCTCCAGAGACCTTTTCTTTCTCATTTTTACCTATTCCATGAGAAGCTACTCTGGAGGCCTCTGCCAGGCAGAATTCAGGTGATTGTTGCCCAAACTAAGGTAAGAAAACACATTTTCATGGACAGCAGTCAGTGAGGATTAGCAGGCATGGAATGGGAAGCGGGTGGAGAAATGATTACAGGTTGATAAAGACAGATGTAAGACATAAACAGCTAAAAATTGGTTTAAATATGTATAAGAACCCAGGGGTCTCCTTCAAATGTTGTATTTGGAAGGAGCTAGAGTGATTTATAGCTGCTCTTTCCACTGCTCACTCTGCTTTCATCACTCCATGGTCTGAGCTAACCAGGGTGTCCCACAATTGAGGTGGAACTTAAGGTCACACAAACACTGCACAGTGCACGGTGCTGTCCTGGAGGGGCCCTTGTGTGGGCATTCCTGAGCCCCCTGGCCCCAGCAGAAGGTGCTCCCAGGGCTGGAGCCCCTCTGCTCTGGAGCCAGGCTGGGAGACCTGGGGGTGTTCACCTGGAGAGGAGAAGCTCCAGGGAGAGCTCAGAGCCCCTTCCAGGGCCTAAAGGGGCTCCAGGAGAGCTGGAGAGGGACTTGGGACAAGGGATGGAGGGACAGGACACAGGGAATGGCTTCCCACTGCCAGAGGGTGGGTTTAGGTTGTATATTTGGAAGAAATCCTTCCTTGTGAGGGTGGTGAGGCCCTGGCACAGGGTGCCCAGAGAAGCTGTGGCTACCCCTGGATCCTTGGAAGTGTCCAAGGCCAGGCTGGACAGGGCTTGGAGCACCCTGGGACAGTGGAAGGTGTCCCTGCCCACGGCAGGGGGTGGAATGAAATGAGCTTTGAGGTCCCTTCCAACCCAACCCATTCTGGTATTCCATGGTCCCTCTGCTGCACATCCAGCACAGGGAAATTGTGCCTGTGGAGGACTCTGGAGAGGTTACCCTGAGTTTCCCCAGGAGCCTTGGCTGTGTTTGCTGCCAGTGCTTGCAGTTCCACTGTGCTGTGACAGCTGGCTGTAGTCTGGAACACTCCCGTGCCTGGAGGTTGGAAAGGTTCCCCCACCCCACCCAAACACCTCTCCCTTTGTGTGTCCTGACAAAGTCTCGGGCAGCTGCGGTGGGAGGGGACTTACAATGGCTCTTTGCCTCCAGCCGGATCGGTGTAAGGTGAGTCTGCATCCCAGTGGCTGCAAACAAGGCAGGACCCTGAGCACGGAGGAGCAGGGAACGGAGGAGGGAGAGCTGCTGGCACCGGGGCTGGGCAGCACAGGCGGAGCGGGCAGCTTCAGCACAAAGGAGCAAAGGTGCTGCTGGTGGGAGAGACTCGGAGGACAAAGAAGCTGTGGGAGGACAGCACTGGGCTCCCCAAGCTGGGCACGGGGAGCAGAAGGACCAGCACCAGGCAGGAGATGGGTCTGGTGGGAATGAGGATGTGCTCGTTCCTGCGATCCAGTGTCCGCCTCACACAGCGTTTGTAGTGGCAAACACCACCCCGCTGGAGCTGAAACCCCACTGACAGCAGCTGGGCACAAGTTTGTCCCTACACACACCTCGGGGGAGCTGAAACCCCACTGACAGCAGCTGGGCACAAGTTTGTCCCTACACACACCTCGGGGGAGCTGAAACCCCACTGGCAGCAGCTGGGCACAAGTTTGTCCCCACACACACCTCGGGGGAGCTGAAACCCCACTGACAGCAGCTGGGCACAAGTTTGTCCCTACACACACCTCGGGGGAGCTGAAACCCCACTGGCAGCAGCTGGGCACAAGTTTGTCCCCACACACACCTCGGGGCATGCAGAGTCCCCCCGCTTCAGGCTGTACCCCTGTGCAGGTGTGGGGTGTGACCTCCAGAGGCAAACGCTCCTGCTTGCTAAGCAGAGGAGAAAGAGCGGCTGCTATTAATTATTAATGAAATTTCACACACAGCATTAGAGACACGGGCAATTCTTTTTGGCAAGTGTAATGAAAAAATTAATTGAATAATCATTCCATGTAAATAGATTTAGATAAGCTTCTCGTCTTTCTTTTTTTTTTTTCCTTCCCCTCCTTCTCTCTCCCCACTCACACCTTCCACTTTTCAGTAGAGAAACATTGTGATTTATTGCTTGGAATATTGTTTTAATTCAGAGTATCCTGTGATGAGCAGTGGCTGTAGTGGCCAGGGCCACCAAGTCCCTTGGGTCCAGACAGTCTTACTTTGGGGATGCAGAGTAGCATGAGGGGAAAAAGGCTGTTAAAATTTACTGCTATTAGGAACACTCCAAAAGAAACTGAAATGCCTGATTTATAGGGTGTTGTTTTGTTAATGGCTTAGAGAGCCCGATCCTGTTCATGTCTATGAGTCCTTCCAGTTTTTAGGGGGTTGTTGGAAGCGGATCCAGGCCCCACCTGCTTTAGGGACCGCGTGGTGGGGACCATCCCCTGCCCTGCTGCAGTGACCTGGTGTTAGTGAGATGCTGTTACTGTTCCCCGAGGCTGCTCAGGTGCCTGTCAGCTTCACGCCTTAAACTTTCATGTTGCAGTGGGAGGAAGCATGACAAGCCTTCTAATTTTTCTTCTCTCTTTTCCCTTTAGGGAGCTGTTAATGTTTCCCAGTGAATGAGCCTCTGTGTGACCCTTGGGCAGGGTTGGGCATCCCTGTAAGTTCCATGGGGGCTGCACTGCCAAGAGCTGTGGGAGGGATGTGGAGCAGCCAGGCCAGGGCAGCCCTTCCCAGCAAGGATCCAAACCCCAAACAGACCAGGACCAAAGCACTGAATTCCTCCCAAAAGCCAGAGCCTGGGGCTGTGCTGTCTCATCTGAAACCAGTGAAGAAACCCCTTGTTATGCTGTGTTCTGGTTCCCACCTCCCATCAGAAGCAGTCTGGCTTTTTCTGTCTTGTGTGTTTCAGTGAAAAATACTTTCCATTAAATTTTATCTCAGAGAATCCTCTTTGGGGTGTCCAGCTCTAATTCCCTAACGTGGAATATCTGTAAAGCTATAAACCTTTTTTACCTTTACCCATGAAACTTCTCAATTCTCACTGCTCTGCAAAGTGGCATAAATTTAAGGAAGAGCCAGGAGAGAATATCTTTTCATAAGAATTTCTTATGGCTTTTAAAATTAACAATCAAAAATTCATGCCAAAATAACCAACCCCCCAAACCACCTTTCTCCCCTCCTTCGTAGGGCCCTGAATTCTCACAGATGCTCAGCAGAACCACAGGGAAGGTATTCAGGACCAGATTATGGTGACCCGGTTCAGCATCAGCACAGGTTCAGCAGGACACATCCACTTCCTGTATTTTGAAGTTTAAAATGGCCAGATTCCTCGAGCTGTGATCTGCCCCATATTTAAGATGATGTAGACAAATTTTAACTCTAACTAGGGCAGATTTTCCAGGAATATTATGCTAGCATTTCCTGAAGACATATAGCCGTTTGACCCTGTGGTTTTTTCAGCTCCCCATCTCACCTGACAGCAAATTTCCAGCTTTCTTGTTCCCTATAGCTACAACTATGTTCAGTGTCTTGCCATTCAATCAGCCTACACTGAGCCAGGCAGTTGCCTGAAAGAGAGACTGCTCTTATGGCTTTTCACACTTACTCACTCTGTCTGCAAAACAAAACAAAAAGAGGGAGAAATAGAAACTGCCTGCTGAAATGAAGCAACTGCTTTGTTGATGCTTGTAGTGCCTGCAGTTTCCATGAGCTTCCATGCCTGGAGTTTCTGAATTTCTTTTGCTTTAAATGACAGCTGAGTGTGTAACTGTCCCCTGAAATGACAGAAGAGTCCAGTTTATTCCTACCTTGGGATCTAACCAAGCTGAACTTTGTGGACCATGGACCCAAGGCAGCTCAGTTGGGTGTTGGAGATGAGAAACAGGAGCTGGCTCTTCCACAGGCTTTTCTCACAGGTCTGGCTCAATACCTGTAACTCTTCTCTGGGGTATTTATTTCAATTGCCCGATACGTGTACAATTGTAACATTCATAATGTGAGTCAAACTGAAACAATTAAGACTGCATCTCATTTGTGCAAACACACACACACAGAGCCCTGCCCACCCCTACGGCCCCTGCCCAGCTGGGAAGAAGTTGCTTTGAGGGTTGGGGCGGCCCAGTTGCTCAGTAGGAGTTAATGAGCATTTCCCTTTCCCAGTGATTTTATAACCTGGTCTTCTAACTCACGGTGGGCTGAAGCTCTCTGTGTAATTGTCTGGCGTGATTCAGTACAAAACCAGCAAAACTTAGTTGCTGGAGGGTTTTTCCCCTCGTTTATATACCCCTGGTGTCCAGGCCCTGCTGAGGCCATCTAAGACTCCTTACCTGCTGGGATTTGGCTCAAATGCCTGTGGAAGGGGTTAAAAGTCCCTGGCCCACAGCAAAACCACATTATCTGCTGGGGCTGGTGCTCAGCAGTGTCCAAGCATGATCCTCTTCCCACAATCAAAGCCTTGGGACTCATTTGTTCCAATTACACCAGTAACTCCAGATGAAAACCAGCAGAAACACACCAGTATAAAACAGGGTCAAAGGTGAGATGACAGTCTGCTCCTACTGACACTGCTGTTCTTTTTCCACTGGTGTTTTATTGCCCTCTGGTATAAATCAGGTCTTTCATGGTTTTTAAGGTTTGGTTCCATGTGGCTGCCCTCTGCTAAAATGTCTGTTCTCAGGTTTCAGTGCTCTGTTTTAACCTTAATTTTAAAAAGAGTGAGTAATCTATAAACAATGTAACATTGTTCTTTTTATTTTTGCTTTCTTTTCTTTCTTTTTTCCTCTCCTCTCCTCTCCTCTCCTCTCCTCTCGTCCGCCGTCCGCACCGCGCG